>OW388142.1:3051430-3651430 GCA_936450015.1 Meganola albula
CTTGTTTCTTTACAGAGTCAACATGCCTGCCAGGAATAGAAGAGCTAGACATAGGAATAGGAATGGTGGCCGGAACAGAGAAAGTAATGGAATTGACTTTTCAGTACTCAGGACACCACTGTTCAATGCTGTTAGTGGCTTTGGTCAAGCTAAAAACATGTTTGATCAAGCTACTGAAGAAGTAAGTGGTACCTACAGTATAACCATTGCACGGGTAGCATAGCGCCATCTATCTGTTTATATAGAAACATTTCATTGATTTACCAATAGATGGCGCTACTGCTGAATTAGAAGTCGCAAGCGACTTGTTCTCATGTTAAACCTAGTATTAATGCATTTTTCAATGTCGAAAAAAGAATCGAATCTACTTGAGATTAATGGTATCATTTACTACCCAGTAGGTACCTTCACATGAGGCAAACTACCACGCGGTAGTACATGGTCCTTCAAGCCGGATCTTAAGTACCTACATTGTGTTTATTACGTTGAACTACCCCCAGGGGGTGTAAGATGAGTTAGTATTATGAGTGTGGAAGTTCGTACGGATGTGCGTAGATGGATGTTTGTTGCTCTTTCACGATTAATCTGTTGATTTGGATGAAATTCTGTACAGAGATAGATTGTAGTCTGGAACGGCTTATACGCAATCAATTTTTTTCCTGATACTACCCGGGCGAAACCGCTGGCGAAGGCTAGAGAACTGCTCGTTTCAATGTATTAAATTAATTCATTATAATTTTAAAATAAAATTACGTTAGGTACATACATCCACAGGCACCTAATAATATAAACTATGTTTCAGCTCAAGGATTTACTGTCACATGAATGTGATTTAATATATGAATGCAAAGTTTGCCGGAATATACATCGCAGTATGGCAAACTTCATATCACACAAACGGCTTTACTGTACAGATAAATGTAGCAATGGTAAAATCTCCCGTGCCAGGGCATCCTTACTGGTAAGTTCAATATATATTACCTTCCTACCTTTATATTCTTACCTAGCAACTAAAATAAATTAGTATTTTTTTTTTAATTTACCCACATATCAGACATAGAATTAAAACTGTTAAAAAAAAAGATTATTTTGGATTTGGAATCTAAAATAAACCGCGATAAAATACGTTATAAAATAGTTTTATAAACAACTAGCGGACCCGGCAGACGTCGTTCTGCCCGGTAAAGCAGTGCTATCTACCGGGTCTCAGACCTACCGAATATAACCAATAATAAATAATAGGTATCTGACCCGGTTTTCGGCACTTTTTCGCTTTATAAATTTTCTTTTTTTTTTTATTTTTCTCTGCGTAAGAACCATCCTCGTACTTAAAGGAATATTTAAAAAAAAGAATTCGCGATATCGATCCAGCCGTTCACGCGTGATGTCGTGTCAACGGAAAACGGGTTTCATTTTTATATATAGAGATTAATACGTTGTGTCTGAATATTGTACTTAAAAAACTAAAAATAAATAAATAAAATTAACCATTAAGATACATTACATTAAAAAATAAAATTAATTAAATTAAACATCACATTACAACCACTAACAACACACAATGAAGATCAAATACAAATCACATAAATACATATCAAAGAAAACTACATTAAAATAGTAATAACATTTATTAATTAGAATGCCAGCAGTGTATTATTATTTATTAAAATTTAAAATCATCTAAAGAATAATAGCATACTTCTAACAGGTGCTTTTTTAATTTGCTTTTAATATATTAGGCTTGTCAATAACTTTCCGTTCTACTGGTAGACTTTTGAACAACTTAACAGCTCGCTACCTACAAATATAGGCCGACCGTTTAACTCGCGTATCGCCTATCGCAAAGATTCTGACTCCTCAAGCTGCACAGACAGTGATGATGATTCAAGCGATATGGATATTAGTGATGAATAGTCTTACATTACTCTTATCTGTGGTTAAATAGTTCTTTATGAGATTTAATTAACGTTTTATGACTTTGTCCCTCGGATGTCGATACGCGAGTTAAACGGTCGGCCTATATGCATCTCAACTTTTAATCTAGGACAAATATTACATATCACTAGACCAAATTGATTGTGTTTCTATTGTGATGTTGTAGATGGGTGAAATCAGGAAATTGAATAGACTGGAACGTTATTACCAAGACTGTCTGCACAATAACAATGCACAGTTTCATGCTGAACATGACCTCGGGGTCCTTATTACCAATGGTTTCACGTGTGACGAGGAGACTGAGAAGGAATTGGCAAGAACCTCAGCGGCGTCTAATGTGCCTGGTAAAACAAAGACACCTGACAGCACGAGTACACAGGTTAAGAATATCATTACTTTCTAATTAGGTACATAAATTCACTTATTGAGCAAACACATAAGACTACATCATTCGTTCCCCTTGCCTTTTTCCCATTACTATTGGGGGCGGCTCCCAGTCTAACCTGATGCGGCTAGCTACCAGGATTATACGAGCGACTGCCATCAGAACCCATAGAGAACCAGTAGCGGAAATTGTTAGACCAAGTGTCAGATTATATTGACATCTGACTACATGCAACGATTGTCATAGATGTGTTAAATGACAACCGGGACCGACGGCTTATCGTGCTCTCCGAGGCACGGAGGGTAGTCCCTCAACCAACCAGACATCGAAACACATCTTTGTTGTTACACAGACATTGTCCGGGGCGGGAATCGAACCCGCGACCTTCCGGGCGCAGTATAGCCCAGTCGGACGGCTTACACCATTCAACTAACGAGGTCGTCAACACATAAAATTACATAAAAACATTAATATTATTATTAGTCACAATAGGCTTTGTCTCTTTTTTACTACGAATTATAAATCTATTTTAGCTATAAAGACCTTATAAGACGTTTATGAATATGGGGGTAAGCCTACAGAACACACACCCACATGGGGTGGGGAGTATATAAAGGATTTCTCCCCGTCGTCTTGTAAAAAGTACATAAGTAATACACCAAGGTGTGTTTGTCATCATCACATACACCTTTGGCGCTCTGCATAGCCCGTGATGCAGTCATGTGCTCCCGAACTCTGCACTTTTCAGGCGGGGACAGCCAACAACGTGAATGACTGCGAGATGCCGAGCCCGAGCTCGGCCCCGATGCCCGGGGAGCGCCACTGCAGCGAGGACTCCAACAAGGGCACGACCCGTGGTCACAATCTAGCCACCGAACCTGATGATACTAGTGGTAATTTTTATTTAAAATTAATAAGTATTAAGAAAAATTAAGTAAGTTGTTATTATTGCAATAACTATTGCAGAGGAATCAGAAGGTACATCCGATTCTGACACAGAAGAAGAGCAGGAAGAAGAGGAAGTAATACTGGTACCCGAAGAGACACCTATGGATGTCGGTGAAGATAATAACACACCCACTAAAGCCGAAGAGTTACCAGAAAAAGAAGATTCTCCACCGAATCAGGGAGAACCTACATTAATTTTTCGAGATAGGTGGGCTCGTCTAGCTGAAAAACGTAATTTTGTAGCTTTCAAGCAAAAAATTGAACATAGCATTGATTATGCTACGCTGACCTGCAAGAAATGTGATACACAGTACGATGAAGTCCATCAACTGTATAATCATATGGCTGCACATATAAAATGGGTGCGATACACCTGTAAATTATGTGACTTCAAACACTACAACCTCGAAAACCTGCCTGAACATTTAAAAATGGTGCATAATGTAAAGGGTGAGAGTTTCAATTATGTTGAACCTGTTGTCGATAGTGATGCCATAGATCTTCCTGAAAAAGAGCTTGATACCAATGAGACTAGTCCTGATGCTGGACAGCCCAGATGTCCCACTGACTCCACTCGTTTAACTGATGAAAGTTCTCCGAGCGATATTCAGGTTGAAGGTGCAGGTACAAAGAGGAAATTAGGCCAAACCGAATGTATTACTAAGAGGAAGAAGGAGTTTACACCCACAGGTAACTAGGATGTCCTTACGATCCTACTTTAAGTAATCTAAATATATAAAAGAAGAAACTGACTGACTGACATATCAACGCAGAGCCCAAACCGCTGGGTCTGGAGACTCTAAATTTGTCACATAGGTTCCTTATGGGGTCTAGGGGTGCAATAAGGAAGGATTTTTCAATACTCACCCTTTAAGGGGGTGAAACGGGGTTCCAAAGTTTGTATGGTGAAACAAGATTAGTGAGATCAATTTCGCGGGCGAAGTCGCGGGCGAAAGCTAGTATAACATAACATGGTGAATATCACTTAAATTTCGCGCGCTATGTTTGAGAACCATCAAATTATATTGCGTACGTGTATTTAATATAATTTGATCTTGTTATAGGTGGAGAAGACGGCAAAGACGTTGATGTCATTGAAAAAGTAACTTCTAACTTACAAGCCAATTCTTCCTATGAAGAAATCTCTCCTGAGATTGATAATATTGATAATACTGCTGTTGCATCTGAAGGACCTGTTACAAAGAAGACTAAACCTTATAATCTATCTAACCTACCGCAAATGGAAGAACAGGGCTCTGGAGGATCGCAGTCAATGACTACTGCAAAATTATTGGAAACCGAAAATAAGCCACAGCCGGAAAACAAACCAAACGATGACAATGTAGATTGTTCCGGAGCTTTGCTTACCAACTCCAATGTGACTGCCAAACAATCATCTGCATTTTTTAAAATTGGTGAAGCTGTGACCAATGCTGGTAACGGTCCGCCGAAAACAAAAACTAATGAAGATCAAAACATCACACATGACTCGCCAAAAACTTTCACATCTGCTGAAGCTGAAGTAGAAGCAGGGAAATCACTGATTTTTAAAATGAGTGAGGATTCTCATAGAATGGATTAATCCCACAGATAAAATAATACCAGACACTCCCGCTCCTCCATTTACCAATATATTGGTAAAAGATATTAACAACGAACAAGATGACATGTCTGTGGCAGGTTTATTTTCAATATCCGTATCAGTGTCTATAGATACTGGAAATAAACCTGGTACTCCTACTGCACTTCAAGTCAATTCTTTCAAAACTGCTAGCATCACATCGAAGACACAAGATGAACCAATTAAAAACCAAATTACTTGAATTGATCAAAAGAACACGTCCGTTTCAAAAGAACCAAGAAAAAGACGCGATCAAACGTCTGTCGTTTTATATTAAGCATCAGTTGATCATGGTAAAGGTTCGAAAGGTAGAAAAGTAAAGTAAAGTAAAGTGTCTGGTACTATCAGCGAAATGCTGCGTTCAGCAGACACAAATAAAGCAACCGATACATTGCTTCCAGCCAACAATGATACAAATAGTTGAACCGCAACAGAAGCAGATCTCATTAAAACTGTACTTGCTAAAGATGATGAACCTATACTTATTGAATATAATATTTGAAACCAAAGATAATTCTGTAAATAAGTGACAGAAAATTCAGAACGAATCTCAGTTAGTGAATTAAGAAAGTATCAATGCTAGAAAGGTTTAACCATTGGATTTGCCGTTAATTTGTATAAACGCATAAACTCCAGTAGTGTTTCAATACAACATTTAGTTTCACCACTTCGTGCGTAAATTATAGTGGTGAAACAAGTAATATTTCATAGTACTTTAAATACATTTTGATATCAATTTTACAGGTAATCATGTAAAATTATTTACTGACAATTTTGCTATAAACCACAACTTAGAATTTCCTGTGCCGAAAACTAATACTTTCAAATAGCCGGCTTACATCGTCATTCGTATCGTTCAATCATTCATAATGGTAGGGTTTACTGCTGTCGACAAAATTATCGATAGTGAAATCGAATTATATAATTCGGTTGCATATTATGTAGTTAACTAAGAAGTATATTAATGTGAAAAAATAAATAAAAAAAAGTAAAAAAAGTTACCATTTTTAAATAATGTGTAACGATGTCTAATGGCAAATGGTCTACAACCGAGCCATTATTAAAAAAAAAGAATGTCTAATTAGTTTAAAATCTAAGTTGATTTTATTAATTCGATATATATGCCGGGACAATATACACAAGGCCATAATACACAATAATACTTTAGTCCCCGATAGTCATTCCTACGACTATCCAGTCAAAGTTTTTTTAAACTTAAAATGAATATAAATTGTTTTTGAAAACTAAAATTTAAGTTATTATCAAGTTTTACTTTGGTAACTGTTTTTTTTTTTGTAAAATTGAATCTCGATACCTAACAATACCTTTACCGGTCAGACAGGGTCTTTTTTAACACAATTTTTAAACATTTTACATGCTAATTCACAGCACAGTCTAATTCATTCCTATAATGTACTCGCCTCGCGTGAGTATTGACTGTATCAAGCATTATTGTAAATCTAAACTTCGTGAATGTAGTAAAAAAAAAAATATTGGTGTATAAAATGTAAAAAAAATAAAATAAAAAGAAAAGGAAAAAAACTCTTGGCAAGAGCAGTACAGAAATATAGTACATAATATGAATGTTAGTGTGATAAGATGTATGGTATCTTGGAGGTACCAAATACTATGCGTTTCAAATGAGAATATAACTGAACTCGCGGCTAACTTCATACCAAAAACCAAGCGAAAGTAACGCCAGCACAAAATATCAAACAGACAATATATTTTTTAAATGTCTGAAAAAGGGGGTTAAGTAGAAACCTACCTAAGTAAATTTATGCTCTAGGATGACACAAACTTGTACACAAATACATAAACACAGATGAAAACACATGTTTTAACTTATAACACTCCTTTTTCGTCCGAAGTTAATAGAATATGTTCGCACCAAAATATTCGACTTCTATTTTCCAATCCGCATTCAATTTTTTACATCTAGATGTGATTATTTTATCGAAAAAACATTTTTGCCCGCCGTACTGACAAATGTGAAGTTGTTGCGCATTCCGGTCCAAGATGGCGGGTTTCCAGTCTTATTCTTTTTTTGAAACGCATAGTAAGTCCGGTGAACATACCTTCGGCTAATTGGTATTTGGTCATCGGTAAAAAAAAATTGTTATTTGATAAAAATGCATGTTCCAACAGGGTGACAGTTGCATTTTACTAATTCCTAACACATTGTCACAACGTGGAATGTGACATATGTACAACAAACTAAAATGTTAATGGCTAATTAATACAGCTATTTAGTTCGGTAATAGAGTAAGTAGAGGGTAGGTCGAAATTGTTGTTCCTTTATGGTTTCAACCATAAGGAGCCTCATTTCACTGCCACCTGCTCACCGAAAGTCATTGGTAATCTCTAGTGAAGCAGTACTTTGGGCTGGCGCAACGTCCATCGTACACTACATCATTACTTAACATCAGGTAAGTTGTAGTTAAGCGCCAGCCTATTCAAGAATAAAAAAAAACCTTTTCTATTACCCATCAGTTCAAAGTAATTTGTAAAACTTTTCGCTGTTAGATCTTTTAACAGGTTAGGTACATATATATTAATCTTGCTCGGAGAAGGCCAACACAATTATTTTAAGTAAATATTTCTTGTCATAATCTCACTTATTTAGAACATAGACTTTTAAGTTATACTCTATGTGGATTTATATAGTGATAAACATTGTTGTTTAAAAAATAAAATTAAGTAATTTTAAATTTTAAATTATATTCCAGTGGTTAAATTGTTCTAGTATTAAGTAATGATAGGTGCCTACCAGTGGCGGAGAGTTAGAATCTGAAATGGGAAAGCTTGGAGAGAGACAGAGCTGCCTACGAGTGGCGGAGAGTTAGAATCTGAAAAGGGAAAGCTTGGAGAGAGAAGGAGCTGCCTACGAGTGGCGGAGAGTTAGAATCTGAAAAGGGAAAGCTTGGAGAGAGACAGAGCTGCCTACGAGTGGCGGAGAGTTAGAATCTGAAAAGGGAAAGCTTGGAGAGAGACGGAGCTGCCTACGAGTGGCGGAGAGTTAGAATCTGAAAAGGGAAAGCTTGGAGAGAGACTGAGCTGCCTACGAGTGGCGGAGAGTTAGAATCTGAAAAGGGAAAGCTTGGAAAGAGACTGAGCTGCCTACGAGTGGCGGAGAGTTAGAATCTGAAAAGGGAAAGCTTGGAGAGAGACTGAGCTGCCTACGAGTGGCGGAGAGATAGTATCTGAAAAGGGAAAGCTTGGAAAGAGACTGAGCTGCCTACGAGTGGCGGAGAGTTAGAATCTGAAAAGGGAAAGCTTGGAAAGAGACTGAGCTGCCTACGAGTGGCGCAGAGTTAGAATCTGATAAGGGAAAGCTTGGAGAGAGACGGAGCAAACAAGATCTTATCTGATGAGAGAATATCTCTGCACCACAGTTACTGGTGTTTGATGACATATTCCTAAAGGGAAGCTGATAGGAATCGTTTTGTATGGACTTTTCGCTACTGTTACCTACCTACTTAGGTTTAAAAAAATTAATATATGTTCAATGTTGTTTTTGCATTGTAAAAGCAGAATTTGTTTATAAATGTTATTATATATAAATAAAGTATTGCCAAGAGAGAATTGCCTTTCGTTTTTACATCTTTAAGATGTTTCTCTTTTACATCATACGCTGTGCATTAGTGATAATTAATTAATGCGAATTCACATAAATTTCATGCATACGAATTCATGAGTTGCTATTGCTTTGCTAATTGCGAATGTGACTATATTGATGACAATGAAAAATGATTTTTGTCATTAAGCGATATAAAATATTAGTATATTTTCACTCGCAAATTTCAATCAATGTCACGTAAAACAGAAAAATATAGTATTTCCGATTTCTGGTGCGTGCGACGCTGGTTCATGTTTAACACGTTCAACGTCCAGTGCCTTAAGTAGGGGCCACTATGAACTAGCTCTACAAGTCCGTGCCCCATGTATGGGTCACTACGCTACGACCAGGTACGCACTAAGGGTAATTTAGCACAGGTGAGAGTTTATCTCAGTGCAGACGTTAAAGCACCTACTGAAATGAAATATCTAAGTATTTCCAGTACAGCACATATAAAGATTGAAGTAATGTGTGGGACGCACAAGGAAATCAAAACACGACAGGATTGGAGTAAATAGGTCATATGACCTATTTACTCCAATCCTGTCGCGCTAAATACATGTTTTTAATTCTTGTTGTACAGTCTCACCCCGCTGCTTCGCCGTTGGTTTAAATACCTGTTCCTGATGTATCAGCGGCATGAAATATACTTGACGATTTTTTTATATACTATCAAACTACAAAAAATATTTTAGTAATAGGTACTAGTACTAGTTCCCAGCGATGCCGCCTATAAAACATAAAAATTGGAATTATAGTCAATCTTACATTATCTTAAGCACACCTGGCGTGTTTACGGTATTGTGATAATGATTCACTAAAACACGCCAGGCGTGTCATTGGCACTGAATGTGTTAATTAGTACTTTTATTTGTCTGTTTAAACACGTCCTAATTTGACATTAACGGTTTCAAATGGTTTCAAGCTAATGATAGTAATAATAATAATGCTCTTTGACTCGTATAGGCAGCGCCGACAAATACAATTAAGATGATACATTAAAATATGTTCGGCTATTGAACTTTAAAAAAGTAACAAATTACTTTCGCATTTTGGCACACAAAAAGACAGCATTATTGATCCCAGAATACAGCCTTTGTGTTCGCTAATGAATATAGTGAAAAGTAAGTACGTTCATTTTGGTTACATATTGCTGCTAGAGCCACTGTACTTGATTTCATACAAACAAGTAGAAATGGATTAATACTAATTAAATGACGTTGCGAAATTTTGTGAAGCGGGTTAAAACCTCGCTTTATACTTACTTCTTTATCATGCACATCACACACCGCTCGCGATAGCTGTGTGCGGTCTCTGTTGCACGCGACCATGTATTCTATCTCTGTTTCAGGCGACCTTGATTGAATTTGTTCGTGAGGTAACTGAGCACTTTAATTTGCATAGCATCATTTACTCTATTATTATAAATTAACGTCTAAATAACAAATAGCTTACCAATAGCCATTAAGGTGCTAAATTAGACGCACTACTTCGCTTGCAGACAAAATATATACGAATTTGCATTAATTACCATCACCACAAACATGAACATACTTACATATACTCGATAGAAAACTGGTAGGCCCTGCCCGTGGTTAGTGACCACCCACCAGACAAAACCACACCGCCAAGAAGCTTTGCCGTGTTTCTGGAGACACCATTTAAGAGGGCGGGTCGGAATTGTAGGCATTATATGGTTTCTCACCATATGGAACCTGCCATTGCCACCTCATTCTCATTGAAAATCATTCGCTATCGAGAGTGAGTCGGTATAGTGGGCAGGCCCGTCCCATCGTAGACTAAATCATTGCTTAACATCAGGCGAGTTGTAGTCAAGCGCAGGCCTATTTCATAATAAAAAATAGTACGAATAATTAAAATAACTGATGGATTAAACAAAACCAAAAAATAGTGAAAATATAAATTTTATTACATAACAAGTATAGATAATTACATAAGCAGAAGTATATAACAGGAAACAAGGTAACAGTTATAATAAGTTAATACCTGCGGTCTTATACATTAAAAATCATATAAACCTCTATAGTTAAAATAGATTTCGTCTCTTTAGAGTATAAATGTAAAGAAGACAAAGGTAGACGAATTATAAATAAACCTATTTTACCTAATTTAAGCTTCTATGACGTTTACGAATAAGGGGGCAAATATCAATAGGACCTTCGCTAAGTTAGGCGTGAACACGCGGCGCGTGATTCATGTTTGATTTAAAATATTGTATACAACAGAGCTAACTGGCGCGGATTGCCCGCTCTGTGCACCCGCCGTGTGTGAACGCTTAACTTTATTTTTTGCTGTTGACCTAACCCAATCGGCCGGAAGGACCTCTATTGGTTCTCCGGACTTTTTCGGTGAGCCGTCCGAGGACGGGCGAACGCTTAACTTAGCGGAGACCCCATAAATAGTCCATCAACTTTTCAATCGGATGTTTGAAATGTTTTCCTTACCGCCACAATCTATCCACTGCTACTTCTGTGCACTAGGATCGACAGCAGTACATAGACTCTGGACTTCAAACCCGAGCAACTTCTGTCTTAAAAGCTGTCTTGGATCCCGCACGAATTAAATCAAAAAGGATTGTCCACTTCCGTTCAAGCAAGAGGAAATAAACTGACAAAGTTTTTTATTTTATTATTTTTAGACCCGAGTCTACATAAAAATAGTCCAATTTCTTTTCCTACCGTGCAGTGAATGACTGGTAACCACTGAGAAACACTGCCAAAAAAACTCAGTAGGCCTTTTTTTAAATGAGGTACTTATCTATTATATTTTGTGTAGTGTGTTGTATTAGAGCGACTTAATTCCAAGCGTTTTTATTCATTAAATAGTCTGAAGTTTTATAATACGCTTTCTTACATAGCGTAGATTATATATATATATATTTTTTTATTGAATAAACGATATGATTTACCTATTTGCCTCGACTGAATGTGATGTAATGTTTTAAAATATGTGAAGCCAGTATACCAGATAAAAGTTTTTTTGAAATGCGGTCCCAAAAATTATGCGAAAAAGGTAAAGATAGCATTCTTTTACTAATCCTGCTTTTTGCACCCGTCCTGGTTTGTTTAGCTGAATATTTCGTACAGATGTTTAAACGAAGCGGGCCACCTCTAAAGGTCTGATAACCTAGTCAGAAACATAATATACAATCTGGATTATTTTCACGGAAACGTAGAAAACATTTCTTTTTGGTTAAGTATGTTTTGGCGCCAATGATTGACGCCGTAAGGACGCCATGTTGAATTTTACTTGTCAAACATCCGATTAGAGGACAATGTACTTATTATTATTAAAGAATATTAAATAAATATGATTATTATCATAGCAAATAACGCTTGTATTACCTGAAGGTGTAGGCAGAGGTGAATATCACGCACATTTTGCCGGCTAAGTTAAGGTCCCTTGCAATAGCGAGAGTCCATTGCTCTCATCGAGCACAATTCCGACCTTCGAGCTACTACAAAGGTTTTGTAAGTATGTTGTGTCTTTTGCTCGACCCGGGAATTGAACACAGAACCTACCCCATAGGTTTAAATTAAAAGTATTTAATACAAATGATAACTACGAATTTGTAAAATTAATATTAATGTCAAATAACTTTTACTAAAAATATTACTCTGTAAAAACGACCGAACCGTTTGAGAGCGGACCTTTTTACCAGTGCGCAAATATTTGTTGGTTCTGTATCAATAAAATAAATACATATCAAATTATTGTTTATTACGTAGGTTTTATTTATTTATTCTACATGGACGTAATATTCGTAATAATAATAATTTGACGGGCCGGAGGCGTTGTCAGTAAGATACTTGCTTTTCACGCCGCAGATCGTGGGTTTGATCCCCAGCCGAGATAGACATTTGTCTGTTTGTCTCGTGTCTGGGTGTAATTAACTATTGTATGTACAAAAGAAATCTAGTATTTTTATAGTATATCAGTTATCTGGTTTCCATAACACATAAGCTTTGCTTACCTTGGAATCAGATGCCCGTGTGTGTTAATGTCCTAAAATATTACTATTATTATTGATGAAAGCGCGTGTCGTAAAATTAGTGGTCAGTGACCCTAGCGAGCGCACATCTTTCGTTAGCGTTTACTTGATGTTTTAGTATTAAGTCATATCAAAATGAAAAAAACGTGTTAAAATAAGTTTATTATCTCATAGTTTAATAATAATAATATTTTCACACATACACACAGCGCCATCTAGTCCCAAATGAAGCAATTATATTTGCTTGTATTATAGATATAATACTTAGATGCATTTTTTTGTAAATACATACCTATAATAGATAAATTACACCCAGACAGAACAAACACTCGTCCTCATCACACAAACATTTGTCCTGGGTGAGAATCGAACCCACAACCTCCGGTTTAGCAGTCAGGGTCACTAACCACTACGCCACCAGGCCTGGCAGTTTGCGCACTGGTTGAAAAGTTATCCTGTTTATTAATTCAATTTAAGACAAAGAACAATTCTGACGCCATGCGACCTCTTTTTTAGATAGGGTCCATTCCTCTATTACGTAAGACTACTTTCTCTAGTTTTTGACAGGTGGTTAAAAAGTAATTAATAAAAAAAGTTTCGTATTTATTACGTAAGAATTTAAAGGAAAAATAAATCCATGTTTGGCGGGGAGTTCCCGGGAGACGCAGTTCGGGTGGCGCGGGTCCATTGCCATGGAAATAGATATTGTTAAGTGCGCGGGTGATTAAGTAACACACTCGAGCTGATCTCGGTACCCGCGCTTTTTCAAAGTAATTTTAACTTTGCGCATCTTTGTGATCTTCCGTAAAAACTATTGAGACTCCATCCCAATAATAATATGACATGGGGCCCCCCTTCCCCATAAATAATTTTACGTAATAAATGAATGGTCCCACGGCAATTCATCACCTTCTGAAAGAAATTTGTTCCACATTTCAATTTGTTTTCTCACCATGATGTCAGTAAGTCTCTACGAAGTAATATATATTTTATACTAGCTTTATTATTTTATAATTAGCTTAATAATTAAAAGTGACCATTATACAGTCCATTTACGTAGAAAGCGCCTTTGTATTATACTAACAGCACGAGGATTCACTCGCTCACTTCAACCCATTTTAGTGTCCCACAGCTGAGCACAGGTCTACTCTCAACTAACTTACGCGTTGAGAGAGTTTAGGCCCTAATCCACCAACCCGCACTTGCCAATCGAAGTTGGTGGGTTGGTGGATGTCACATGTCCTCGAATTATTAGTTGTTAGATACGCCGGTTCCCTTCACCGTATAAGTCCGTCAGTAAGATTATAAGAAAAATGTCAAACACGTATTTTTTGCTTTATAATCGAAACAAAACAATATCTATTAAGATATAACGCAGCGGCGCACTATGTGGAGGTGCCTAAGAGAGCCTGGCCATAAATACATTTTGTAAAAATGGGCGCAGGTACTCGTATTATACCTCAAACTGTAGCTAAGAAGTTAAGCTACTATATTATACATAAATTATGTATGTGGTCGGTACTGGTTTATAAAAAAGATCATCTAAACACGATCATTCCTAAACTATCACAAAACAATCTGAATTTATATTTTTTTTCATGATTATTTTCTAGCCACCTAGCAATGAAAACTATACAAGTATTATACCATTACAGAAAGCTTATACTATGTACTTTTGACTGGTATGCATAAAAATGCTATATATGTGTAAATATATTTACTAGAAATATTTATCTCGGGACATATCATTTTTGCGTACCTGAAACTTTCAATTAGAGTTTTGACAGTTGCCGAAATTTGCCGAAGGTCTGTAAATTATGTTATTTGATAAGAAATTTAATATTATAATAAAATAAGAAAAGAAAAGTTGCAATTTCGTTGCACAACATATGTTAATCTATTATAGCATAAAACAGTAAAAAATCCTAAAAATACGTAGGTGATGCTATTTGACTACTTGCTTATTATAGGTCTTATTTGTGATATTTTATTAATTGCGGGTTACGTTAAGATAATGTATCGAGTATTTCCCACTATTTTTTAGTTCACATACATAATAAATTATCAATTATACATATCGTAAACCGCATAACCACATAATTATAATTCGTTCTTTCTACCACAATTTTGCACACGTTTCAAATCAATATTTTTATATAAAATAGGGATTCTGAATACTCAATAATTAAATACTGTTTTTCGTTCGTCATTGTCGTTACTTAAAGTGTAGTAACCTAACCATCTACCTTCTCGCAACAATGAGTGAATTCAACTGTACCAGACGTGACTTATGTCTTGTTTTAATTGAAAGTGACGGGAATTATGTGGTTGCTTTAACAAGTTATATACGGAATAATTTTACCAACTTTTCCGAGGCAAATCTCGCTAAGATTGTAGCAAGTGTGCAAAAAAATCTTATTACAAACTTTCGTCAACGTTACACAAAATCTGGCAGAAATAAGCAAATATTTTTAAACAAGAATAGCGCGTGGTTGGACGTCATATTTACTGTGAATCTGGAAGAACCTACTTGTGAATCTGAACCTTCGACATCGACAGAAAAGCGAGGACGCCCTTCGAAAACCTACGAAGACAGTTCCGATAGAACACAAAGACGAAAAAACAAGGAGTTGCTTGAAACATGTGGCCTTGATTTTATACTGAATTCATATCTTCAGGGATTGAGATCTCAAGGAGAAACCGAAGAAGCATTCATTGTCGAAATTTTACGAGGATTGCCCATGGAAAAAAAAGTGATATATGTATATAGTGTATATAGTGAAGTATGAAAACATGAGGAGTTACTTAATCGCAAAGAATTGCTTATTATTTCCATCATACAAATCAATTCAGGAAGCTAAAGGGAAACTGCTACCCACCAAGATCAAGCATAGAAATTAATAATATTAAAGCAAAGGTGAAACTTCAAGATCTACTGGATCACACTATTGCAAGAAATTTACAAATTGATGGTGTATACAAAGTTGGCAAGACACATTTAATGCTTTATTCTAAATGGGGCTGTGATAGTTCAAGCGGACAAAGTGAATACAAGCAAGTCTTAGCTGAAGAAAGTGAGTTAATTTCTGACACAAATTTATTTATAGCTTCATTAGTGCCTCTGAAACTTGTAAATATTAACACAAATGAAACTGTGTGGGAAAACCCTGTTCTATCATCAGTAAGATTTTGTAGGCCCATTTTAATAGAGTTTTCAAAGGCGACACCTGAAAAGACAAGAAGTGTAGTTAATGAAATTGAAGCTCAAAAGGACGCTCTTACACCAACTTTAGTCAATATAAATGGAGGAGGTATCGAAATTAAGCATACATTATTTTTAACCATGGTTGACGGGAAAGTGGCTCAAGTTTTGTCAGAAACTTCATCAGGTGCTGTATGCACTATTTGTGGTGCAAGACCGACAGAGATGAATAATTTAGAAAAAGTGCAAAATAAACCAGTTGATGAAAATGCTTATTAATTTGAGTTATCGACATTGCATTGCTGGATTCGATTTATGGGGTTAATTTTACATGTATCCTATAACCTAGGCTTTGAAAAATGGTCTGCTACAACTAATGAAAACAAAGATTTGAAAAAACAAAAGAAGGCATATGTACAAAGAAGGTTCAGAGAAGAACTTGGTTTAAATAAAGATAAACCTAAACAAGGTACTGGTAACAGCAATGACGGTAATACAGCTAGATTTTTTCAAAATTATCAGTGCAGTGCAGAAATTACTGGTGTGGACGAGGAATTGATTAAACGATTTTATGTTTTACTTCAAGTTATGTCAAGTGGAAAAGTTATTAATGCTACAAAATTCGGTCAGTATGCTTTGGATACAGCACAAAGATATGTTAATAAATATATGTGGTATTATATGCCATCATCTGTCCATAAAGTCCTAATTCACGGGGAAAGCGTCATTCAGCATTATTCAGTGTTACCCCTAGGACAACTTTCCGAAGATGCGCAGGAATCAAGGAACAAAGACTATAAACGATTCAGACTTCATCATGCTAGGAAATGCTCTAGAATAGCTACAAATGAAGATGTTCTACATACACTTTTGTATACTTCGGACCCTTACATAACAAGTTTAAGAAAACCATCTAGTAAAAAGTCCATGGAACTTATAGATGAAGCTTTAGAGCTAGTTGAATAATACAGTGTTTTTTTTTTAGTTAAAAGTAATGGTACATAATAATAGCAGAAATAATTTAAAGAGTTTAATTTGTGTTTATTATAGCATTTAAGGTCATATTATTTAAATATAGTCGTAAATTTCTGAACATTTTTCAATATTTTAAGTTTACTATTTTTTTTTTGACAATAAACACTTGATTATTAAATAAATTGTATATTATATAAAAGTACATTTATTCAAAAATACACAAAAAAAAAAATCAGCAGCAAATCTATGAAAACATGGAAGTTATGGATTTATGACCCGAAACCGACTCAATCTCCACATAGTGCGGCGCCGCGGCGGTGTCGCAGAAGTTAGAGTCTCGCCTTTGAAATATAAGGTCGCGGGTTCAAATCCCAGTCGTGCCCACACATCTCTGTGTGAATTGTTCATCACCGCTGCTCAATATCGGTGAAGGAAGACATCGTGGGGTGACCGGCATGTCTTAGAACTAATCATTTGAGGACATGTGACATCCACCAACCCGCATTTGGCCAGCGTGGATGGATTAAGGCCTAAACTCTCTCAACTCGTAAGATAGTCGAGAGAAGAGCCGTGCCCAGCAGTGGGACACTAAAAAGGGTTGAAGTAAAGATATAACGAATTAAAGTTATACAGTGGGACTGCGCTACGTCAGACAGAGGCATAAAACTTACCTAGGTGTGACGTCATTCACGATTTCGCTTGGACGTAACACCGTAATCTTTAGGTTACCCAAAAAAAGGGAAATACATGTCCAATATTTTTAATATCGTCATCTCAAGCGAATCAAATTCAAACAAATATTTGTTGTAAATGTGCTTAAAATGTTTAATTTTTTGTTTTAAAAGGGGCCATGGGTCATTTTAATCTCTTGTTGTGGTCGACACTGTGATTTAAATTAGGTTCAAGCCATAGACAAAACAGACAGCAAAAGACCTAAAACTTTATGGTAAACATGAAGTTCTACATATAACCCGCGCAAATAAACGAATCTAAAATGGCGGCACTAATAATTCCCACTTACTCGCACTTTATTACTGCACACAAAAAAAATCTTATATAACTATGTATTCAGTATTAAGCAAAGGTTGTTTAAGTTCTAAAAAATTCTATTGTTACAGAAACTACGGAATCCGCTGTTTTCGAGTCCATTTAACACTTGGTTGGCTTTTTAAGTACATATCTTGGTTACTTATTACCTTGTCTTGCTGACGGTCTAAACTGTCATGTCAAACCGCCATTATAGATTCGTTTCATTAATGGCGCGGGTTATATATATTATTAGTCTATGGTTCAAATCCCGTAACAAGCAATTTTTTTTATTTTTTTTTCCTTACAGGAATCGCACGTAAGACCTAGTAATAGTACAAAACTACTAAATCAAATAATGTATGAAAATGCATACTTTTACTTTTTTATATACAGACATTAATTATATTAAATTTATTTTTAATATTATAATAATATATTTAACTATAATGTTGCGTTTTCATGTCTCGTGGCTGGTCGATGGTACATCTGTAAAAAGAATCAATTATCCTTACTAATATTATAAATGCGAAAGTAACTCTGTCTATCGGGTTTACACACCAATACTACTAAAACGATTTGGATGAAATTTGGTATGAAGATAGTTATGAGACCCGCGGAAGGACATGGATAGTTTTTATACGACTGCGTAAAAAGAGTGAGGTTAGGTTAGGAGTAGAACACTGACATAATGGAGATTTTACTAAGGTGAAAGATTACAATTTACTTTCAAAATTACCATTAAACAAAAAAATAAAATGTCTGTAAGAAATTTGACAATGTCGATCCACGGTTTTGCTAAGCGCTCGCGATCTGATGGAAAGAACTGGTAAAGGTGACCAAATCGGTTTAGTGGTTCATGCTTGAAAGGGTAACATACAGACAGTTACTTTCTCATTTAAAACAGTAGGAAATAGGTTCTGCAACGCTTCACCCGTGTGGCAGTAGGGTTAAAAAGTAACCTTTAAGATACACCATAAAACCATTTCTGTTTACCGATAGTTATAACCTGTATTCAAGTCACGAGTGAATCGGTATTTGCCAGGTAAACTGTTTCATCGTATACCACATCGCTTAACAACAAGCAAATTAACACATTTAATGCCACATTTATTACTGGTTCCTAGAAATGGCGCTATAATATACAACGCAAACATGCTATGAACATTTCGAAAGAAAATATAGCCAATCTTTAGCATATAAAAGTAAAACCAAAAACACGCCTGGCGTGTAACACGCCTGGCGTGTTTGTGACTGGCGTGTTTTGTATGATGTGGATTTGAGAGAACACGCCAGGCGTGTAAGTGTTGCTGAATGTGAAGTCAAGCCGCGCGACTATTGTAGTACAAAAACAATATTAACCTGAATTTTTCACCAAAATCGAAGGCGATTGACTGTCCTGGAAAAATATGAAGGTAGTATTAAATTTAACAAGTAAAGCCGTAGATCCTGGCGGTCAACTGATTGTAATCCAGAATCTAGCTCATTGACATCAACATCATCATTCCCCTTGCCTTTATCCCATTTCTATTGGGGTCGGCTCCCAGTCCAACCTGAAGCGGCTAGCTACTAGAATTATACGAGCGACTGCCATCAGACCTCGGAACCCGTAGGGAACCAGTAGCCGAGATGGTTAGACTAGGTGTAAGATTATATTGGCTTCTGACTACATGTAACGATTGTCATAGATGTGTTAAATGACATCCTGGACCGACGGTTTAACGTGCTCTCCGAGGCACGGAGGATAGTCCCCCAACCAACCAGACACCGAAACAAATTTTTGTTGTTATACAAATATTGTTCGGGGCGGCAATCGGAACCGGCCTCCCGGGCACCGTATAGCCCAATCGGATGGCATACACCATACACCACTCGGCTACCGAGAATTTAGCTCATTAACGAATTTGCAAATTTATTTTTGTATTTACGACTGTCAAAAAAGTGTTGTGTTAGTCGCGCGTGTCTTTTACAATCTGAACCGGAAAGGCAAGGGTTATGATGATGGTGTATAATAATAATAATATATTGGGACATTAACACACACGGCCATCTGATCCCAAACTAAGCAGAGCTTGTACTATGGAAAGCAGATAACTGATAATATACCACGTATAATACTTATCTTTTGTAAATACATACATAAATATAGATAATCACACCCAGACTCAAGACATACAGACGTGTTTATCACACAAATGTTTAACTTGCATGGGAATTGAAACCACGACCTGCGGCGTGATAAACAAGTATCTTACCGACCACCGGGCCGTCAAATCTTATACTGTAAATGACTATGAGTAAACGAGTCGAATGAAATTGATATTATCGTGTTTTCCTCTTGAGTAATTCTTGGATTGCGTGTTAGTAAATAAAATAAACCGGTTAATGGAGCCTAGAGGTGGTTTTTGGGGGCTGAGTCACCTTCGTCCGTGGGAGTGCACCTTTTATCTGAATCCCCACACGTGGCCCCCGGGTGGTGCAAATCAGGTGACAAATCAACTGGTAATTAAGTTTAACTGTAATTAACTGGTTTCGGTCGTGGTAAGTGACCACCTGTTGGGTCAACCGCACTGCTAAGCAGCCTAAAATAAGATTATACTTTATACCTGTATTTAAGATAATATTCTGAAAAATTAAAAAAAATTGTAGATTCTAAAAATATACGTGATGTTGGTTAGGGGATGGGGGGTAGTCTTAAACCTCATCATGTATCACCAAGGGGGAGGGGGGGTTAAAAATGTTTAATGGACAGCCCCTAAATACCATACCTGTCTTCTGGTCCTCGGTACACTCATATTAGGCTGAGGTACACTGGAATCCGGTTGGACACCCAAAGCGTTGTATATTTCGCGTAACATTAACAGCATTGTGTCTTCAGATTCCCTGGAAAGTAGAAGATATATATTTGAACACAGATATATATGTTACTAGCTGGCCCAGCGAACTTCGTACCGCGTATTTATTAAAAATTAATCACTTAGGGGGATGAAAAATAGATGTTGGCCGATTCTCAGACCTACTGAATATGCATAAAAAATTTCATAAGAATCGGTCACGCCGTTTCGGAGGAGTATGGCAACGAAAACTGTGACACGAGAATTTTATATATTAGATATATTTTTATTTACAACTAGCGGACCCCGCAGACGTCGTCCTGCCCGGTAAAGCAGTACCTCCTACCGGGTCCGAAAATAGATTACCTACGGCCGATTCTCAGACCTACCGAATATAGAAAGATTTCATAAAAATCGGTCAAGCCGTTTCGAAAGAGTTATTTTTTATTTTTTCTCTGCGTAAGAACCATCCTCGCAATTCAAAGAAATTCCTTAAAAAAAGAATTAGCGAAATCGGTTCAGCCATTCTCCAGTTTTGCGCATAGCAACACATTTAGTGATTCATTTTTATTTTACAGATTATTTATATAATTATATCGTTCATATTTCGGTACTATTTTCTTTGATGCGGATGTCTTCCGAGATGTTTTACCATTTCAATAATATTTTAGCTTTGTATTTTAACTTGCATCATAATCACAAAAATGAAGGGAATTAATGCGAATTTAATATACTCAAGAATACCTCACGTAATTAATGGACGCCCATTAGTATTATAAATGTAAAATTTATTTACCAGTATCCAACATGGCTGCTCATTGCGAATAAGTATTCATTGATCATTTCCAACGGTGCCTCTTGTAACACGTAATCGACACGACGACCTCCGTTCAAACGACCAAGATTGGCTGGGGTCGACTGCAAATATATAAAGTGTTAATAAATTAGCCTGTCAAACATTGCCAGGGTACATGATTTTTTTAAATAGTGGGATTTTAACACACACGGTCATCTGATCCCAAACTAAGCAGAGCTTGTACTATGGAAACCAGATAACTGGTAATATACTACTTAAAATACTTTTCTTTTGTAAATACATACTTAAATATAGATAATTACACCCAGACACAAGACAAACAGACATGTTCATCACACAAATGTCTGACTTGGGTGGGAATCGACCCACGACCTACGGCGTGAAAAGCAAGTATCTTACCGACCACGCCACCTGCCCGTTGCCAACTTTCTCGTCTTTCTCTTAACTATCTTACGAGTTGAGAGAGTTTCGGCCTTAATCCATACACGCAGCCCAAGTGCGGGTTGTTGGATGTCACATGTCCTCGAATAATTAGTTCCTAGACATGCCGGCTTCCTTCACCAATATCGAGCAGGTGTAGCAGCCTTCAGCAATTGATTCACGCAAAGTTTCTTTACAAAATGTGCCCTACATTAAATCGCTAAATCTCCTGTGACTTGGACCACAGCTTTATTTTTAGAATGTAATAACAACACTAATTTGTTGAAACGTAGTTTGCGGGTAACTTACAAATAAATTCAAGTTGTAATACCCACACCGGGTAAATATATTTTCTTACTGTGTTATTTAAGTACAATCTCATGTAAGTGACGTGTAATGTCTTAATGAGAATAAAGATCTTTAAACCGAAGTTGTGTGGGTACTCCCGGCGACCTTATATTTCAAAGGCGAGGCCGATACAACTTTGCCACCGCTGCACACTACTACTACTAAAATATTCTTACCAATTCTCGTTCTTTAGCTAATTCTTCTTTATCGTCATCTCGTTTAGAGAGGGGCTCCCTCTCAATCTCTTCTTCCACCACCTGATAAAAAAAAAGAACGGGTTAAAGATTTGATTTGAATAGAATAATCATATCACTATTCTTTCCAAGGGAAACAAATATATTGATTTGAGTACAAATCACATTTTTGAGCCATTTGGGGTTAAAACCCCTGGACTGTTGGGACCCGAGCGTTCATGCACATTTCAATTAAACTTCTAGAAGAAGACTATAACAGACACTCTTCCCGTGACCAGAGGGCTGGCCTTCATCTCGGTCAAATAATTAGCATTGCCATACAATGTGGCAATGCTGCCAGCCATCTGGGTACGTTCCCCCAAGGCCTCGATTTGCAGGAATCCTATGGCTCCCTATCTAGTTTTTAAATGAGAATTAAATTTTATCTAAGTCGTATTTTGTTAATTGAAGTTGAAATAAAAATCGATTTTTCTCAGTAAAATAGAAAAAACACTTTGTTTTTCTTTAAAGAATAATATCTGTAACAAGGTTATTATTACTAAAAAAAAAAACAATTATAATTCTATAGAATATTTTGACATTTTAAATAATTATGCATTAAATTGTGACATATAAACTTATAATAGTTTTTATTGTATAACTTGGACTTTAGAATTTTTGTGCGCCGATCTGGCAAAGACATGTTGACACTACAAACTATTTTTACAACACCTTCATTGCAGGCTTGGCTTTGTATTATGTACACTCGTGTCTTTACAAAATAAATATCTTATTCTTATTAGTTGACAAAGAGCTAAAGTTATCAACATAGCGCTAAGGATTAGCAAGGTGAAGTCGCAGTGGGCTTATCATATCTGTCGAAGAACTGACAACCACTGGGGTAAGCGAGATCTTAAGTGGAGACCACGTCTCGGCAAACATAGTGGAGGTGATATGTATCGAAATAATAGACACCTTGCTTGTGGCAAACTCGTTTTATTACTAAACGACACACGAGCGTATGGGTACGTATACATCAGTATGACGCCATTATAGTAGGGGAGCCGAAGATGCTAAATGTGTAGTTACTCGAGCGTTGTCGATACTTAGTCGTCTTTAAAGATTAAGTGGTCGTAAAAAAAAGGTTACATCATGTCCACCTCTTCAGCGGTGGGAAACTACTTTTCAGATTTTTTTTTTTGAGGTCTCTTTACTTCCAAAGCGTAAAAAAATTACAGTTACTGCTTCTCCTGGCAACTTTAAATTGTTATCACAAAAAAAAAGGAATTAACCAAACTGAAGTGGATCCAGGTGATTTGAAAGCATCGTGAATTTGTAGCGCTCCCTTTTCCTTGCTCCTGGCTCAAATCGCCTGATTTTTGATATATACACTTATCAACATGTAATGTACTCATCATACATTATTCTGACGAATTCGTGTATTTTTACCTAACAAATATGTCTTAGAAATATTTTGATTGGCTACTGTAAACTCGCGGCCCTATAAGAAGCTAAGATTTGGTGTAGGTATTCAACAGAGCGCAAGATGTCCCCTATCTCTTAATCTGACGCGCTGGAGTAAATCTCAAAATCCCCTCTTCGGCTCCCCTACTATTAGACTAGGTGAAGTGACGATCTGCGAAAGATAGTCACCTTCGTCCGTGGGGGTGCACCTTTTATCTGAATCCCCACACGCGGTACCCGGGTGGTGCAAATCAGGTGACAATCAACTAGTAATTATGTTTACTGGTAATTAACTGGTGGTAGGCTTCGGCCGTGGTTAGTGACCACCCATCAGACAAAGGCTTGCCATTTAATTGCTTCATGTAGGACTAGATGGGGCTTGTCTGTATGTGTGAAAATATTATTATTTTTATTATTAATTGGATACAGTTAGATTTATAGAGATGTGGGTGTATGAGTGAGTAATTTTTTCACACATACACACACCGCCATCTAGTTTCAAGACAGTCAATTATATTTGCTTTACTAGGAACTGATATACCACTCATTTTTTTTTTGTAAATACATAATTTTTTTTTATTTCTACCGCAGCTATTAACAATGTCGGAACTACGGAACAGCTAGTTTTCAATACAGCTTAATAAAGTTTTAAGCTTAATGGGACGCTCTTAGAACTTTCTCTACTCTAGAAACGCTAATAAAGTGATTATTTTGAAATTTGTAACTGCGAGGTCATATTTAAAGGGATTTTATGACCCTAAAGTCTATAGGTGCTCTAAGACAAAAATCACCAAAATGTAGTACCGACTTTGTTAATAGCTTCTGTCGATATATTTAAATAAAAAAATAAAGATACAGGTCGAAATATAATCATTAAAGTGTCGTATAAACCAGCATTGATTTTTCTGTACACTAGCCCCCGTATTAATAAGTCTCTCTCAAGCTCATCATAACTAAAATAGGCTTATAACTCGTTTGTCTTTGTCTGCCATCTTGACATTTATACAAGTAAGAAAGAGACAAAGTCCATTTTGACTAGAGTCTTATGAGATTTTTATGAATAAGAACGAACAAATAATAGTATGTAAAGAGATAAATTACACCCAAACACAGAAAAAAATATTTTACTATTGTTCCAAAGTAGATCTAGATTGTATTAATTGCCGAATGTCGTAAAATGACGTGAAACACGGGAACATGGCGCTTGCGACTTCTAATTCAGCAGTAGTTTATTAAATAACGCCATCTATAGGTAAATCAACGAAATGTTTCTATATAAACCGATAGATGGCGCTATGCTACGCATACAATGGTTAGACACAACATCATTAACCTACATACCAATAGGCCAGGTTACACACGCAAGCAAGCAAACAAACAAACAAAATATAAGTATAAAAAAACCAGCCAAACGAAAGTGTCACCTTCATCCGTGGGAGTGCACCTTTTATCTGAATCCCCACACGTGGCCCCCGGGTGGTGCAAATCAGGTGACAATCAACTGGTAGTTATGTTCACTGGTTATTAACTGGCGGTAAGCTACGACCGTGGTTTGTGACCACACCAGACAAACTGCACCATTTAAGATAGTGGGTTAGAATCGTTGCTCAGTTATTGTTTCTAATCATATGGAGCCTCATTCCACTGCCACCTTCCCACCGAAAATTATTCGTTATCACGAATGAATCAGTACAGTGGGCAGGCGCGTCCTATCGTAGACTAATCATTGCTTAGCATCAGTCAAGTTGTAGTAAGGTGCAGGCCTATTCCAGAATAAAAAAAAATATATAAAATAGCGGCAATCGCTCAGCAAACGCTATGAGCATGTGGCTAGCAAAGGCGACGCACAGCACAGATGCACAGCAATAAAAATATCAAAAATATTCTGTGACATTAACACACACGGTCATCTGATCACATACTAAGCAGAGCTTGTACTATGGTAACCAGACAACTAGTATACTATACATACTACATCTCTTTTGTAAATAGATACTTATGATACATAACTAAACCAGACTCAAGACAAACAGACATGTTCATCACACAAATGTCTGTCTCGGGTGGGAATCGAACCCACGACCTGCGGCGTGTAAAGCAATACGTGTCTTACTAATAGTGAGTTATCAGCATTCACATTAATTATGCGAATGCTTTATTGGTACGGGCCTCGCCTTAGATTTATAAGGTCTCGGGTTCGATTCCCAGTCGTGCCCACACATCTTTGTGTGAATTGTAACATCGCCGCTGCTAAATATCGGTGTAGGAAAACATCGTGAGGAAACCGGCATGTCCAAAGAACCAATTATTCCAGGACATGTGACATCCACCAACCCGCACCGTTGGCCACCGTGTGTGGATTCAGGCCTAAACTCTCTCAACTCGTAAGATAGTTGAGAGAGTACCCGCGCCTAGCAGTGGGACACTAAAAAGGGGTTGAAGTTAATGCTTAACAAATTAAATATAGTGGCGAGCTTTTGTGAAATATGAAGCGAATTTATCACTTGCTTCATATCTACTTCGGCAACATACACATTGCATGGGCTGCGACAGGCACCGTGCGCTCTCTGTCGCACGCAACCACTTACTATATCACTCTGTTTCACTTCACCTTGATTGACATCGACATTCTTAGCTCTTCAAATCGCATATTAATGAAAAATCGCCATATTAGCAACTTAGTTAACAATAGTAACTAACATTGTGACATGGAAATTTTATATATTAGGTGATTGAATGATTGATCGATTGATTGATTCAGCCCACACTCACCTTTTCCAGCTGTCCATCAGTAGGCGAAGACTTCCATTTGTTCCAGGTACTTCTCAAAGAATCCACCAACTTCTGTTTGATATCGGCTCCAACTCTCACCATTGTGTCTTTTAGTTCTGTAGAAATTGCCCGCGTGTATGTTACTATACAATTTTTGCGCAGCCAGATTAAAACTATTCCTTGTCCTTGTTGGGTATACCCACAGTATTTAGAAAATGATATTTTTGTATGCACCGCTCGTGTAGCAACAAAACATTCTTGAACTGCTGTCGCTTGTCTTTCATTACGTTAAATCTTACTGTTCTTACCGCGATCTCATATTATCTCCATACCTTATTTCATCCAAATCGGTTCAGTAGTTTTGACGTCAAAACGCGACGGACAGTTACCTTCGCATTTATAATATTAGTAAGGATTAAGAGGTACGATAACCGACCTATGCGCGGGAGGAAAGCTGATAATAATAATAATAATAATATAGTGGGACATTAACACACACGGTCATCTGATCCCAAACTAAGCAGAGCTTGTACTATGGAAACCAGATAACTGGTAATATACTACATATAATACTTTTCTTTTGTAAAAACATACATAAATATAGATAACTAGCGGCCCGTCCCAGCTTCGCCCGGGTAGCTTCAACCCACTCAACAATTTCCATAAAATGTGATAACCATAGCAGCGCCATCTATTGATTACTTACTCAACCCAGTCGAAAGGTATCGACATCTGTTAGAATCATTTGGAGTTAACAGATAATTGTGACTGTCAAATAATAACAGACAAATAATTAGCAATAAATAAAAATTGCGACTATAATTTGAGATTTAAACTATCCTATCTCTCAAGTTGGATCGAACTGCACATGGTGTGCGAATTTTATTATAATCGGTTAAGTGGTTTAGGAGTCCATTGAGGACAAACATTGTGACACGAGATTTATATATATTAAAGAAAGATTACACCCAGACAAGACAGACATGTTTATCACACGAACTGCGGCGTGAAAAGCAATTATAAAAACTATGTGTAAAAAATATTTACCTAAATGCATCCGTTTCCGTCCTTTATGGTGTGGTATCAAGAATGGTTTTAAATCCCGCAGCTTCGAATTGATGAGTGGTTCAATCCTGCAGAACGCATTAAAAAAAATCTTATAAACTTTAGTCGACTTAAAGCATCTATAGCTACAATGGATTTTGTCTCTTTCTCACTAATATAAATGTCAAGGTGACAGACAAAGACAAGCTAATTATAAACCTATTTTAGCTATTTTATACTTATAAGATATTTTATGAATAAAGGTAACAACGATCCTGTTGTAATTTAACTTTACATGTGATTTTAATTTATCAATATTTTTAGTGACATCAATATTTTCTGATCAAGTTTATTTTAAACCAAAACTTAAGTATTGGGGACATGGATTACATAAAGATGTTACAGTAAAAAAAAATTGGTTGTTTGTAAAGTAGGTTTACGATCGAGATGTTTACGTGATAACGTCTTATTGGTGATATAAGTGAGAGAGACGGAAGATCGGTCCACTCACTCGAACGCTATGCCAGCCTCCGCTCGTGAGGATTCCGCGTGACAAGTTTCACGGAATGACTGGCAGCGCTCGAGATGAGACGGGAGATCGGTCCGTCTCTCTCTCGTTATACCTGCGATCGCGCTCGTGAGGTTTTGGTGTGACACAAGTTTCTGAACATGTCACCCGACTAAAACGATTTTAAAGACGTTATCACGTCAAAAAAGTACATATCTCCACATTCTGCTTTTGGGCATGCAATCTATGATAATGTTTAACTACAGAATCGTTTAATAAGTAAACAAATAATTGAAATATAATCTAATAATCATGCAAACAAGACTAATATCAGCTTTAAATAATTAAATCATCCATCAAATAATAATTCACGAGATTATAATAATTACTAGTCATAACAACATTATAATAAGTGTTTTAAATATAAAAATCAATTGCTGTTCGTTAGTCTCGCTATAACTCGAGTAAGGGTGGTCTGATTTATCTTATCTTGGTCTTGCAATGTTCGTGAAGGTGTAGGGAAGGTTTAAAAGGTGAGAAAAGTCTTGTATATATAAAAATCAATTGCTGTTCGTTAGTCTCGCTATAACTCGAGAACGTGTGGATTGATTTGACTAATTTTGGTCTTAAAGTATTCAAATAAGTCTAAGGACAGTTTAAAAAGTTTTAGTGAGAAATACGCGGTATAAAGTTCGCCGAGGCAGCTAGATTAATTAATAAATATGTCTAACAGAAATCCCGTCACCGTCCACCAGAGTCTATAGAACTTTTCAATTTCAATTTATTTATTAATAAACAATTTATACATTGTGTTTGAATATTGTACTTATAAAACTAAAAAGAAAAACGTCACATTACATTCACTATCAACACACAATGAAGATGTAAAGCATATCAATGAAAAGTACATTAAAATAGTAATAACAATTAATAATAACAACATCAGTAATGTATTATTTATTAAAATTTAAAATCATCTAAAGGATAATTGTAGCCTTCTAACAGGAGCTTTTTTATTTTGCTTTTTAATATATTTATATAAATTTTTCTTACAGTTGTCCAACGGGTCGGGTGCTATAGTGCCATATAGAGTATCCATATATTGTAAACGGTACCCATCATTGACAGTTCACTAATTGTTGTTGCATCACCCCTCTTTTTCGTCAGGGTATACAAAATAATAATGTCTAAATGGAAGTGGTATTTCGCGCGACTTCTTTAAGAGTTTCCTTACACTGTGTTAGTACACTTTGTCAAACAGGAAATTTTATAAAATATATGTCGGAGAAGTCATTAGTACGGTAGTATACTTGACAGCGAGGCGCAAGCGCATCGTGTCGACACGCTTCGGCAGAGTCTAGCCTGAGGTCCGCACGGGCGACGAGTGGGGATTGTCGCTACACGAACTGTGTGCCCCAGTTCTCTACAGACGTCCGTGCGACCAACGTCGGTCTAGGAACTGTCTTACCACTCGTTGTATTAGTTTTTCATTTCGTAACAAATTAATAGTGTGATTAAGATAACTTTGCTGCTCATAACCACACCCACTCAATAGGTTTTCTGGCGAGGACTATCCCTCTGATCGGCCCCTGTACCGAAATATATATATATATATATATATATATATATATATATATATATATATATATATATATATATATATATATATATATATATATATATATATATATATATATATATATATATATATATATATATATATATATATATTTATCACAACGGGCAATTAACACGTTCACCTTTAATTTGGCTTTGCGTTTTGACACGGGTTGCACCTGTCGTGGTATACTTCATTTACTAACACCACAACTATATCTACCCGTGTCCAAAGCAGGGGGAGGCTATTTGAATTAACGTCCAATTGTAGTCAATTACATTATTTAAAAATTAAAAACAATTTATACGGGAGCCCGATGTAAATTTTGTTCTGACGATTATCAAAAAAACATTGTAGATATTTTAAGTCAGATTTTCCTAATTATTCAATCTACTTACCTATAAGCTATGGGGTCATATGGATGGAAGATGTTGAAGAAATTCTTGCAGGTTGGCAACGAGAAGTCCAATCCTAAAGACTCCACACCACGGATACATTCAAATATTGCTGAAACAAGAAAAATTTAATAGTTTACAGAATACACAGCGTGTAATAACTGTTGGTTATGTTCCTGTGTGTGAGTAAGGTCGACAGTGACTGTGTTGGTACCGTCCACCTTACAGAATACACAGCGTGTAATGACTGTTGGTTGTGTTCCTGTGTGTGAGTAAGGTAGACAGTGACTTTGTAGGTACCGTCCACCTTACAGAATACACAGTGTGTAATAACTGTTGGTTGTGTTCCTGTGTGTGAGTAAGTGACAGTGTAGCAGTGTTATCAAAAAAACTAAAAAACAACAACTCGTCTATAAAAAAACAGTAGAAAACAGTAGGTAAAGAAAAAAGTCAGATTTCATCATTTTGGTCATATATTTAAATAATAAACAATTTTCTTAGTTACTAGAACTCAAATACATTGATATATTTATAATCACAACAACAAAAGACAAAAATCAAATTAAAATTATTTTTCAGTTTCATTTTCAATTGCCTCATCTCAGTGGCGGATTTACCAGCAGGCTGAGTAGGCTTGAGCCTAGGGCGGCGGATTCTAGAGGGCGGCAAATTTGTCCCAAAAATGTTTAACTTAACGCTAAGAAAATTGAAAATTTCAAAAATTGGGAAGTTATTGGTTTCACCCCGATTTTCAAAAATCGAGTACCGTCTTTTGTCAGTGTAGGGTATCGAAATGCAGAGGTCAGAAGGGGCGGCAAAATTTGAATAGCCTACTGGCGGCAAAAGTCTTAATCCGCCACTGCCTCATCTTCAATATTATTTCGAATCCCGACTAAAAAAAATACTGCCATATAGGGTCATTGTGTTTTATTACGTAGTGGTTATCAAAAAATCTTTGCATAGTAGTGTAATAGGTGGCGCTGAACGCTAGTTGATAAACAGTAGAAAATAGAAATGAAACAGAAAACATGGACATCGACGTGAAAACAAATCTACTGTTAAAACAGTAGGGTTGGTAACAGTGCTGTGTAGGTACCGTATAACTTACAGAATACCCAGCCTGTAATAACTGTTGGTTGTGTTCATGTGTGTGAGTAAGGTAGCCAGCGCCTTAATATCTAAAGGATCGGCGACGCTATGATGCCTCTGGTGTACATCCAGCTAGGCTTGTATAAAAAATTTAGTCACCTATTTCAAATAAAAACTGGCTGCAGGGTTTTCTTCGCAGTAGATAACCTAACTTACCAATAGGACTTCCTAGAGCGTATAAAGCGTCTGGTGAAAATGTCAAGCACGGGTATCGAACGGACGGCTGCCCGGTCCCCGCTGGTCCAGACACGTAATGTTTATTACTCTCAACTTCTTCCTGTTTAAAAAACAAAGAAAATCTTATTCAAATAGCTTCTGTAGTTTTCGAGATATAAGTGGACAAACATATATAAATCTATTATACAAAATTTCTATATCACAATGTTTGTTACCGTACTCCTCTGAAACGGCTTTACCGATTTTTACCAAATTTCATATGCGTATTCATTAGGTCTGAGAATCGGCTACTATCTATTTTTCATACCCCTAAGTGACGTTGGTTGGGTAAGGGTTGTTCATAATTATTTTTTTTTTCAATTTTTGGACGAAATTTTTTGTTTTTATTTTTTTATTATGTGGCATTAAAAATACATACATTAGTAATACGCGGTACGAAGTTCGCTGGGGCAGCTAGTAAATATTTAAAGGTCGAATAATGTTGATAACATAGTTGTCACGCCTGTGTTACTCAAAGATGTAGGCTTCTGCTAATATAAGGGTTTGACCCTTACCGGTGCAGCTGATGAAGCTCTTTCCAGCAGGTATGATCTGAAGCAGATCACTTTCTACGACATGACACCAACCTTTTTTTTTTTGGTTCGTGTAGATTTACGCGAATATCACACATTGAAATGAAACTACTTTGAACAAAGGATTTTATCGCGGTTTATTTTAGATTTTAAATCCCGACGTTTCAGACTTTACGTTCACGGGTGGACTGAGGTATTTTACGTCCAAAAATATTAAAAACAATTGTTACTGACTACCTACAAACATTATTATTCAAGTGGCATTCCGATTTAAGCAAATAAATAATTATTAATTATTTAATTAATTTAACTTTGGTTCATGTAGCTTATCCTTGGTCTTCCTCTTACATGCTTTGGCCTTGCTGTTTCCCTTTTAGATGTTTGATTAAAAGTGTCATGTCGTATGAAATGACCTATCATCCTTTCTCTTCGGTTTTGTATTGTTTTTTTAAGGAAAGCGAAGGCGGAGGTGTATACAGAGGTGAATATTATTAAACACTAGTTCAGCAGATATAATAATAATAACATTTTCACACATCTAGTCCTAAATTAAGCAATTATATTTGCTTGTGTTATGAATACTAGAAACGAATATAGGTAATAATACTTAAATACATTTTTTTTGTAAATATATACATATTATAGATAAATTTCACCCAGATATAGAACAAAAAATCGTGCTCATCACACAAAGACTAGTCCTGGGTGGGAATCGAACCCACGACCTCCGACTTAGCAGTCAGGGTCACTAACCAATAAGCCACTAGGCCAGTCAAGATATGTTTATAGGCCGACCGTTTAACTCGCGTACCGCTTATCGCCAAGACTCTGACTCCTCAAGCTGCACAGACAGCGATGATGATTCAAGCGATATGGATATTATTGACGAATAGTCTTACATTACATTTATCTGTGGTTAAATAGTTCTTTAAGAGATTTAATTATGTAATGTTTTATGAGTTTGTACCTCAGATGGCGATACGCGAGTTAAACGGTCGGCCTATAGGTCTCACATGTAATAGCGGTTTACATGACCCTATTGCCCTCATTGGCACAATTCTATAATTAGATTACGAAAAGCCGCAACGTCACCGGCCTTGCCGTGTTCCGGTGCGATATCTGGTGACACAATTTAAGAGGGTGGGTCCGAATTGTTGCTCCTTTATTGTTTCTAACCATATGGAGCCCTATATCACTGCCACTTTTTAACCGAAAATAAATCGTATCTACTTAATCAGGAGTGAATCGGTATATTGAGCAGGCGTGTTCCATCGTGGACGTCGTTCATTGCTTAACATCACGCAAGACTTTTGCAACAGTGTATCAACACTAAAAATTCACATAAAGTCAAACCAAATTTGGTATCACATCTTAGCACATGTCATATGTAATAAAACTTACTTGTCTCGGCTGATGACATAACAAGTCATATAATATGACACTGCCCAAAGAATGTCCGCCCAAAGAGACTCCACCGACAAAATTAGGGTTCCTTTGCTTGAAAATTGTGTAGATTCTATTTAACTCTTTGCACACCGTATCAACTATTGTCTGTAAATAATTAAATAAAATATTAATTAAAATATTAATAATGAACAGATAAATAAACAAAACAACTTTGGGAACCTCGTTAATTCATTCATACGGGTCACTAATGAGAATTTGGCTACCTAAAATAAGAGTGAGAGTAAGAGAATTTGGCTACCTAAAATGAGAGTGAGAGTAAGAGAATTTGGCTACCTAAAATGAGAATTTGGCTAACTCCCGCAATTTACTATTATAATAATGAATATGAAATTAATTTAACCTTTACTTGACTTTATCAATGAGCCCACATTTATGTGTATTTTAATTTAGTTAACCTAAATTAACACTAAATGCTTCAATTAATAACATAGTTAAAAATTCAATAAAGCGACATGGACAAAAATGAAGTGACACAGACTTAAATAACTTGACATAGCCATACCTGACAGAACACGGGGCTGGTGTAAAACAGCACATCCAAAACGGTATCGTTGGTGAAACTCCTCAGACGTGGTATACTGTCCAAAGTAATTTGTGCCAAACGCTTATCAACCCCGGTCTCCCCTGAGTGAAGAGTCGCGTGCCATGATATTGGTAGGACCTAGGGGAGGAAGGGGATTTATTAATCCTTATAATTATCACCTCCTAGTCTTATATCGGCTACTGTTGCCATTCTAAGGTGATTAGCTAGATGCGCAGGAGTTTATTAAGTCAACAAACTTGTGCGCAAACACAAGGACACTTTCTATTCCTTCACTTTCATATATAGCTCGATGGGACGGATTGATCGACACGACCTGTGAAATATCGGGCGCAGGACTGATGGCTTAACGTGCTGTCTGAGACACAATGGTACCCAACTTACAGTGACAGCGGACTTTCTTGATTCGGTCGCCGCGCTCAAAGCCCACGATAAAAGCTATGCAATAGCTTAAAAAACCTTATCCGTCGCAATGTACGTTTTATTTTATTTTTTTGACGGGCTGGTGGCGTGGTCGGTAAGATACATGCTTTTCACGCCGCAGGTCGTGGGTTCGATTCCCACCCGAGACAAACATTTGTTTAAATATATCTGTTTGTCTTGTGTCTGGGTGTAATTATCTATATTTAAGTATATATTTACAAAAGAAAAGTATTATATGTAGTGTATTACCAGTTACCTGGTTTCCATAGTAAAACCTCTGCTTAGTTTGGGATCAGATGACCGTGTGTGTTAATGTCCCACCATATTATTATTATTATTATTATTCACCTCTCCCTACACTTTCAGGTAATACAGGAGTAAGCGTTATGTTACGTAAATCTTACCTCGACTCTGCTTACGACACCTTCATCATAGGAGTTTCTATAGTGTGACTGGATCAATTGAAGGCTGGTCGAGCGAAAATCTTCCACTGAAAGATAATAAATATATTTTTTTTTAAGTATAATCTAAGTGCGTTTGTCCCTACTTGGATGGAAGAAGCGAGCGATATAAAAGTATAAAGTATAAAAATGTTTATTGCTTTAAATTTACATTTCCTTAAAACAACGTGATCACTAGCCTCCACACTTAAGAGGGTGGGTCGAAATTGTTGCTCCTTTATGGTTTCAACCTTAAGGAGCCACATTCCATTGCCACCTTCTCACCGAAAGTCATTCGTAATCACGAGTGAATCGGTACATTGGGCTGGCGCGTCCTATCGTAGACTACATCATTGCTTAACATCAGGTAAGTTGTAGTCAAGCGCCAGCCTATTCATAAATAAAAAAAAATACACTCACCGACTTCCTCAACGGATCTGAACCGCATATCACATGCTGAGCCAACGCCATGACAGAGTAACAGAAGATGATCGATGCTGGACGGCTCAGGGTCCTCGATTTCGGATTCATCGTGGCCCCTACGGACTACACGGGGCCTGGACGTTGATTGCTGTGAAAAATATACAAATATCAATGTTTTCTGGAATAAATGTCTGTCACATGGCTTACTGCAGTTGACAGAAATACAAATTTCAATTTTTATTTTAGCTTTATTTAAATGTCATAAGATTCTTACTTATGACGTCACTCTACTGAGAATGTATGTATATGTCGCAGTAAGATAGATCTAGCCGTATTATAGTTATAGATATAATTATATACCGTAACATAGTTATACGAAAGCGATTCATTATTATCTCACTAGGAATATAGTTATAAAACGGTACAAAGGAGAGGTCAAAAGTGGGCTAGAATTTTGAACACCAATGTGATATACCTCATTGGAAAGCTTATTTAATAAGCTGTTAGAATTTAACTAAACACGAATTTTAGGAGCAACCATTTTTGTAAAAATCAAAAAAATGTAATAGAAAAACAAAACGCACATTACCTTAAATTATCCGTTTCCTAAGCAGTATAAATATTGCAATCACGTCAATAATTGCATTCTGTTACAGTACTTTTCTCTTGTAATATTATTCTAGCTGCAGCTTAATGTAATTATGACGAAAAATATTTGTTATCTTATTAGTGTAATAACAAAACGCGTGGAAAAAAATATAATTACGGGAAACGTCATGATGTCATTGTCATTGATCAGTTTGATTGACAGCGTCGAAATAATTTTGATTTTTTTGGTTGCTCAATTGTCATTTGACCATGGGGTTGCCAATTGCAATAATCCTAATATTGCATTAAGGATTCTTATTTTCAATTTCAATTTTTTAAAAAACGGGGGGGTGTAAAATTATTTTAAATACACCAAAAAATTTAATTAATTATGCTCTATTAACATATGTAACTCAGATTGCTGTTCAAATTTAGAATTATTTTAATCCCAGGCTCTATACATTTTTTGAACGTCTCCTTTAGTGATATACTTTATATTTCTAGATTAAGTTTAGTGAAATAGCTGTAGGTTAGGTTAGGTTAGACTTTTAATAACCACACACCTTAGCACTCATGCCATAACACAACTCAGCACTCGCAGACCGCTGCAGTGGCTAGGCACGCTGGCTTCGCTCGCGTGTGTGGTTATTAAAAGTCTAACCTAACCCACAGCACTTTGGTTTGTTTTCGGGACTTACAAGTGACAAAAAACTACAAGTCTTCACACTACAGCACAATCCGAAAGCTATTTCACTAAACTTAATCTAGTCGTATAAGTATATCACTAAACTTGTACGGTTTTATAACTATATTCCGGTATATAATTATATCCCTAGGGATATAACTATAATACGGCTAGATCTATCTTATTGCGACATATACACTATACGAGTATGACTGTTCACTAAAAATGTTAAATTTTGTCTGTCTTTTAGTGTATTAATTCTAAATAGTGTGACATAATAAGGGTGAGTAAGGAGCATTTGACATTTAAATAGAGCTAACCTTTATTTTTGAAGTGAAAACTTCTTTAGCGGCGTTGAGCACTTTTTCTGTAATGGGTATAAAATCTTAAACTCGCGTCAGGACACGTGACCTGATCGAAAAAGCGTAAGACGGACGCAGGGCGCTTGCGCGAATGTTCGTGTATGTTACAGCGTGCCACGCGCTTCCATGGATGGTGACAGAAAACAGTTAAATTTTTAATGTAATATAAATTGTCATGTTTGTGTACGATAGCGCAATAAATGAATATTGTATTCTACCACATAAATGATAGTACTTTTATACTGATAAAGCAATTGGTGCAAAATTATTCCCTAACCATTCCAAAATATCAAACATGCTCAACGTTAATAATCAAGTTTTCACTTCTGCCGGCACTCCCGGAGTGCAACCCGTCGTTTTTTTTTACCTAAAACACTATTAAACACTAAAAAGAAAACACAAACAAAATCGGTTCATCCGTTCGGGAGCAACGATGCCACATACACCCCATCGTTTTTGTGTAGCGTTTAAAAAACATTCTTCATAGTGAAAACCCTTAATTATTTAAGTCACGAATTTCTATCGTATAATAACCCACATGTCCGCGTAGTAAACATTGAAAAAAAAAAAACAGTTTTTTTACTACTAATCTTTTACAAGCTTCTATACTGATTTAATGATAGTTTTAATGTAATGACCGTACAAGACCGCTGAAGTATTATTAGTTATTTTGCTACTAATATTTTAAAAGTTTGTATATTTATTTAAACTTGACATTGGGAAAATTGCGGAATAATTTCAGCAGAGGCCATAATTAAAAGAAGATGATGAAGAAGTCATATGGTGTCACCTTATAGCCATTAGAGCTCTATGATGCCACAAATACACAGATATACGCATCAATCTTATAACACCCCTCTTTTAGGTCAAGGTTGAAAAGGCACTTGGTGAAACAGGGCTTTAAACTAACAAGTTTTTCCTTCTGGTTCCGATACTCTCCGGCGCCGTGGACCAGTAGGATCAGGTGGTCTATCTTCTGCCGCTGGTCTCTTGATACCCTGATCTTTGGTGGGTTCCGGTATACCCGTTTGCCGAAGGAAAACAGCTGGAGGAAGGATAAAAGGTGATGGTTGGAGGATTAGGTGAGGAATTGGAAGAATAACACGGAAGTATGGAGACGATTATGAGCAGCTTCGCTGATCTAATTTGACGGGTCAGGCCGGTGGCGTGGTCGGTAAAATACTTGCTTTTTACGCCGCAGGTTGTACGTTCGATTTCCACCAGAGACAAACATTTGTGTGATGAGTAAATATTTATTAAATGTATATATTTACAAAAGAAAAGTATTATATGTATATTATATGAGTATACCAGTTATCTGGTTTCCATAACACAAGCTCTGCTCAGCTTGGGACCAGATGACCGTGTGTGTTAATGTCCCACATTTTTTTTATCTAATCCTGAGTTATTGCAAAAGATACGTTTTAAAGTTTCGGCTTGTATTCCGCGAAAACTGATAGTATCGCCCATCCACAGCGTAGAACATTGCTCAGCTCGAACTCACGGCAAGTGTGTGCTTGCGTGCGTGTGTGTGTGCTTGTGCGTGTGCCTGTGCGTGTGCGTGTGCGTGTATGTGGTGTGTTTGAAAGGACACACTAAACTACCGATCAACAGCACTTAGTAGATAAAAACATTACTGTAGACATAATATTACCCCTTTGTTATGAGCTGTTGCCCCTTCAACCGACGGCTGGCTACGGCCTCTTTGTCCATAAAGTTACTTACAATTACAAAAGTACTCATGAACTCCTAAGATCTTATCAACCCCATGGCCCCTTGGATCACAAAACTACTACCCATGGTCCCTTTGACCAATAATTTGCTTACCTGCGATGAACTAAAGGCTTCGCTATGCAGAAAGTGCTCCATCAAAGACGGGCCATCACTAAGTCACGAGAATCCATGGCCCCCAGAACCATAAAAGTGCTACTATCTACGGACTCCTTTGGCCGAATATTTGACACTTACAGTTTTATGGTTCAGTTGTGACTAAGACTTAAGGATGCTACAAAGCCATAACTACTCATGGCCTCTTGTATTATAAACCCCTACTACCCATGGCCCCTTTAGCCAAACATTACAGTCACTATGCAGAAAGTGCATTATTAAAAATAGACTATGTATCACAAATAACTCACCGTTGCGCACCACTACTCTTTGTTCCCATTCGCCTGACATACCTCCTTGGATTATTAAAACCTTACTACCCATGGCCCCTAAGGCCGATTATCTGACACTTACAGTTTTGTGATACAAGGGGCCATGTGACCTCCAAAGTCATAACTAACTATGGTCCCATGGATCATAAACCCCGTATAGCTAAATATTGTACACTTACCGGCGGCGAACTAAAAGCGTCACTATGTAGAAAGTGCACCATCACAGAGGGGCCGTGCATCACTACAACCTCGCCGTTGGGCAGCACTAGACGACGATGCCATTCGCCTGTACTGACACCATGGTGATATTCCTCCTGATGAAATAAATATATCTATTACTAATTTCATCCCTGCCTCTCACCCATTACTAATGGGGTCAGTTCCTAGTCTAAACCTGTTGCGGCTAGATACTAGTAGGGAAAGCTGTAGGGAAACGTTTTGTTTATTACATTACCCGTGATCCTTCATCATCATCACCCTTTTTTAGTCCACAGCTGGCCATAGACGTCTCCTAAAGTACGCCACTGAGCACGATCCGCGGTTTTTCCCATCCAGTTCTCACCAGCCGCCCTGCTGAGATCGTCACTCCACCTAGTCTGAGGGCATCCTACGCTACGTTTGCCAATTCGTGGTCCCCACTCAAGAACTCATTTAGAATTCTGCGGCAGATATGACCGGCCCACTGCCACTTCAGCTTACTAATTCGGTGAGCTATGCCGATTACCTTAGTTCTCTGCCGGATCACCGTGATCCTTAGTCTATTTTTATGAGGCAATTTTAATAATCTATAGTTTTCCTCTATACTGTCTCCCGCTTTGTCTGGAGGGAAGTGGACCACCTAAATTTCCAACTCCTCCTATTATCTAAAATTATTTTAATTAAATAAATTCGTGCGGGATCCAAGACAGTTTAGGTGAGCCGGGAATTGTCTGGGTCCAATTCTTGAGTCTGTTCACGGCGCCGCTGTCGAGCCTGGTTTACAGGAGCTGCATTGCGGGATTGCGGTGGTGGATTAAGTCCCAACCCTGGTGGAGCGGTATCAACTTAACTAACGGTAGCAGTTGGAATCCTGGGTTGTGCACACAGATCTCTGTGTGAATTATTTTACTGCCGCTTATTAACATAGGACCTATGTTGTTGTTTCTTCATCACTCACTTCTACTTGTTTCTTCACCAATGTCATAGGTGAAGAAACAAGTTGAAATTTGACTAAAACACACAGACATTAACACATTCAGTACCACTGACACGCCTAGCGTGTCCTAACAAATACTTATCGTACGTCATAATGTCAGTCGCTAACACGCCAGGCGTGTTGTAGATTTTGGTTATGTTAAATATTTGGCTATATTTTCTCTCGAAACGTTCATAGCATGTTTGCGATGTATAATATAAGACCATCGCTAAGAATCAGAAATAATGATGGCATTAAATGTGTTAAATCATGTATACATTTGTGTTTCTGTGTACAAGTTTGTGTCATCGTGGCGGTTATACGAATCTTAAAGACGAAGACCCACGGCCAGCAGTGGGACACTAAAACTTACCTCAAGTTTTTCAGCCACGGGTTCTGTATATGGTACATAACGAGCATCCGTTGTACCTTTGTAGAACCAACTGCATCTGTGAAACGAGAAACAATTATAAACAAAAGTCAATTATTTTTTTACTGAGTGGAATTTTTTACGGAGTCCTCTAAGTCATATGGTCGATGACCATAAGTTATAAGGTAATTGTACACACGGGTACACATCAAGGTATACATTTCCAGTAATAACAATAATACTGTGAGACATTAACAGTTAACACACACGGCCATCTGATCCCAAACAAAGCAGATCCTGTGCTTTGGCGGGCCGGTGGCGTGGTCGGTAAGATACTTGCTTTTCACGCCGCAGGTCGTGGGTTCGATTCCCACCCGAGACAAACATTTGTGATGAACATTTGTGTTTGTGTCGAGTCTGGGTGTAAATATTTATTATAAGTATATATTTACAAAAGAAAAGGATTATACGTATAGTATATACCAGTTATCTGGTTTCCATAACACAAGCTCTGCTTAGCTTGGGACCAGATGGCCGTGTGTGTTGATGTCCCAGAATATTTATTATTTATTTATTTATTAATGTAAATCAGGTAACTGGTAATATACTAACATGTAATATTTTTTTCTTTTGTAAACACATACTTAAATATAGATAAATACAAGTCTCACTCAAGTCAAACTGACATGTTCATCACACAATTTATCTTGGGCCATTGCCACTTGGCCTCACATACATACCTCCTAACATTAGTCGGCTTGTCGCTCCAGTAGACTGGAATCCTCAGTCGTCCCATGATGTTCACATCGTACCTCCCACCGTCGGTAGGTACAAGAGTGTTCTCATTGAGATCCGCTGTTAAGTCAAAAAGAATATATTAGCATCACTTCAACCCGTTGGGACTCTCTCAAGCATCTTACGAGTTGAGAGTGTTTTTGGGCTTAATCCACACACGCTGGCCAAGCGCGGGTTTCCTCATGATGTTTTCCTCCACCGATATTGAGCAGGGGTAATGTAACAATTCACACAAATATGTGTTGGCACGACCGGTAATCCAACCCACGGCCTTATATTTCTAAGGCGAGGCCCGTATCGCTGCGCCACCGCTGCTCATGTTAGCATAATATGTATAAATAGAGAAATGTAAGGTAACTGCCTCGGCAGACCTAAAAGTCCGTGAAGTCCCGGGTTCGATCAGCCACCTTAATTTAATGGAGAACGATTTGGCGCGAAAAATCCCATTTCTTTTTTGACAAACTCACGACTAAGACGAATCTAATGATACCTCTCAAGATGATAATAGATGTGACGAGCCGTTTAGGCTCTAGAGCGTGCCAAAAAAATATACACACATACATACAGTTAAAAAACCTAACCCTCCTTCCGGCGCAGTCGAGTACAGAGAATAAAAAATAAAAATCAAAAAGTGTGACCCATCAGTGTCAAACACAGACATTGATCAGTAAACGCGGTGAGGACCTACTAGAGGCGAATCACAGCACTAATAATAATAATAACAAGTCATAGTCCATCCATAGTCCTAGTTACCTAATCCATTAGCACCCACCACCATAACCTAGATTTTAGTTCCTATATTCTGCAATAGTCCTGCTCTAACCGGGGATTGTCCTTTGTTGTACCTATATGGTGCGAACAGGGATAATCGTCGGTTGGTGCCACATTACATTTAGAGTAAAATTGTCGAACGGGCCTCTACGTGTTGGCTTTGGCTCCACGCACGCCTTCCAAAAGTCCGGAGCTACATAGCTCCGAGATAAAAAAAAGACAAACATAATAATAATATTAATAATAATAAAAATCTTTATTGGAACATAAATAACAAGTTAACAATACAATTTATTGATAATAGCTACATTAGTTACAGAGTTAGTAGAGTTAGAGAATCAAAAATCAACGTTCCTTATTCATAAGCATAAACTGTTTACTATATTTTTATAACAACGAGTACTTATATAGCTAACACAATGAGAATAAATGTAGGAACGAGCGCGTGGCTTCCACTGTCAGATTTTAGCAATGTCCACACTCCCATAGTTACGAGTACCTATGTTCTAAATACTTACGGCTCATATAGGCGTGTTCCAGTGCGCAAGAATCGACGGTAGAGAACCCGCGCCATATTGATTTATCTTCGACGTCGACGCGATAGAACCAATGGTGTTTCACTTGAGTGTATTCTATGGTGGATCGACTCTGAAATTAGAGGATTTGTCAATCAATTTTATCCTGGACGGAACCCAGATAGGGTGTAAAACTATTCATATTCTTTATGTACACTAAACACTTACATACTGCTCACCAGACACCAAAGTGCAGTAATAGGTAGGTACAGCGGTGCAGTAATTCGCGCCAAAATAGTAAATGGCCAATAATAAATTCATTTATAAGGATACTAGCTGCCCCAGCGAACTTCGTACCGCGCAAAATTGTGAATCTAAACCATTCCCAGATCCCCTTGAACACACACAAAAAATTTCATCAAAATCGGTCCAGTCGTTTAGGAGGAGTTCAGTCACATACACACGCACACAAGAAATATATATATTAAGATATTCTTCTTATTGTTAAGACGTGTGAACCTACGCATATAGAACATTTCTGCATTCCTTTTTTTTGTTTATAAGTACATCTGCTTATTTTTTATATCAAATTCTTAACTTTAAATGGCGTTTGCTCGCAATCGTTATTTTGCGATTACTGCACTTTAGTGTCGGGTGGGCAGCATAGACAATTTATAAATAGGAAACAACACAGTCATACATAAGCGAGCTTAACTCAAATGTGAATTTTCTACCAGCATAACCAGTATAAGTTTTAAGTGTCATGGCTTATATATTTAAATGGAGGTGTTTACATATAGAACGACACGATTAACTGTCGTCTACTACTTTTTGTACACGACAGAATGTCGTGACAAGTGGGAACGGCTAGCACGACAATCGTAAAACGATAAAAAATCGTCACGGGGCAAATCATGTGTATAAATGCACTTCTGATCTCCAAGAGAGCGGGTTACAGCTTGCTACTGATGTGCAAACGACAAAACGACTGCCGTGAAACGATAAAATGTCGTCGTGTTCCAACGGGAACAGCTAGATAGTCGCTAACCGATAATTTTTTTTTTAAGAAAACAGTCGTCACAATACAGCTACGGTAGTCGGCAGTCGGTAGTACAGCTAGAGACGATAGTCGTCCGACGATAAATTAATCGTCACGACATAGTGGGAACGCGCCCTTAGCAGTGAAGAATTGTAGAATGTATGTGTGTACGCGTGGATTCATGTTTGTTACTTTTTCACACAAAAACCACTTTACAGATTTGAATGAAATTTACCACAGAGATAGATAATCTGGAATAGCACAAAGGCTACTTTTTATCCTATACCACAAGGGCAAAATTGCGGACGGAAGGTAGTGTTAGATAAAATCTAAAAGTCGCTCGCAATATCGTGACAAATTAAATATAAATCTTTCTAGGCAAGACCATAGGCATAAAATAACTAATAATATAATTAATAATGAATTTCGTAGTGACATGAGATTGTTTAAAATTGTCCATCTTCTTTTCCTAACGTACATTAAATGACGTAGTAACTACTGAGAAACACTGCCAAATAAATACCTCCTTACATAAATACGAAATAGTTGTAATTCTAAACAATTAATTTATTATAGCCTAAGAGCCTGTGAATGCCAGTCCTTGGTCAGTTTATGAAAGCAAAATGTTTGTTAGCGCATGCTCCCAATATAGGTCTGGCGTTCACGGCCTCTTGCTCTATTTTACCTCTGCAGTAATCGCGACGCCTTCTTCTTGATTCGATTCTTCATTAATAGTATATCCATCAAAATTCACCGATATAGAATCCCTATTCGTTTCACAAATATTCATATTTGTACTTGTGCTGCCACCTTCCGAATTATCGTTCATAGCCGTACGAACTTTCGATTTCGTATCGAATTTCACATTTGTACAATACCAACAACTTGATACAATTCTATTGACCTCCATAAAATCAGTTTTATCAACATCAAGATCAGACTTTTCATTTAAATCCCCTTTATTAAATTCCGTAACGTTTGCGTCATAATCGACTGTGAAATAATTTACTTGCTTTATAGTTTGGTCTGTGGAAACGACAATGTTTTGTACAGAAGTCAAATCATTCATTAAACTAACTAATTTCTCATTTTCTGAAGCGTGTCTGTAGTGGTTTTGACTTTCACTAAGTTCAAAAAAAGATTTCGCGTGCTCCGTTTTGGGAGGTGAAGCGAAATAACTAGCTAAACGATTCAAAGATTCGGGCGCTTCAGGGGCATCCGAAAAAAAATTTTTAGGATCAGGTAATCCTGTAGTAGTTTCTTTTTTGTCATGTATTGGTTTTGTAAAAGCGCTAAATAATGAATTATTTTCTTCATTTTGATCGATTTGTTGAGGCCCAGCATCAGTATTCTGATTAAAATTTGATGCAGTGTCAGTTGTAGATTCAGCTTTTTCTTCAAGGGTTTTAACATCAGATTTGATTTCTAAATCATCTTTGATTTGTTGTGCAGTGTCAAATATTTCAAGAGCAGGCGTTATTATTGTGTCTTCTGTAATAGTTTTACGACCGAAAACACTAGAAAATGCTGGTAATTTCTCTGGCTTATCTTCAACTATATTAGCTACATTAGTTTCCACATTAAAGCCAACTGGCATTACATTCATATAATTAGTAGTTTGTGCGAAATCGCTGAACTGCTTTACCGGTTTTGACTTCAAAGCCTGAGATAGTTTTTCTTCTTCCTTAGATTTTGCTAGAGCTAATCTTTTTTTGAATTCCTCTTCAAACCCAGGTGGAATGCTTATAAGACTCGGAGAAGTCTTATTTTTGTAGTGAGTTTCAGCTGCGTAGTTACCAGTGTCAAAATAAGATGCCATACTAACTGGCTGATTTGGTAGTTCCAATAAAGCAGATTGGTTTTGGTCCTGCTGTGTTGTTTCATTCAGATTGATTTCTGAATTTTTACGAGAGTCAGTATCTCCTTTTCCTGGTTTGTCTATTTCAATTTTATCGTCATCAGTTTCAGCAGGTTCAATAACGAATTCTTCGTCATAGGGAAAATCTTTTTTAGCGTCCATTTCAATAGAATTAACGTCTAGAATTCCGGATTCATCAGTTTTCTGGTCATCCTCTTCTGGCGGAGCTGTGGGTATACTCATTTGTCTTGGAAGTATATCCTCGTGATGTTTATACTCAGTTTTGAGATCATCACTTGCATTAGTTGGTGCATTATTTAAAAACAAAGAGTTACTACCATAAAAACCGATTGCATTTGAATCTATTTTAAAGCTGTAGTCATGGTCATCGTATGCTTTTTGAGTCCAACCATAGATCGGATTTTCATTCGAGTCTAAAAGCTGATCCGCAGCTTGAGCGTGAATATTTTCAATAGTTTCTTCAGTCATATTCGATATTTCTTGATATTGAGCCACATCAAATTCTGCTGGATTAGAATCGACTGTTTGAAAGAAAGGAGCTGCTACAGGATTGGTTAGTTGTAACGCAGAGGTAATATTTTGAATCATTTTAGTCGTCACATCAGGCTTTGGTTCTGGTATCCGCTCCGCCGGTGGAATATTATTGTAATTAAACAGCCCACATCTTTCGCAACTATCAGTAGAACAGCAACGATTATCATTACCCGCTGTTTCTTCAATTTCAGGGTTTTCTTCAAAGTATGGTGTAGAATTTTCATCTAGAGATGAATGACCACTTCTTGTTGAGCTAACACTTGATGTCCTTATAATATTTGTGACATTTTTTTCAATATTATCATCGGAGTTTACTAAACCGTCGAATAGACTTGCTTGTGATTCATTCTCAATTTCTTTCTTGGATGGCTTGGTGATTGGTTCTGTGTGCGACGTAGTTAACAAATCATCAAATACAGGATTATAATCTTTTTGATTAGGAGAATTATCGAAAAAACTTAAACTTGTAATTGTATCTAGTGTTGGAGGTTTCACGGGTTCATTTACTGTTTTACTATCCAAAGAACTTTCAAACTTTTCAGAAGTTATATCAAGAAACGTCTGTGCTATGATGTTTAATGCAGGAAGTTCTTCTTCTTTCAACAATTTAAGTATGGGATCACCTTCTTGTTTATGCTTTCTAATATAGTTATCTTCTTCTGTTATAGATGTCTGATGGGCTAACGGATCTAGTATGGCAGGCTCAATTATTTCAGTTAAAATTGATGCGTCGGTGTTTTGTGGAAATAAAGTGTATGTTCTTACTTCTTCATTGTTATTTTTATAACCAATTGGAAGTTGTTTATTTATTTTTAAATCACTTGGGAGAAGTGTAAGTGACCCGGGTATATAAGAAGGGTTTATCCTCCTATCACAGTAATCCGAAGGTATATTTTCAGTACTCATACTGTCTTCAACTTTCGTGCTTGGTTTAATTATAGGTACATTTTCTGTTTCTTTTTTAACGTTATCTGTATTTTTAACAACATCTCCACATGCTACATCTTTAGCATCTGTGCATTGTCCTTGGTAGGTATTAGTGTACATAGTCGGTTCTGTATGACTTTGCACTGCGTATGTCGGACTAGAATAGTAACTCGAAAAACTAGGATCTTGATTCTGATAAAAATTGTATTGATTTTGATAGTAATGATCTTGATAATTGTGGCTATTGTTATAATCGTAAGATTGCGCGTTATATTGGACTGTTGGTACAACAATTTCAAAGCTGCTCTGGCTTGGTTGTGATGTAATGTTAGGTGTATTTTCGTTAACAGATGTTTTTTCTTTTATCGTATCATTAAAAGCGGGATCGAAGAAATTAGTCACGCTACTTTGTAACTTATTGATATCTAAACTGCTTAATTTAGATTTTAGTGAACCAATAATACCAAATCCTGTAATTTCTTTAGGTTCGTTTTCATTGTATTTTTCTGTAGTTGCTCTGCTTAAATCAAATACTGTATTATAGTCATACTTCTGAACAATATTTGAACTTTGTTGATATATGGTTTGACTACTCATATCAAAACCAGTTGGAGGTGGTACATGTGTCGATGGATTTACATCAATAGACAAATTAGAAGTTTCTGGACGACTTAAATCAAATGGCATTTCATCCGGTAAAGTTTGGACTGTTTGTGACTGCTCTGGAGAGAAGAGAGCTCCTTGGAAGATACCAGAATCTACTGGAGGTAAAACTGGTTTGATATTATTACTTATAGATCCAACGCCTTCGATTGGACCTGAGTAATATTGTGGACGCTTCTTTGCCATTCTGAAGTTAAGATTACCCGATGCTTTGGGTGGTTCGATAAGCGGTTTTGATTGTTCTACCTCTGTGTTGGCTGTTGGAGCAAACATTGGTGGAGCTGGTGGCAAAGACACTGCAACACTTGCATCACTTGTACCATGAGATATTGGATATATAGATGACGTTTTACTAGTTGAAACAAAACTGCTTAACGCAGACTGGACTGATTCAGGTTCAGCATTATCAAAGACTTTTGGAACAAATACTTTTGGAGCTTCTGGCGATAATGTTGGTGTTGAGACAAACATTGGTGGTGGTTTTAATGTGATATTAGCTGATGTTGATATAGTTGGTTCAAAAGTTTGAGGTAGAAATCCAATTGAGATATTCGACGACATACTCGTTATTGGTGGTTGTGTTTCAAACACGTGTGTTGGTTTTACAAAAGTTTGTTGGTTGGTATCTGGCGAAAACGTTTGAGGAGTGAACACATTATGTTGGCCCGTTTGCGGAACGGATTGCATATCCGGCGGTAGATCAAACGTTGGTACAAATATATTGTCAGTTATATTTGAAGTAACAACATGAGGTTTGATTACTGGATGATTGGATCGAATACGTCTAGCTACTGATGGAGGCAATACCGATTTTACGCTTTGACTATGACCTTGATCGATTTTAGGACTCGAAAACATAGGCGGAGGGGGTATTACTTGATTTTGTGGTACGTTAATTGAAGTCGTTACAGAAGATGTCTCTTCAAAGAAATTTGATGCGTTATCTTTTGGAATGACGAACATATTCGGCCGATTTTCGCCTGCATTATCCGTGTTATCACTTGCATTGCATTGATTATTGAATTCAGTTTCTACAGGATGAAATATATTAAAGGTTTCTTCAGCTACTGTATTTTGTGTTATATCTTGTGTTATATTTGTATTTTCCAAATTTTTATCTTCCTGTGGTGTAAAAAAAGGTGGTATATTTTGTGTTTGAGGGTTGAAAGTGATTTTTTGTGGTTCCCCTGATGACAGTCCAGGTATTTGAGCATATTTCTTCTTGGTTGTAATCCTATAGCTGGTGGTACCTGTAAACAAATAGAAAATATATATTTAAGCGTAAAAAAAAATGTGCTTATGTTCGTATTACCTAAAGGTGGAAGAAAAGCAAATATCACCCAGATTTTGACCGAGATGATTAGGTTCTATACGAATTAGGGGGCGATTCTATTGGCATTCAACAGGTACAATTCTCCACTTCAAAAGGCTGCTGTATTTTTTAGGTAGAGGGAGGGGCAAAGTAAAATCGAGAAGGATATAAAGATCTACATATATCATTTATTATTTATGCTTTCTTATGTTTATTTACATCCCATCCAGTTTAAGTAAGGTAGGATAAGGTATATCGTTAATGATTGCAGTTGATCAACGGCAGAGTAACATCGAATTCTTTGGGGAAATGCTTTACGCATTTGAATATTGCTCTAGTTGTAGGCGCAAGTCGAGGGATACGAATATGTGAGATTCCCGTTTCAGCCCGATTTGTGAGCTATTTCTCAAACTCTACGAAACGGACCTGCTCTACAGCCCCTTGGGCAAGCTCCTGCCTGTACTTTACTACGCCTTTGTTAGCTAGTTCCAAGTACATAATAGGTAGAATGACTAAATTTTATTGTTTGGTCTCCGTCTTGCAGATTGTGAATATATTGTGATTGAAAATATTGGACACTTATTTTTTCTGACTTTACGTAATCGTAAATTAAAGACGATAAATTGAGTCAGCGTCGCGTGACACTGACACGCGACGTGACGATTACAAAGTACTTTTTAGGGTTACGTAAAAAAACTTGCACTCCTTAACTTTAATGCGTTTTACCTATGTCTTCACTATTTAATAAAAGCAGAAATGGGTGTGCGATTTTTTTTAATAACAACAAGCGTATGCATTAGTATTGTATTGTGCCGTTATTAATTAAATCAATTAGAAAAAAAAAACAAAATCATAAAACCACTTTCATTGTGCCAACTGCCAAGTTGTGGAATTCTTTGCCGGCATCTCTGTTTCCCGATAGCTATAATCTACCTGACTTCAAGTCACAAGTGAATCGGTATTTATTAGGTAAGCGCGTTCCATCGTAGACTGCATCATTGCTTCACATCAGGCAAGTTGTGGTCAAGTGTAAACCTATTATAGGATAAAAAAAATATATAATGCAAATTAATTTTTTACTTCAATCATTAGTGATGGCCTGAAGAAAGTCCAGTTTCAAGTACAGCATAGTCATATAATATAATATGTAGATATTATATTTTCATACCACAGAATCATGCGCATTTTAACACAGATCAACATAATTAACAGTACACAGTATATCAACTATCTGTTGCATATAATTGTGGTAGAACTAGAAACCACTTGACATAATGTCAGCATATATTAATATATTAAAGACCTGTCTGTTGCAATTGTGATATTAGGGCGTATTTAAAATTGTGCTTTATTAGGACAGGACACACAAAATCAAATGATAGAAAAAAACACATGGAAAAAGAAAAAAAAACATAAATCGACTGTCGAATCGAACTGTAAATGAATAAAAAACAAATTAAAAACAAGAGTAATTGTGACCCATCAGTGTCAAATATGGACATTGCTCAGTGAACGCTGTGAGCTGTTATTTGAAGTGTATGTCTGTTAGATAGGCTAATTTAAAACTGAACGCCCCTCCACCAAATGACTATTAATGTGTGTGAAACGAAATACATTAGAAATTACAAGTCAATATGAACTCTATTGTAAGTAGTTATAGTTTCCGGTTTCAATTCCTTGTACATATTAAAACGCCATCTATCGCTGAGTAAAGAAACTAGCTCGTTAAATTACTCATAATATTTTAATGTCACAAAACGTTGTTTAAGCATTTATTATCTTTAAATGTATATAAAAATGAAACCCGTTTTCCGTTATCACGACATAGCATGAAAACGGCTTGACCGATTTGGCTGATTTTTTTTTGTAGTTTTCTAATACTCTGTACAAGGTTCTTACGAAAAAAAATATTAAGAAAATGCAAAAAAAAGTAGTGCATCAAATTTACGCTAAGGCGGTACGTAGTTCGCCGGTTCAGCTAGTTTATAAATAAAAAAGATGAATACGACCTTAGTTGTGGTTGAGGTCCTCAAGTCATTGGAGATAATGAATCGAAAATATCATTGGTGCATTGTATCCCCATATAAAGCAGTTAATATTATTTAACCGGTCAAATGCAAGTAGGTAGCAACAAAAAGTCAAAAGTTTCGTCTAGTAAAATAACTATAAATTAGATGCATAAAGTCCAAGCAGTAACCAAAGTTCCATTAACGTTCTGGGCAAAACTTAAGGTGATATCAGACGAGTCATTTTTTGTTCATTTTCATGTTTCATTTTGCATCTTTCACTCAAAATAAAACGTCTGAATACAAAGTGAAACAAAAGTGCCGAATGAATTCATTAATGGATCGATCCAACGATGTTGGATAATTTCATTCGGCATCATTCATTCACGCCTAATACTCAATACTCAATATCTTTATTGCTCTTCCATGGGTATCATTAGATGGTAACATTATATAACATAGTACACCATTATGGACCCTGCAGGTCACAGTAAAATAGGGTAAGAGAGAGGAAGCTTTGTTTGAAACGTTAATTTGAATTATCTAATGTCATTATTAATAGTTTTCAAAAACAGATGAAAATGAAATCAAACATAAATAGATTAAATAAATAATAAATTAAAAAATGTTAAAAAAAATAATATGTACACCATAAACTAAAATTAAAAATTCAAATTACATAATTCAATTTAAAATTTTCAATACTCTAAAATTATTAATTAAATTTTTGTAATAATTCATTTTTATATTAATTATAATAATAATATATTATTTTTCTATGTCATTACAATTTAATTTTTTATTTAAGTTTGTCAAGGAAGTATTCATTTAAAGAGTGAGAGCATTTATTTATTAGTAATTTTTTTAGGTTATTAATAAAATTATTCAATTTATCTTCTTTCTTTATTAAGTCAGGTAGATTATTGTATATTTTTAATAAACGAAAAATCAACAGTCGGAGCACTGAGAGAACGGGTCGCAGCCATTTTGTCTGGAATCCTTTAGCAAACGAAACTCTCTTTCAACGTCGCAATTTATTCCAAGACGTACGACTTCATTCGACGCGACCTTGAAAGAATCTGTGGATGAATGTGCTTTTCTACGACATTCCAGCTAAGCCTGAACATGGAATAAAAGAAAATTAAAGCATTCACTTGAGTAAACATTCATTCAATTGAACGATCTGATATCACCTTTAGGGATTGTTCAGACTAAACGCTCACTGTGAGCGCGCGCTACGCACACCGAAGTGACTGTACGGTATTACGTAATGCGTTGTCGACAGTAGGCTCAAGCTCATCATTGGTCGTATCATCTATCGCGTAATGATAGAGCCACAATACTAATATCTGCCCTGATATGGCAAAAGGCGGCTACGTGCAGAAAGTTGTTTTCGAGAAAAATGCAAAAAGGTTGGTGGGCCACCCTATAAAATGTGCATTTAGCTGTTAAACAGCTTACGATATCTCGGGAACGAATAAACTTAGAAATATAATTCCAAGATGGGTAGATGTGGTTATGTTTACTTAGTATGCTGGTTATAATAACTCATTTTCGTAAAAATGCCGTATAGCCGCCTTCTTCCATATCACGGCAGATGTTAACTAAAGCAGGACGGAAACTAGGACGAAATCGTTTAAAACTGTACTCTCACACAGACGCGCGCGTTTCAACAACAATTAAGACGCGGCACGTATCTGACAGCACTGCGAGGGTTGGCAAGACGCGATCAATGCGCGTGCCTGTGTGAGTGTGCCGTTTTGAACGATTTCTTCCTAGTTTCCGTACTGCTTTAGCTATTTACGTACTGTTCTGGAATAGCCAAATATTAGCAAAACATTAACCTTACACATCCAACAGATGATGCTTCCAGCATACAATGTGATACAACGATGACACGCTCAACGCAACTTTCTTCAGGTATGAACCGACCTTTATCCTTACTAATACAAATGAATAAAAGAATAAAGTAAAAAAAGAGAAAAGGCGAAAGTAACTCTGTCTATCCGTCGCGCTTATACGCCAAAGTACCTACTGAATTGATTTGGATGAAAAAAATATTTACGCTAAGCGACTGCAGACTGCCAAAATTATAAGAGCAACTGTCCTAAACGCATAATTGTTGTTTTATTTATTCTTGAATAGGCTGGCGCTTGACTACAACTTACCTAATGGTAAGCAATGATGTAGTCTACGATGGAACCTGCCAGCCCAATGTACCAATTCACTCGTGATTACGAATAACTTTCGGTGAGAAGGTGGCAGTGAAATGAGGCTCCTTAAGGTTGAAACCATAAAGAAGCAACAATTTCGTACCCACCCTCTTAAATGGTGTCACCAGACATCGCACCGGAACACGGCAAGGCCGCTTGTCGGTGCGGCTTTGTTTGATGGGTGGTGACTAACCACGGCCGAAGCCTACCACCAGTTAATTACCAGTAAATATAATTACCAGTTGATTGTCACCCGGAGACCACGTGTGGGGATTCCGGTGAAGGTGCACTCCCACGGACGAAGGTGACACAGAGTCCCCAAAATCAAAATTCTAGGTAAATACGTTTGAAGTCAGGATTTGTGTTATTGTTGGAAAAAGAATTATGATACTAATATGTTGTAATCGACATCGGACAAGTAGAGGTAAATACGGCTGTGTACCATTGGTACAAGGTGGAAATTTCACGGGTACGCACAAAACGCTTTGCTTCCAATTTTATTGTGCGAACTGCCAAGTTGTGGAATTCACTACCGGCATCTCTGTTTCCCGATAGCTATAATCTGCGTGTGTTCAAGTCACGAATGGATCGGTATTTACTGTGTATTCATGTGTGTTTCATCGTAGACTGCATCATTGCTTTAATTTAAAAAAAGTAGAATGGTCGGTTTTTAGTATCTTTACAGCAGCGGTGGCGCAGCAGTAGGTACTGGCGTCGTCTTAGATTTATAAGGTCGCGGATACGATTCCCAGTCGTGTTCACACATCTTTGTGCGAATTGTAACGTCACCGCTGCTCAATATCGGTGAATGAAACCGGAAAAGAACTAATCCACACCCGCACTTGGCTAGCGTGTGTGTATTAAGGCCTACACTCTCTCAACACATTTCTCAATACTCAATTATTTATTGCATTCCAAAAATATGTACATAAATGGTAAATTACATTGGATTAGATCAATAAGGACCCTGTCAGGCACAGCAAAAAGGGCGTGAACAATTTTAAGAGAGAGAACTCGTAAACTCGTAAGTTAGTTGAGAGAAGACCCGCTCCCAGCAGTGGGATACTAAAAAAAGGGTTGAAGTGATTGTATCTTTACATTCTTTCAACAAAGATATGTCGTCATGTTAAAAAAGAGCGTCACTAGTTACGTAGTAATTACGTAACATACGAGTACACTTTCAATCGGTTCAATACTTCTCAATGACCCGCTAAGGTCATGGTAATTCGGCGTGAGAACACCATAAAATACAAAGCTACGAACATATTGTGTCACGACGCAACTCAAAAACCGCTAATCGCTTTTGACGGGCCGTGGTCGGTAAGATGGTCTGCGACCATCTTACGTGGGTTCGATTCCCACCCAAGTCACTCATTTGTGTGATTATCATGTTTGTCTTGTGTCTGGGTGCGGTTTTCTATATTAGTATGTATTTACAAAAGAAAAGTATTATATGTAGTATATTACCAGTTATCTGGTTACATAGCACAAGCTCTGCTTATAGTCTAAGATCCGAAGTAAAATCGACCTTCACCGATCTGTTTAACGGATAAAAAATATTTTTTATGTAATTTAGTATCTTAAAAATTATAAAAAAAGAAAGTTAGCCTGACAAATCACGGATGAGTTTAATGATTTTTTTTACTCTAACCGTAAGTACAAAGTCTATAGAATATGCAAACGTAGGGTTGCCTATATTTTTCCTGCCCTAACTATTGGATTGTCAGGTATAAACATGGTTCTAGTTATGTTCACCTACATGTTTAATCTATACATTAAACAAAAATTTAACCGCTGTTTTATTGCGAACACAATGATTTTAAATTTTCAAATTAAAAAAAAAATTCAATGCTACTCACTGTACTAAAAAATGTGAAGTTGTTGCGCATTCCTAGATGGCGGATTTCCAATCGTTCTCTTATTTGAAACGCATAGTAATGCAAATCCGGAAATACCTATTAGGTTTATAATGGCAACATAATATTTGCTTTTCTATATTTGGAGGAGCATAATGAGAAGAATTTTGTAACAGATTCCTTTGAATGTAACTGTGTATTCTCTTTTCGAGACCATTACAAATAAATAAACACACATAATCATAATCTCATCCACCAACCCGCTCTTGGCCAGCGTGTGTGTATTAAGGCCTAAACTCTGTGAACTCGTGACATACACGAAACAGTGGGACACTAAAAAGGTCGAAGTGAATCATAATCTGCAAGATTCTTGAATTCAAATTAATTAACAGAATGCCGTCTTGCATACTTAAAATAGGACGATGCTTTTGAAACGCACCTTTATTAGCCGTTGTTAAAAATAAAAGTTACAAAAAAGAACTTACCACCAACTGGCATCTCCTTTGGTGGTGGCGCCACTTCCTTAGCCACATTACTCAGTGGTGCATCAACTGTATGCCCTTCATCCAACTGTAATTCTTGATTGTCTTGATTCTTGTTGTTCTGATATAAATCCTGTGCTTCCCTTGGTTCAGGAGTATGTTCCTTGCTCTTCAAATTTAGCATATTTGAAAACGAGCTAAACACCGCGCTCGCTACGTGAGGTATAACTGTTGGTAGTTGGGAGAAGTTCTGTGCTATATCTGCAGTTATACTTTGCTGTGTTTCTACTGTTTTCTCTTCGTTTAGATTTATTTCTTCTAAATTCTCTTCTACAGCTAAATTCGCACTCGTATCAGGAATACTGTTTAATGGAGCGCTAACGTATCTTGTTCCTTGCAAACGAGCAAAATATTCGTTCACGTCAAAATCATCATCGGTATTATCAAAGGCTTTTGATACTGTGGTAGTCAAATTTTCGAGGTTTTTGCTATCGTGGGGTCGCGTTTGGGTGTCTAATGGCGAGGGGTACATTGAAATGGTAGGTTGGGGTGGAATTGTAAAAGAATTTGTGTCCCCGGATGGAAGATTAGTGATTTCATGGTCGGAGTGCTTCAGGGTTTGAGTGTGGGGCCCAGTTTGTACATCTGTAACAAAGAATAAGTAAATTACTTCAAATGTTTTTTAAGCAAACAAGAAAACTACAATTAAATTAACATAGTATAAAATATGATCTCTCTTTGAGTCTGTAATTTTGAATGTACGCTTAGATTTAATGTAATTATTCAGTAAATTCACTTATGGTGTAGTTAAAACAAAAATTAGCATGACTGTTAAAGCAATAAAAAATAGAACTTCCGCAGTTAGTTTCTGTCTAGCCTAGCATGCTTGAAAGCGGCGCAGGCGCTGGGTAAGTTAAAAATAAAACATATAGCATTTGAAGCGGAGCGAGAACCGCTAGTATTATAATTATTAGTAAGGACTGTTGTTAAGTTTAGTATTAAGTACATTATTGGTATTTCCGTTAACTAAGGATGTTGTGCTTTTATATATAACCTGTTTATCAAGGCCAACATAACAAGGTGCTAATAATACTTAATCTAAAAATACACTAATATTATACGGAGGAAAGATTTGTTTGTTTGCATCAATAGGATTTGAAGAATTATATCATCATTTACTGATGAACATAAGCGAAAGAATATTTTCAAAACAGTTGCATAGGCCCGCGGCGTCTTCGCACGGTTCGATGTAGGCATATATCAAAGACATCACAAAAATATATACAGACTAGCTTCCGCCCGCGGCTTCGCCCGCGTTGTGTTAGGATAAAAATTAGCCAAGTTACAGATCTTTAAGAAACCTTTATCATATTTTTTATTGGTCTTAAATCAGATCATGTTTGTTTCTTTTAATCGAAGACGTCTTACTCCATTTTGGAAAATTATTTTTGTACCATTTAAGTCTTGTTAAAATCTTTAGTTCACCAATTGTTAGGAATTTTAAAAGGGTTATTCCCGTCGGAAACCAATTAGGGTTATTCCCTCTAGGCAACGTCCCCAAGGAACCCGTTTTATATAAAAATTATAAACTATTTTTATATTTTTTTTTTACTTTTCCCGAACGTTTGTGAATACTTAAGAAATTCTACTCAAAACTATACCCCACACGGTATACCGGGTGGATAGGACCGTCCTCCACAAACTGATAGAGTGAAAATATACGGATTTCACTCTATCAGTTTGTGGAGGACGGACATACTGAGATGATTGGTAGATGAAATTAGGTCAGAAACTTTGTGGATATCCACTAATCGTGCTTTGTTTTGTAAAAGTAGACAGAATATATCGATACCTTAGGGAAACCATCCAAGAAAACCGCCAACCTTTCCACTTTGAAGTTAGTCATTTCACGCATCGTTCTTCAAACTAAAGCATTGATGAATGTTTTTTATTTTAGCTTTCTTTCATTCAAATTAAGTTCCGCATACATAGTAGCAATTGTAAATGAAAAAAAAAAACAAATCAACATAATTTAAATAATTCGAAAAAAACATCGTTGAAAAATCATTCTACTTAAGCAGTTGAGTACCTACACCCTCTCAATTTATCGGTTCGACGGTCCCCGGACGGCTCACCGAAAAAGTCTGGTGAACCAATAGAGGTTCTTCCGGCCGATTGGGTTAGGTCATCAGCAAAAAAAACCCTCTCAATTTGTACACAGAGACATAGATATACGTTTCAAACTTATTATATCCCTTTTTAAGGGGGGTTAAAAACTCAACTTGATCGATTTATCTTCATTGGTTATTATTAACATAGCGCTCATTACTGTACCATCTGAAGATGAAGGCAGAGATGAATATCACCCACATTTTGTCGGCTATGTTTTAAGTCTCATACGTAAAATAAGGGTCAATTGACGTTTAACGGACACTTTAGCGAACTTCGAGCTGCTATCCTACAAATATTTATGTTTGGACCAACTACTGTCTAATCTACCGAATTAGCACCGACTTCAAATAACAGATGTAAAGAAACTAATTTTTAAATTTTATAACGCGGCCATTTTTTCTAAGAAGTTTTATTTTACACTAGTTTTCCGCCCGCGGCTTCGCCCGCGGATGTCGGTTATCGCGCTAGACCATTAATCCCTTTTTTCGCAGTCGGATAAAACTATACTTTAGCGGGTCTCTAACTAACTCCATACAAAATTAGTTCAGTAGTGTAGGAGTGTAGGTAAGCAACATTTTGAAATCGGTAAGCCCCCGTAGGTATATCCATAAATCAATAGGGGTTTCTTAAAAAATACTACGGCTCTTAGACCATACCTATAAGAAGAAATAAAATTTAAATTTCGAATTCTAATCATCGCATTGAGTTATCAAACATGTCATTGTGTCAAAATAAAGAGTAATTTAAATCAAAAGCACGAAAGAGTATTGATATCAACTTCGAAGAAAATCGCACTCAGAATAATTTCGCAGGCTTCTCCCGCGTAGTATTAGGGTAAAAATAAAAAAATATGGAAAAATAAAAAACACGTGTCTCATTATTTGTTTTAAGCTTTATGTATACCCAATTTGAAGTGAATCGGACCAAGGACTAAACAGTTCTGCAATATTTAGTATTTCCAAAAAAACTCATTTTACACTCTTCCTGGGGGTAGTTTTGGAAAAATAAAAAACACGTGTTTCATGATTTCGTTTAGGGTTTATGTGTGCCGAATTTGGAGTGAATCGGACTTGAGACTAAACAGATCCAGAGAAACTTTAATTTTTACCATTAAAACTCATTTTCCACACCCCATGGGGGTAATTATGGAAAAATAAAAAACCCGTATCTCATTATTTGTCTTAAGGTTTATGTGTACCGAATTTTAAATGAATAGGACCAAGGAATAAAAAGTTGCATACAAACTTCACCCCTCTATTTAACCCTCTTAGGGGATGATTTTTGGAAATATTATTAGCCTATGTCCTATTCTAGGGTATATACTACCTACGTTTCAAAGTTCATTAAAATTGGTTGAGCGGTTATGGAGATACGTGGTAACAAACCTTCACACACACACACACACACTTACTTTCGCATTTATAATATTAGTAGGATTTTTTTGTGATGCACCCCGTACTTTCCCCGAATTATTGTAAAACCTTATAAAATTCCACTACCAACGATACCCCGTACGGTATTTTTAATCATGAAAATAATAAAAACCTTCAACCCCTATGACAGACATTTAGGAGTTGATTTATGAAAAAAGTAGCCTATGTTTGAACCATAATTTTAAACTATATCCTTACAAAATTTCGTCAAATCCGTCCCGCAGTTTGGCCGTGAAAGCGTAACAGACAGACAGTACATCGGTACATCCATATTGGCCCAGCAGTTTAGCTGTGAAAGTGTAAAGTAATAAAAACCTGTAACCCCTATGACAGACATTTAGGGGTTGATTTATGAAAAAAAAGTAGCCTATGTCTGATCCATAATTTTAAACTATATCCCTACAAAATTTCATCAAAATCGGTCCCGCAGTTTCGCTGTGAAAGTGTAAAGTAATAAAAACCTTCAACCCCTATGACAGACATTTAGGGGTTGATTTTTGAAAAAAAAGTAGCCTATATTTGAACCATGGTTTTTAACTATATCCCTACAAAATTTTATCGATATCGATGCAGCAGTTTGACTGTGAAAGCGTAAAGTAAACCTTCAACCCCTATGACAGACACTCAGGGGTCGATTTTTGAAAAAAAAAGTAGCCTATGCTGGAATCATGGTTTTAAACTATATCTCTAAAAAAATCATCCATATCGGCCCAGCAGTTTGGCTGTGAAAGTGTAAAGTAATAAAAACCTTTAACCCCTATGACAGACATTTAGGGGTTGATTTATGAAAAAAAAGTAGCCTATGTCTGAACCATAATTTTAAACTATATCCCTACAAAATTTCATCAAAATCGGTCCCGCGATTTTGCTGTGAATGTGTAAAGTAATAAAAACCTTCAACCCCTATGACAGCCATTCAGGGGTTGATTTTTGAAAAAAAAAAGTGGCTTATGTTTGAATCATAATTTTAAACTATATCCTTAAAAAATTTCATCCATATCGGTCCCGCAGTTTGGCTGTGAAAGTGTAAAGTAACAAAAACCTTCAACCCCTATGACAGACATTTAGGGGTTGATTTATGAAAAAAAAAGTAGCCTATGTCTGAACCATAATTTTAAACTATATCCCTACAAAATTTCATCAAAATCGGTCCCGCGATTTTGCTGTGAATGTGTAAAGTAATAAAAACCTTCAACCCCTATGACAGCCATTCAGGGGTTGATTTTTGAAAAAAAAGTAGCCTATGTTTGAACCATGGTTTTTAACTATATCCTTAAAAAATTTCATCCATATCGGTCCCGCAGTTTGGCTGTGAAAGTGTAAAGTAACAAAAACCTTCAACCCCTATGACAGACATTTAGGGGTTGATTTTTGAAAAAAAAAGTAGCCTATGTTTGAACCATGGTTTTAAACTATATCCCTACAAAATTTCATCAAAATCGGTCCCGCGATTTTGCTGTGAATGTGTAAAGTAATAAAAACCTTCAACCCCTATGACAGCCATTCAGGGGTTGATGTTTGAAAAAAAAAAGTGGCTTATTTTTGAATCATAATTTTAAACTATATCCTTAAAAAATTTCATCCATATCGGTCCCGCAGTTTGGCTGTGAAAGTGTAAAGTAACAAAAACCTTCAACCCCTATGACAGACATTTAGGGGTTGATTAAGAAAAAAAAAGTAGCCTATGTCTGAACCATAATTTTAAACTATATCCCTACAAAATTTCATCAAAATCGGTCCCGCGATTTTGCTGTGAATGTGTAAAGTAATAAAAACCTTCAACCCCTATGACAGCCATTCAGGGGTTGATTTTTGAAAAAAAAAGTAGCCTATGTTTGAACCATGGTTTTTAACTATATCCTTAAAAAATTTCATCCATATCGGTCCCGCAGTTTGGCTGTGAAAGTGTAAAGTAACAAAAACCTTCAACCCCTATGACAGACATTTAGGGGTTGATTTTTGAAAAAAAATTTAGCCTATGTTTGAACTATGGTTTTAAACTATATCCCTACAAAATTTCATCAAAATCGGTCCCGCGATTTTGCTGTGAAAGCGTAACAGACAGACAGACAGACAGACTTTCGCATTTATAATATTAGTATGGATAAGACTGTTCAAATACTTAGTTACTCGTAGTAAAAGAGATATAAATATATGTAATACAGAGTATGACAAGATATTTCCGATTTGAAAAGTTTTGCCAATAAAAGTAAAGTACAATATTTAATAGGTTTAGAATATTACTATAGAGAGCAGTACAAAAAAGTAATAATGAATAAATATAATACAAAAAGAGCTAGAGAGCAGAGACTAATTAAACCAAAAGTTACAAATTACTATGGGCATAGAACAAATAAATTTATAGTTCCTAAAATATTTAATGACATAGATTTTTTTAAGACAGGATCCAAAGTTGAAAATAAGTATTTTAAAAAGAAGACTGAAAACTGCACTGTTAAATACCTGATCTCCGTATTTTGTTTTGGTGTTTTTTGTTTTTTATGTTTTAACATTTTTATTTGTTTAGAATTTAGAGGATTAAGTAGGTTAAGTTAAGAGCGCGTCTCTTGGAGAGTTTAAAATTGTAACAGTCTTAAGTTACCTATTATGTAAAAATTTAAATAAAAAATAAAATCTACCTAGGCCGGTGCCGGCCGGCCGGTTTTGAAAATATTCGGTCGCCTATGTTCATCAATACTAAATAAGTATAGGTATGATGACGCGGCGAGCCGCTATCATAATGTATACTACATACATAAATACATATACATAGTATTAACGTCTGTACTATTCGTGCGGGATCCAAGACAGTTCAGGTGTCCCGGGACTTGGTCGGGTTCAAATCCCGAGTCTCTTCACGGTGCCGCTGTGGATGCTGGTGAACAGGAGTAGATGTGGCGGGATTGCGGTGGTGGGTTAGGTCCCATTAATGACATTTCGCCGGCTAACGTATCAGATCGCAATTGGAATACGAGACGAACCTATAATTGCCGTTCATCGGGTACAACTTACAACAAACTTGTACAGGTATACGCGTCCAACTACACTCTTCTTTTTTTGTCGGAGGTTAAAAAAATAATCATGGCGTTATAATGATGCCCTTTCGCATTAGTACATACGGCTACACATCAAGATATACATTTCCAGGATAAGCTGACCTCTCGTTGTACAAAAATCCTATACAATGCGAGTTCAGCTTATACTGGAAATGACCCGTCTCCACGAGCGAGAGAATCGCAGCGATATTATCGTCGTGCCACGTATTTTTATACACTCTCTGAGAAGCCGTCTACACGAGCGAGTGAATCGCGATTCAGAATAGTAACGGATTATTTACCATTCACATTAATTGCTATCACGCGAATGTTAAATTAGCATTTCACATATTAAATGTAGAACTTGCGAAATTCTGTGAAATATGAAGTGAGTTCACCACTCGCATCACTACTTCATAAGCATGCACATTACACGCGACCGCGACAGGCAACGTGCGCTCTTTGTCGCACGCAACCAAGTACTATATCTCCCTATTTCTCGTGACGTTGATGGACATCGTTTGCGAGTGAAATTACTAGCTCTTTAATTCACATATTTACAAAAAAATTATACTTTATTACAATTAACTGTTTTCATATTAGCAATAGCAATTAGCGTGCTGAGACTCACGAATCGCATGCTAATGAAATTTAAGAAATTTACGAATTCACATTAATTACCATCATCAATTCGGAGTTTGTATAGAAATACTGGCACGACAAATCACAGCGATTCTATCGCTCAAATGGTGACGGCCTCTTAGTAATCCGATCAGAGATACAAACATAGAGATACCTGAGCCTGGGAGATTCATTGTTCAACTACCGAGATTTTCCCGTGAGATTTATGTTAAAATAAAATAATAATAATTCTCACCCAACTGCATTCAGCCAGTCCTACAGTACGCAGGATATAATTAATTATATCCTAATATCCTGTGACATTAACACACACGGTCATCTGATCCCAAACTAAGCAAAGCTTGTGTTATGGAAACCAGATAACTGATATACTACATAGATACGTACACTATATGTATTATTTTTTGAATACACACTAAAGTTACAGTTGCTCAGGTATTCCGAATCACGTATTACCCGCATTTGTAGGCAGAGGTGAAAATCACTACAGGCACAGTACTAAAGTTCAAGTTGCAACTAACATTTTCTATGTATATTACAAAAATACTTTTGTGAATACATAGCCGGCTGAATGTCCCGGACAATTATATACGAAACAGGAGACACAGGCTACTAGCCGTATCTCCGAGTCGCACCGCGTCACATATTTCGCGTGCCCTAACTGCACTCAATAGCCTCATTGAAGCCTACCCGGACTGTGATCTGTTTACAGACGAATTTAGAACTGTCCTGCGTGTTTGTGTCAAATTCTGTGACATATAAAGTGATTTACTCGCTTCATACCTACTTACTTCTTAAGCATGCACATTACACCAACCGCGACGGGCCGGTGGCGTGGTCGGTAAGATACTTGCTTTTCACGCTGCAAGTCGTGGGTTCGATTCCCACCCGAGACAAACATTAGTGATGAACATTTGTGTTTGTGTCGAGTCTGGGTGTAATTATCTATTGTATCAATTTTTTTATGCATACATATTCAGTAGGTCTGAGAATCGGCTATTATCTATTTTTCATACCCCTACGTGACAAGGGTTGTTCACCTTTAATTTTTTTTCAGGATTTTTTTTTATTAGTAATACGCGGTACGAATTTCGCTGGGGCAGCTAGTTTTTTATATAAAAGCTTTTATTTAACTTCACGTGTATGTCTGTATGTATGTTATGGCAACTTGCAATCAATATTAAACCCACTTCCACTAACGCTATCGAGCTGAAGTTTCGCAAACACTTAGTATTTTCTAAGATTTACGCGAATATCGCACATTGAAACAAAACTACTTTATAACGGATTTTATCAAGATCCCGACGTTTCAGTCTTTTCAGACTTCATGGTCACGGGTCATACCTCAGTCCACCCGTGACCATGAAGTCTGAAAAGACTAAAACGTCGGGATCTAAAATCTGAAATATACCGCGATAAAATCCTTTATAAAGTACATATCTAGTTTTGTTTCATTAGGCATTCACGTTCAGTTTTGATGACAGTACAAGATTTTATAAATGCCGCCAAAATGGCGACTTATCGTTTTAATAACAACCCCTACAATATGTCAAGGGTATCAAATAAAAGAGCTTGAAAAGAAAAATACAATTAATACAAGATTTTTGAAATAAAACATTTTTTTAATCTATACTTAATATTATAAATGCGAATGTAAGTTTGTTTGTTACGCTTTCACGCAAAAACTACTGAACCGATTTGGATGAAATTGGGTATGGAGGTAGTTTGAGACCCGAGAAAGGACATAGAATAGTTTTTATCCGACTGCGCAAAAAGAAGGTAATGTTTTGGCGCGATAACCGACATACACGCGGACGAAGCCGCGGGCGGAAAGCTAGTATTTGATATTTTGTCTGTCACACCGAAGCAAAAATTAAAACCTTAGTATGTATGAACTAGGAGCAGCGGTGGCGCGGCGGTACGGGCCTCGCCTTAGAAAAACAAGTTCGCGGGTCGGATTCCTGGTCGTGGCCTTCTCGTCTTTGTGTGAATTGTTTCATCTCCACGGCTCAATATCGGTTAAGGACAAACATCGTAAGGAAACCGGCATGTCTAAGAACTAAGACCTAATCATTCGAGGGCATGTGACATCCACCAACCCGGACCACTTGTGTGGATTAAGGCCTAAACTCTCTCAAGACCTGTGCCCAGCAGTGGGACACTAAAAAGGGTTAAAGGAAAGTTATGTTATGAACTATGAGTAAACCAATGTTTAGGTATTTTCCAGGTGCCGTATTATGAGTGTTTAAAGCGATCAGGATTTTCTTGAGAGAAAGAGATGCGGTTATACAATTCGTATATTCGCATCCCTTTCTTTCAACGGTATGACAATCGCCTTAAACACTCGTAGTAAGACACCTGGAAACAAGTAGTCTCGTATAATGTTTGCAAACTTCAAGAAATACTTGTACAGTCACTGACAAAGTAATACCCACATAGTTATAGATCTAATTCTTTTTTTACTAGCCTATAATAATAATAATAATAATATAGTGGGACATTAACACACACGGCCATCTGATCCCAAATTAAACAGAGCTTGTACTATGGAAACCAGATAACTGGTAATATACTACATATAATACATTTCTTTTGTAAATACATACTTAAATATAGATAATTACACCCAGACTCAAGAAAAACAGACATGTTCATCACACAAATATCTGACTTGCGTGGTAATCGAACCCACGCCTGCGTCGTGAAACCGGTTACTGTTCCCACAGTTGAGCAAAGGCCTCCCCCCAACGTCTTCCACCTGGTCCTGTCATTCGCAACCTCGGGCAATTCTACATTGAACGCATCGAGATCGTCCTGCGAACTTTTACCCGGTCTGTCTCGGCGACACCGAACGTCTTGTGGCGCCCAGTTAGTGGCTATTCGGGCCCATCTCTTTGGCTACAATGGACACACTTCCACATTACTTTTCCGTCTTGTGTTTGTGTGGATGGATGACGATTTTAGCCAGTTGTCTCTACTATAATTCAAATTCAAATTCAAATTTCTTTATTATCGGATAAGACAATCCATTTGTTAGTAATATTGTACTTACTTATAGACTAAGGTTAGTACCTCAATAAAATAAAATAAAATTATATTAAATTAAAAATTAAATTATATTTTTATTTCGGTGAGCATACATTTAATAAACCATGTACCTGCGAAGTAAGTCGTGTTAAAGAAGTAACTTTTAAAAGTAATTCTAACACTTTTCTCGTCACCTGTACTGATATGAATTGGTAACACCAGAAGCTGACGTAGAAAGTGGACGTCTAATCATTTAGCTAGTCTATTAGCGGTTTTCTCCATAACTACTATTGGTATCAAACTCAATCGTCGGAAAGGGTAGGCAGAGGTGAATATTAGACATTTCGAGTACCGATAATATCTTGCAACATTATCAGTTATTAGCAAGCCTTCAGACAGACCCAGCAAGTAGTACTGTATCTATACTACGAATATCTCGATCTTGTCAAAATGCTTTTACAAATTATTTTTTTTAAATTCAAAACGTTCAATAAAATGATAATAAAATGCTAGAAACATAAGAATTGTTTCTTGTAATTTAACAAATTATTTTTACAGGTTCATGATGGTAATCGAGAACATTTTTTGTATTGACAACCAGGGCCGTCATAAACTAGACTGGGGCCAATGGGCACACAAGAATTTCGCGCCCTTTTGGAGAGTAAAAAAACGAATTATAGTAACGTTTTTTACTAAGTAAAAAAACGTTATTATTATTAGACTATTTATTATTTGTTAGATCCTAATGTCTCATTATCACCACAAAAAGCAAGACCTCTTGAAGCCAAAAATTTCACTAGGTACTTCAACAAACCTCTAATTAAACTATATCTCTAACTATATGGTATTTCTTTTAGAGTTATTACTGATTTGTGAAAAAAGTGTAATGTGCCTGACGAAAATTTTTTCAGAATAAATGTGAAAAAATTGTCGGTGCTTCGGGGTCCCTTGAGAATGGCGGCTCTGGGCACGGGCCCCGAGTGCCCTTATGGTAAAGACGGTATTGTTGACAACTCGTCTAAGGGCACAGCTAAATGTATGACGAATTAAAAGGTATGACGAAAATGTCATACCATCTAAAGAAAATGACACCATGCTTTTCGGAAATGATAAATGTTATCATTATGGACACAACAAGTAAGTCACTATGGTATTGTGTAATTAGAACATGGAAAACTCAAGGTGTGGACTGATAAATGTTAGGTAGGGCTATGTCGCAGGTAATGTGGAAAATGGACAATCTAACTTACTAACTCCGTTAAATCATTCCTGGCCTTCTCCTCTAACTGCCAAATAGCGTCATCTGGCGCAACTCGACATTTTTTTGCGAATTACCTAACCCATTCGGCCGGAAGGGATTTTATTGGTTCATTGGTGAATCGTCAGAGGACGGTCGAACCGATACGTAACACGATACTGTCATATAGTAATTAAATAATTACGTAGTTACAATTTGACGGACTAAACAAACATCTTTCTACACTAGGTGTTACGGACAGTCCTCTGTGCAGGGCCTGCATGGAGGCAGAAGAAACAGCTGTCCACGTGATCTTATACTGTCCAGGACTGGCAAGATAAAAAAGAGGTTAATGGTTTAGACCGATGGATATAACTGTTACATATGCGCGTGCGGAGTCTCGGTCGGAAAGCTGGTAATAACCAATTTCCCTATCTACATGTAACATGGTCATACCCTAAAGCTGTGTAACTGTGTAATTGTGTAACATCCGGTGTAGCCTCACATTCTTAGTATTACCTATGTATTATCATATTATTTGTTTTTGTGTTTCCTTGTGTTGATCATAGTTTTCCATCGAAGTTAAACTTTATAAAGGCTTCACTTAATCATCATCATAGGCCTACTGAAGTCCAGGTCCTCAGCTGGACATAGACACTTCCAAAAAAAACTTGAGAGGTGTCAAAGGACAGTCGGATGGAACGAAGTTCCTTTCGATTAATTAGTGAAGGTGAATAATTTTTTTTTATTATTAACAAATATAATGTAATATAAACTTAATGATGCGAGAGACAGACAGACAGACAGAGAAACATGCGCACGCCGCTCAGCTTACAATAGCTTACTGCAGCAAAAAGTGTCGTGACAACTTTTCGTAAGAATTTTTTCCGTCTAGCCCCCTTTCACAACGCGCGATAAGGAACTTCGTTCCAGAACGCCATTTCACCCTGTCTTCGGCTTGTCGCATCCAGCTACTGCCGGCTATCTTACGGAGATCGTCACTCCATCTAGCTCTACTTTTGTTATCCACTCGAGAACTCGCTTACCCCAGTGGTTATCAATTCTTCGACAGATATGACCATCCCACTGCTACTCCAGCATGCTAATCCTTTACCCTATGCCGATAACTTTAGTTTTTTTTTTCGGACCTGAATCACCTTCGTCCGTGGGAGTGCACCTTTTATCTGAATCCCCACACGTGGTCCCCGGGTTGTGCAAATCAGGTGACAATCAACTGGTAATTATGTTTACTGGTAATTAACTGGTGGTAGGCTGCGGCCGTGGTTAGTGACCACCCATCAGACAAAGCCGCACCGCCAAGAGCCTTGCCGTGTTCCGATGCGATGTCTGGTGACACCATTTAAGAGGGTGGGTCGCAATTGTTGCTCCTTTATGGTTTCAACCTTAAGGAGCCTAATTTCACTGCCACAAGTGAATCGGTATATTGGGCTAGCGCGTCCCATCAAAGACTACATCTTTGCTTAGCATCAGGTAAGTTGTAGTCAAGCGCCAGCCTATTCAAGAATAAAAAAGAAAAAACCTCATGGTCGATTTCGCATGTTGTCAATAGACATTCACTATTTTTTTTTCGACATGTCAGTTCGAGATCAATGTCATACAATTGTCACCATGGTCTGATGACACCGATTAAGTGGGTAGGTCGAATGGTTGTTCCTTTATGGTTTCTAACAATATGGGGCCTCGTTCCACTGCCACCTTCTCAACGAAAATCATTTGTAATCACAAGTAAATCGGTATACTGGGCAGGCGCGTCCCATAGTAGACTACATCATTGCTTAACATCAGGCAAGTTGTAGTCAATCACAGGCCTATTTGAGAATTTAAAAAAATGTCCAAAGCACGTGGTACTATAATTTGCACTCGCACGAAACAGGGGTTGTTATTCTACTATATAAAAATAAGTCGGGTTTTCCTTCCTGACGATATAACTACAGAACGCACGAACCGATTTCCACGGTTTTGCATTCGTTGGAAAAGTCTCGGGCTCCGTGAGGTTTATAGCAAAGAAAATTGAAAAATGAAAAAAAAATGAAATGAATGAATCGAAAAATGAGTTGGTAAGCGCATAACTCGAGAACGGCTGAATCGATATAGCTTATTGTTTTTTTAGAATACTCCTTGAAGTGCAAGGATTGTTCTTACGCAAAGAACTTCCTTACCGGGCAGGACGACGTCTGCGGGGTCCGCTAGTTCAAGATAAAATATAAAAATCAATCGCTGTTCGTTAGTCTCGCTAAAACTCGAGAACGGCTAAACGGATTTATCTTATGTTGGTCTTGAAATGTTCGTGGAGGTCTAGGGAAGGTTTAAAAGGTGAGAAAAATTCGAATAATTGCCGGGAAAACTCTAAAACAGCCCTTTTCTTTTTCCCATACAAACGTATTGATTGAGTGTTCTAAGCATGGAAAGTAAGCCAAGAGTGTGATAAAATATATGTATGATGGGCTAGAAATTTTGTCTAATACCGATATCTATCCGTGCGAAGCCGGGGCGGGCCACTAGTTCAAGATAAAATGAATCACACCCTCAGATCAGGAACAACTTCAAGTCGGAAATGGTGTTTTTTACTGAATCGGTCATAAAAAGGTCGACAAAGGTATTTTAGATCACTCAAAGGTTCAAGTTTAATTACAAACCGGCTTCCGCTAGTGCAGCGGCGCGGCGCACCGGTGGCGCAGGAGTATCGGCAACGCCTTACATATATAATATCGCGGGTTCGATTCCCAGTCGTGCCCATCTTGATTCACACATCTTGATATTGGTGTAAAAAAAACATCGTAAGGTAATCGACATGTTTTAGAACTAACAAGGACTTGTGACATGTGTTTTTGTTCCACTTTCATACGTTGCACTTACCTATTTATTGTTGTATATTATAATGAATCGATTTTTTTTTATCCTTTAATAAGCTTGCTCTTGAACACAACTTCACTGATGTGAAGCAATGATGCAGCCTACGATGGAACCCGTAAACACCGATTCACTCGTGACTTGAAGACAGGCAGAGTATAGCTATCGGGAAACATAGACGCCGGCAGCGAATTCAACAACTTATTTTCTGTCGGGGATTAAAAATACTAACAAAGCAGCACCAAGGGGACAATGTCACTCAAAGCGGGACATATAATCACCTTATCAATGGGCTGATTCACATATAACCTTTAGTAAGCACAGATGACTAGACCAGCGTTACCCAACTAGCAATACACATTTTATTTATTTTTTACTATGGAGAATGCTTAGACCGCCGCCTTTGCCGCCCGCCTTTTAGCAGAGGACGAGGCGGGGATATGTGGGACTCTATTAAGGTCAAGCCACCCCTTTGTGCGCAGGTCGGAGGCGACCTGCGCGGAACCATACCCACTAAACTCCATCGACTCCAGCAACCACGCTCAGCGGGGACACGGGAACCATAAAGACACAACCGCGACCACGCTAGTGGGAGCTCACTCGTGTTGTTATGTCCCGGGAGGGGTTTCGGGACTCTTCGACGGCGGACCTGTGCAATGCAGGGCGCGGAATTCCCCAATTCCACGCCCAGCTGGTCACATTAGAGGTGGATTTTAGCGGGCGAGGGCCCGCCGCCTCCTACCTCTCCGTCTCCTGCGGCACGGGGCAGCGAGGACATCGTCCTCTCCGGCCCATTCCGCCACCTACTTCTGAGACATCTAGTGATAAACCTACCCCAGAGGTACGCAAGGTTGTATTAAATAAATTAATAGACTTGAAAATCGTGATAATTGTGTCATGACTTTATAATGTACAAAATTTAATTTCTTTTGTACGTTTCATCGGTTCAAATCGGGTCTCACGTTAAAACTTTTTAACTTATTTGTTAAAACATCTCAGCTACACATGAATGCAATATACTTAATTGACTTTGACTATCATGGAGTGCGCACAGCAATCTCTTACCTAACTATGATTTCTATGACTCGCTCAAAACACAGCCGGTGCTTATTAACACCCGACAAAAAGACTGGGTGTTATAAATTTAACGTGAAACGAATTGAAAATATTTTTTACGAGAGGGGCTCTACATAGTCCATTACTTTCCCGACGTGCAGTTGATGACGTAGCAAGTACTGAGAAACACTGTTAAAACGCTGTATGTTTTTATCTCTTTTAAAATTAAAATACTTATACCTATTATGCATTACAACTAATTCCGTGTGTGTATCTGTGTCTGTGTATAAAGTTGTTATTAAATAGTTCAACAATATTGTACACATATTTACCAATTCTTTTTTTTAACTTAATCGTAAAATAAAGGCTAAACGTTGAGCCAAAGTATCGTGTGATATTAAGTTCACGGATTAACAAATTTGCCCCGGGATTTGCCTGAATTAAAAAAATCGAGACATTTCACGCGTTTTGCTGCGCTGTTGATCCTGGCTTACAGTAGTAGCAGTGATGTGATAATGGTGGTGGAATGAGCCCCATTAAAAAGAACTACTTGGGAACCACTGGTCTAGGCCATAGACTATCCATCAAACTGACAGTTATTGTGCGACGATTGGATCAAGTACAACCACTAGATACACTTGACCGTGTCGACAAGGTCTCAGAAGCTTTGACCTAAACAGACTATTATTACAAGCTTTTTATAAGCTTAACTAAGGCAAGGCTTAAGCTTAAATAGCAAAAAAAAACACAGATACCACATTTTCTTGAAAACTAAATACCATCAAAGAATAAAAAAAAAACGAATCACAATCTTGTACACAGATACACAATTTAGGCTTAGAACAACCATATTTTTCGTCGAAGGTTAAAAAAAAAGCTTAGTCACTAGGGTACTAAATAGCAAATCGCTACACGCTATTCGTGATGTTCCCTGGCCTTACAAATGGCCTACTAATATTATAAACGCGAAAGTTTGTAAGAATGTATTCTGGATGTTTGTTACTTTTTCACGCAAAAACTACTCGACGGAATTTGATGAAATTTGGCACAGTGATAGATTATGGTCTGGATTAACAAATAGGCTACTTATTATTCCAATAAGTACCACGCGGACGAAGCCGTGGGCGGAAGCTAGTAATGTTTAATTTTGACAACCCTAGGTGTTACAAACAAATAAATAGTAAAGTGGGAAAGAGAAAGGTGATCAGTGCAAATGAGATGAACGCTTTGTAGTACGCGCGGATGGTGTTATGTGAAAGGCAATCAAGAAAATAAGTAAACTCGTAATAGGAATATAAAAATATAGTGGGACATTAACACACACGGCTATCTGATCCCAAACTAAGCAGAGCTTGTACTATGGAAACCAGATAACTGGTAATATACTACTTAAAATACTTTTCTTTTGTAAATACATACCTAAATATAGATAATTACATTTAGAATCAAGACAAACAGACTTGTTCATGACACAAATGTCTGACTTGGGTGGTAATCGAAACCACGGCCTACCACCGGCCCGTCAAATCATAAATAAATTTTAAATAACACGTAACTTTTATTGTGATATGTCTGAGTACAAAATAATTAAGTAATCTCTAACGAAAGATGTTCACTGTTTATGCTGATTGTACAACACCTAGCAGCTAGGGTCGCGAGTATTTGTGTAGCGTAAGTGTGTGTGAGAATTGTACAAGTTATTGAAAGAAAAGAAACAATTTTATAACGTATTTTTACGCGGTTTATTTTAGATTTCTATTTCAGAAGTCTTTTCTGACTTCATGGTCGTCTCTCCCGGCTTTGAACCTACTATGTCAAGAGTCACGACTAAGACGAAATATCCTCGATCCACAGAAGATTCGTGGCTAAAGGTGTAAGTCTGAAAAAGGGAAGTCGGAGCAAAAAAGTTCTTACTTAGGAAAATAATATCTCTTCAATACCTTCTCCGATCGTTCTTACACTTGATGCTATACATATTTTTGTTGCTATTTAAAACTTTTAGGCGTTACATATATTATTAAGTACTTGTAATATCGACCATTTCCTAAAGGGAAGCCGATAGGAATCGGCTTGTATGGACTCTTCACCACAGATTTTGATGATATGTGCCTTGGATCAATGTATCAAGAATGAATTGGCAAAGCCCAAACAATGTTGTCAATCAGGGAGCAATTTTGTATTAGGTAATTAAATAGTTGCTCAAGTAATTTAATTATAAATTTGTATGAATCGTGTCGATAAACGAGTGCTGATAAAGTATAGAACGTGACCAATGTTGATTAGTAAATAGTCTTAACATAAAATAACAACACGAGTATATCAACGACGATTTTTTTTTTATTCTTCGATAGGCTTGCGCTTGACTACAACTTGCCTGATGTCAACCAATGATGTAGTCAACAATGGAACGCGCCATCGCAGTATACCGATTCACTCGTGTTTACGAATGATTATCTATCGGTGAGAAGGTGGCAGTGGAATGAACCTCTAATAGTTACAAACCTTAAAGGCGCAACAATTTCAACCCACCCTCTCTGCATGGTGTCACCAGACATCGCGCCGGAACACGGCAAGGCCGCTTGGCGGTGTGGCTTTGGTCACTAACCACGGCCAAAGCCTACCAGTTGATTGTCACCTGATTTGCACCACCCGGGGACCACGTGTGGGGATTCAATTAAAAGTGTACACCCACGGACGTACGCGGAGGTAATTACCACCTCATCGTGATGCCAAATAAAGCAAAGCTTGTACTGTGGATACCATATACAATTGACGGGCCGGTGGCGTGGTCGGTAAGATACTTGCTTTTCACGCCGCAGGTCGGGTTCGATTCCAACCCGAGACAAACATTTGTGATGAACATTTGTGTTTGTGTCGAGTCTGGGTTTATTATAAGTATATATTTACAAAAGAAAAGTATTATATGTATAGTATATATCAGTTATCTGGTTTCCATAACACAAGCTCTGCTTAGCTTGGGACCAGATGACCGTGTGTGTCAATGTCCCAGAATATTTATTATTTATTTATTATTTATTTTTTTGTAGTAAATACTCGTATATACCTACTTGTTGTTAGTAAACCTGATTCGATACACACCCAGACCAAAATTTTTGTGTAGAGCATGATTGTTTGCACCCGCCCAGCTTCGCACGGGTGCAATGTGTTATACTTATAAACCTTTTTCTGGAATCACTCGAATCTATTAAAAAAACCGCATCAAAATCCTTTGCGTAGCTTTAAAGATCAAAGCATACATAGGGATATAAGGACAGAAAAGGCAACTTTGTTTTATACTTTGTAGTGAATAAATGAATTTACAGAGACGAAAACATGTATAAGTAATATATCAGTTCCTGATACCCAAAACACAAGCAAATATAATATAAATATATAAAAGAAGAAACTGACTGACTGACTGACTGACATATCAACGCAGAGCCCAAACCACTGGGTCTGGAGACTCTAAATTTGGCACAAAGTTCCTTATGGAGTGTAGGAGTGCACTAAGAAAGGATTTTTCAAAACTCACCCTTAAAGGGGGTGAAACGGGGTTCAAAAGTTTGTATGGAGAAACAAGATTAGTGAGATCAATTTCGCATGCAAAGCCGCGGGCGGAAGCTAGTTGCTTAATATGGGACTAGATGCCATTGTGTGGATTTGTGAAAATATTACCTCGACGAAATTTTCAGACTTATAATATCCTACTTTGTCGTCAGAGGTTAAAATAACTCTGTAGTTGTAATTTTAACTGCTCCATAAGTAGTTTAAAAGCACTGTCAACAGATTACCTAATGCGGTACTCATAGATAAGGGCTCGCCCTAACTACGTCCGGTCATTTTCACTGAAAATCACTTACTTTCACCGATTCGTCATATGAGATTATGGTTCTCAAACCTAAGAGCTTCGGTGGTTAAGGGGTCTCTACGGTCTCTAATAAAGTCGGCACTGTTTACACCACCCCTTTTTTTATTGTCATATAATTTTTATTAACCTAAATAACTAACAATTAAAAAAATTGTCGACTATAATCTGCATGTCTTCAAGTCACGAGTGAATCGGTAATTACTGGGTGAGCGCGTTCCATCGTAGACTACATCATTGCTTCACATCAGGCAAGCTGTGGTCAAGCGCAAGCCTATTATAAGATTAAAAAAACTTGCTTATAGACTACAAAGTTTCACATGAGTTCGGTTCTAATCCGACGTCAGGGATTTCGTGGTGTGTCACACCCCGTACATTGGAGAGAACGTTAAGACAACGGTCATGTTCCCGATCTGACATTAATTATTTATTTTAATTTTTGCTTTAATTTGTCAAATCGATCTAAATGTGTAACCTGTGGTCTCGCCTACAACTGAGGAAGCGATTACGATTTTTTTTGTTATTTATTATGTTTATATGTGCTATAATAATAAATATATCTTTGTTGGCGATCCATAAATTAATAAAATAAAAATATTAATAAAATCTAACCAGTCGTGTCTGTCAGTCCATTTGACTCTGAGAGTGAAGGGTATAGTATGGACCTGTGTTGACGTACATACTTCTGTATCGTCGGCCGCCATCTTGCTTTACCGCTAGTTCTGTCTACTTCAATTACAACAACAACACGACTTAAATGACCTACAAAACATATAATCCTAAAACCCACAAAAATATTGACAAACGCTGCCCAATACAAACAAGTTAAACCAAACAGCAAAATCTAAAAATGGCATTAACAATTATTGACTCTTTATATCATAACACCGTCCATTATTCATATTGATACACCTGCGCGGACGCAGCCAGTCAGTCTACGGTAACCGCGGGACACAGACGCCGAAAAAAAAACTAAATTAAAATTCCGAACAGTGTTGTGTCGTGTTTTTTTTTTTTTTTTTTATAAATTCAAAGTGAATACTTACTTATTATGCCAGTGTTGTAGAGGGATTTAGAAAAAAAAAAGTTTAGTGTTGGAGCTTTTTCTGAGCTTTTTGAGCTTGTCTTAATATTTATGAGGTTGGTAGTTTTCCGTTTTAGTTGTAAGTTTCATTTACGGTCAGTATTTTTAGTTAATTAGGTGCCTACTTTTAAGTGTCTATATTAAATTTTTAAGCAACATAAAAAGGAGATATTTTTTTTGTTAGCTCAAGCATGACTCCATCATAGTAATAATGCTCGTTTAAGTACGTACCTACAATTTAAAAAAAATAGATTTAAAAACCTTTTTTTTTTAAATGAGATAGTGCAAATTGGTGAAGTAGGCGATTTAAAAAAAAAACTTTAAACAATTTTTGTCATGTTTTTTTCTAATTGTTATAATGCCAGTGTTGTGGTAGGATGTAGAAAAAAAACAAAAGTTTAGTTTTGGCGCTAGTATTGTTTTTTTTTTAATGTATTTTTAATTTTTATGAGATTGGTGGTTTTGTTTGTGGTCAGTATTAATGACAGCTAATTAGATGCCTAGTTTTATGTGTTTACATTATATTTTTTTATGAAGATAATTTACTGTCTGTTCGGCCATGACTCTGTCATGTCATAATGCATTTTTTTTAACCCACGACAAATGAGATTTGCACTTAGTTTGATGCTTGTATCTGTGTACAAGTTTGTTACCACGTAGGGTCTAATTCTAATCCTCTTTTTTTTTAATTGAAACATTAAGCCATTGAGACCGTTTATATCTAAGTTTAAAAATATATACATATGCCTTAATTCACGCACTAATGGCCGGGTCGGTGGACGTCACCCACTTCTACCTTTTTTAGTGTCCCACAGCTGGGCACTGATCTCCTCTGAACTATCTTACGTGTTGAGAGTGGCGAAGGATGGAAATTCGTAAAGGGGAAGCCAGAGCAAAAAAGTTCTTACAATCTATTTTATAAAATTTCCATGTCACAATGTTTGTTACCGTACTCCTCCGAAACGACTTGACCGATTCTTATAAAAAATTTTACGCATATTCAGCAGGTCTTAGAATCGGCTACTATCTATTGTCATACCCCTAAGTGATAAGGGTTGTTCACCTATATTTTTATTTTATTTTTTGGACGAATATATTAGTAATACGCGATACGAAGTCCGCTGGGGCAGCTAGTAATAACATATCTTTAATACCGTCACCAATGTTCCTATGGCGACCACCACCTTGATACTATAGGTTCTTATTATTGAAGCTATTTAAAACTCTTAGGCGTTACATAATTTTAATGAAGTAAACGCTATTAATCAATTCCTAAAGGGAAGCCGATTGGAATCGACTTGTATAATATATACTCTTCGCCACTGGCAGGTATACATTATTTTTTTTCTGCGATAGGCTGGCGCTTGACTACAACTTGCCTAATGTTAACCAATGATGTAGTCTACAATGGAACGCGCCAACCTAGTATACCGATTCACTCGTGATTACGAATGATTATCGGTGAGAAGGTAGCAGTAGAATGAGCCTCCTATATGGTGAGAAACCATAAAGGAGCAACAATTCCGACCCACCGTCTCTGCATGGTGTGACCAGACATCGCACCGGAACACGCTAAGGCAGCTTGGCAGTGCGGTTTTGTCTGGTGGGTGGTATAAAAATATATAAATATATTAAATGTACTAATGTAAATATGTACAGACGCAGAAAGCGACTTTGTTTTCTACTGTCTAAAGGTAGATTAATTTAGATTAGAAAATAAAATAAAAACAATTAAGTTACATAATTCATTGTAGACACAATAATTAAGTCTAAAATCTTAATTAAGAATAAAGTGAAATTAAATATTATAATAAGTAAGTAAGTTTATTTAAATACAATTATTCGTTACCAAAATTATAATTTTGACAGGCCGGTGGAGTGGTCGGTAAGATGTTTGCTTTTCACGCCGCAGGTCGTGGGTTACATTCCCACCCGAGACAAACATTAGTGATGAACATGTGTTTGTGTCGAGTCTGGGTGTACACATCTATTACAAGTATATATTTACAAAAGAAAAGTATTATATGTATAGTATATACCAGTTATCTGGTTTCCATAACACAAGCTCAGCTTAGCTTGGGACCAGATGACCGTGTGTGTTGATGTCCCTGAATATTTATTTATTTATTACCAAAAGAAGGCATAGCACTCATGCCTGTATCACTGTGTAGGCAGAGGTGGATATCACCCACATCTAGCTATGTTTAGCTCTCATACGCAATAGGGAGCGAGTCTATTGCTCTCATCAGACACAATACCAAACTCGAGCTGATACTGAGATTCTACTACATTTTTTGTAAGCAATGATCTGTTTTGGCGGTGGCAAAGCGGTACGAGCCTCGCCTTTGAAATATAAGGTCGCGGGTTCGAATCCCAATCGCGACTACACATCTTTGTGTGAATTGTTTCATCACCGGTGCTCAATATCGGTGAAGGAAAACCGGAGAAGATCCGGACACTAAAACGGGTTGGAGTGAAACTTGCAAACAATGCCTTTCAGAATGTACCGACTTCTGCAACGGTGCACTCCCACAGATGAAGGTGACTCAGCCCACAAAACTAAACCAAATATGTATCTACTCAAAATTCTATCTGAAAGTTTACGTTATAGGCTAATTACACCTAAACCATAAAACTTATCAACTCAGCGACTCTTTGGCGTCTTTCATAATAATAATAATTTATTCAAATCAAGTCGTCATTTTATATAAATAGCATATAAAAAAGTTCAACTTATGATTATTAACCGAGAAATTAAATTTACCTAAGCTCAGCATAGTTATATAATATACTTAATCAACAAAAACAGTTAAATTGAGCTAATATTAAACATGCAATCTCTTAAATTTAGCAACCAGGACGAGACGCGTGAACGCCCCGGTTTTGACAGTCCAGAACTCGGACACGTCAAATGATTTTATATAAACACTAGCGGACCCCGCAGACGTCGTCATGCCCGGTAAAGCAGTGCCATCTACCGGGTCCGAAAATAGATTACGACCGATTCTCAGATCTATCGAAAAAAGAATTCCATAAAAATTGGTCAAACCATTTCGGAGGAGAATGTTGTGTGTTTTTTGAAGTGAAAACTTCTTTAGCGGCGTTGAGCACTTTTTCTGTAATGGGTATAAAATCTTAAACTCGCGTCAGGACACGTGACCTGATCGAAAAAGCGTAAGACGGATGGCGAGTAGACAGCTATGCTCAACGTTAATAATCAAGTTTTCACTTCTGCCGGCACTCCCGGAGTGCAACCCGTCTTTTTTTTTTCATTTTTCTCTGCGTAAGAACTATCCTCGTACTTCAAGGAATATTCTAAAAAAAATCATTAGCTAAATCGGTCCACCCGTTAACACGTGATGGCATGACCAAGGGAAATAGGGAATTCATTTTTATACAAATAGACATTGGAAAGAAAGGTATTGTCATTATTCATATATTTATTTATTCTCAGACCTTAAAATTAGAATTACTTTCATTTTACCATCATTTATTGTAGGTACCTAACAAAACCGAATCTTACTACATTTCTTTACAAATTATTTTAATGATCAGATAATATTTTTTTTATTACGGACACGGCGCGTGCGTCGCGGGCGGTCCAAGACTTTAGATTTTTAAGCCAGGGCTACAATTGAAGCCCGGACGCTCCCCGGACGCCCTCGAAACTAGTTCAAAACCGAGGAAACCCGGACGGATGGCTACTCTACCAATAATTTACATATTTACCTGAACTAAATTGAACTTAATATTCTAGACCTATGGTTAATGTGACGTTTTCATACGAAGAGTGCAATGTATGGTTAATTAATACAATCTTGTATGACCTTGTATGAGGTAGCATGTGTTTATAAACACTATTGTTTTACTACACACTATTGTCTTCAGTTTAAATGTAATTATTTGTTATTTTAATAGGTATTTGTCAAGCTTATAACCGCCAGTGTCGGATATATGTAACAAATATGTTTGTAACCCAGCGCCCGTGTCGCATTTATTCAACAGAAATAAGCATGTTTTTTTGTTCCATTATTATCATTCTATTCATTCTAGGTATATTTTATAGGTACGGATTGATCGAATTTTGGGGTCAAGCAACCGCCACGGACTCTGCAAACGATTTTTGACGGGGCGGTTAAAAGGTTAAAATATCTTTACTAATACAAAAAAAATATCTCTAAACTAAAATTAAATACGAGTAACTATCGACGTATTCGGTAGTAGTATCAAATTAAAACGGGTCTCACCGTTTTAGCTATATTTTAATTCGGACATTGTGAGTGTAGTGTGTAGGGTCCCTAACAATTGTCAATTAATATGACAAAAGACAGTTGTCCGAGAAAATATTATTCTAAGGCCACCGCCATCAACGGAACTCATTCGCTGGATCAGTCCGCTTGTGACCACACCCCATTTCGAAACGTCAAGCCAAATTAAAGGTGAACACGTTAATTGTCCTTTATGGTAAAATATATTAAAATGCAACACGAAAGTTTATAGAAATGTTTATTACTCTGTTACACAAAAACTAGAAAACAGATATGTAAGAAATTTGGCACATAGGTTACATATAGTGTGTACTAGCACATAGGTTACTTTTAAGAAGCTACAGCATACACATACAGCTAATTAAAATTTCCAATTGTATCATCCTTTTTAGTGTTGACTTTGCGCGAGAGCGAAAGCTGCGTGCAGAATGCTGGCAAGATACATTAGACAATGATTATTACCATTTATACAGACAGACACCTCAGACAGGCAAAAAAATAATTGTCGCACGTACTACAGTGTACCTTGACATAATTTTGCCTCGTTAAATATCAATATTGAAAAGTTGCAACACAATTGACTTCGTATTTGACAATTTTAATATTAAACATCGTTGTCTGTCTCGTTATTTTTTTATTTTACAACACTAAATTAAATATTTACAGCCTTATATAACTTAAGCATTATCTAAATATTTAAACTGACTGACTGACTGACTGACTGACTGACTGACTGACTGACATATCAACGCAGAGCCCAAACCGCTGGGTCTGAGACTCCAAATTTGGCACATAGGTTCCTTATGGGGTCTAGGGGTGCACTAAGAAAGGATTTTTCAATACTCACCCTTTAAGGGGGTGAAACGGGGTTCCAAAGTTTGTATGGAGAAACAAGATTAGTGAGATCAATTTGGCGGGCGGAAGCTAGTAACTTAATATTTATTTATACATTACCACTGCTATGTGATATGTTAATACATTAATGCGATATATGCTACTGCGAAAATTATTTACTGTGATATGTTTCTGCGAAAGTTGTTTACTGTAATGTATGTTACTGCGAAAGTACTTTACTAATATGTACGTTGTTGCGAAAATGCTTAAATGCGATGTACCATGACATATTTTAACTGTTGAGTCACTCAGCATCATATTAATTTTGGTAAGATTATACGTTATTGTAGGGGTTGTCAGTTTAAATTTATGCGATTTGTATTACTCTACCAATGTCGGCAGCCCAATAAGTGGTTCAACAATTAAAATATGCCAACACACGCTACTGCGAAAGCTCTCTACTGCTAAGTACGTTACTGCGAAAGTTTTAACTGAAATGTACGTTCCTGTGAAAATTTTCAACTGCGATATCGATGACGTCACTGCGAAACAAACTGAACTTTAAAATAAAAAATTACACTCTTCGAAGGAGAAAAACCTGTTTTAGCTTTTCTTAGCTTAAGGTTCGTTTAAAAGTGACAGGTTTAATAAAAATCCTAAGCTTAGAACCATCTCCATCACTTCAGCACTTCAAACACTTTAAATACATAAAACTAATTTAAAATAAATCTAAATTAAAAGTCTAATAACCCACGACCTTTAATTTTTTAAGCTAAGAACACTCCCGACAAATTTTTATTTCAAATAAAACAAAACAAAATCAAAATCGGTGCGCAACCTATATAACACAGCGCCGTTTTTGCGTCGAGAGGGTTAAAAATAATCCGACTTCAAAAAGGTCGAAGTAAAGAAGAAGGTGAAATTATTATTTATACGGTTAATAAAATCAAATTCAAAGCATAAGTGAGTACCTACTCCTAAATAGGTTCATACGCAAAATACTTTTTGACGTGACAACGTCTTAAATTAGGTTGCGGCTGGGAGGCACTTATGAAAAAGTGTAACGCTCGGTAACGTTACGATGAGTCACCGAACGAGAGAGAGGCCCGCCGAATGCCTTGCGTCTCTCTCCCACTCAACTATGTTTCATCCTTCTTCCTACTATACGAATGAATATTCACATTAAAATTATTTTACCACTCAAAGTCGTTGTCACGTAAAACTTTCGCCCGTATACCGAATTTACAGGCAACCAATTTTTTTGTGGAAGATGGCAGCTTCGAAAAATATTCACCCTTCGTGAATTGTTGTTGAATAATATTCCGTTACATATTGTTAGTAAGCCATCTACAAATTGTTATTCAGATCGTCATTATACAAATTGTACCTAATAACTTAAGGTGCTCCCCCACTGGGAGCATTTGCCTGTAATTTAACGTTAAAATAACTGACTACCTAACTAACGAGCATTCACCTGTAGCCTGTAACGTAAGATTATAGATTCAATTTCGGGCAGTGTAACGTAACAATATAGATTCATTTTAGATTACAATACTAGCCAGTATACTGACTAAAGACCATTACACTGTATTGTAAAATTTCGGATTAGATTTTGAGTATTTTTTTTTTATAAATAAATAAATATTCCGGGACATTAATACACACGGTCATCTGGTCCCAAGCTAAGCAGAGCTTGTGTTATGGTAACCAGATAACTGGTATATACTATACATATAATACTTTTCTTTTCTAAATATATACTTATAATAGATATTTACACCCAGACTCGACACAAACACAAATGTTCATCACAAATGTTTGTCTCGGGTGGGAATCGAACCCACGACCTGCGGCGTGAAAAGCAAGCATCTTACCGACCACGCCACCGGCCTGTCGTATTTAGTTTAATTTTGTTTTATGTCGCAAAATGTTTAATGTGCAAGTTGTTTATAAATATTACAGAAGTATAATTACAGATCGCACACTGTACCGTAAAACTCGGTTTTCCTCCCGCACAACTTTACATTACAAGCGCATTCCCGGTGTGGGAGCACCTTTATACGTTCCCGGAAAATTCTCGTTCAGAATACAATATCACAAACGTCCTTCAAAATATATTAGTATGCGAGGTGTGTTGACAAACATCGTTTAAGCTAATCACACACTACGCCAATACAGTAATATAATATCTGCGTAGAAAACTTGCAAAACTGCCTCAGTGTTCCAAGCGTGTCCACTTAACAACCGATAAAAATTAATATATTCAATACTGGCGGGATAAAAAAGTAAAATATTTTTTAGATATTATATTATTATGAAAATATGACAGACCAAATAAATCTAGTAACAATAAAAGTTTCGATTTACGATAAAGAAACTTTTACATGCGGGTATGCCATATATCGGCATCTTTCGTTATAATATGCCCACAAATACTAAACGATAAAATATAAATTACTAGCATCCGCCAATGGCATCGCCCGCGTAGTATTTATTGGGATAAAAAGTAGCCTATGTGTTAATCCAGACCGTAATCTATCTCTATGCTAAATTTAATCCAATTCCGTCCAGTAGATTTTGCGTGAAAGAGTAACGAACATCCCATAAACTCTTACAAACTTTCGCGTTTATACTCGTAATATGAGTAGGATCTGCGCGGTGTGTGTTAGTTTATACGAATTATATAGAGGGCGATATTAAAAGATATACGCTGTGAGACAGATATATTACTTATTGCGTAGTGTGTGATTAGCTTTAATATGTTTTGAATGTGTATTGTATGAGAAAATACAAGATCCTTATAGATTTTATGAGCAGCGGTGGCGCAGCGGTAAGGGCGTCGCCTTAGAAATATAAGGTCACGGGTCCGATTCCCAGTCGTGCACACACATCTTTGTGTAAACTGTTTCATCGCCGCTGCTCAATATCGGTGATGGAAAACATCGTGAGGAAACCGGCATGTCTAAAAAGTAATCATTCGAGGATATGTGACACCCTCTAATCCAGCCCTAGGTAAACTCTCAACTCGTAATATAGTAGAGAGAAGATCCGTGCCTAGCAATGGGACACAAAAAGGGTTGGATTAGTGTAGGCAGAGGTGAATATCACCGACATTTTATTACATGTTTAGCTCCCGTACGTAATAGGGAGCGAGTCTATTGCTCCCATCGGACACAATACCAAACTTCGAGACGCTACTAAGATAATAATAATATTATTCTGGGACATTAACACACACGGTCATCTGTTCCCATACTAAGCAGAGCTTGTGTTATGGAAACCAGATAACTGGTATACAATACATATAATACTTTTCTTTTGTAAATATATATATATATATATATATCCAGACATAATTACATCCAGACTCAAGACAAACAAACATGTTCATCACACAAATCGATGGTCCCAATCAAGAAAGTAGTATCTACAAATTGACCTCTTTTCAGTAGAGCAGTTTGAAGTTACTTTTTATTGTAGAATTCATTCTTACGAATACATGTATGTAAAAAAGTGAAAATCGACAAAATGAAACTATTGACTTTCTTAATTGTGACCATCGAAATGTCTGTCTCGGGTGGGAATCTAACCCACGGACCTGCGGCATGAAAAGCATGTCTTACCGACCACGCCGCGGCGCCGCCGCCGGCCCGAAAGAATCCGAAAAGAGTCAGAAAGCATCTCTCAGCCCTACGTACTCACTACGGACGGGTAAAGTGGTATTTGTGTTATCAATTCGACCCTGTTCACCATTTTGGGACCAACAATGACAGCGCAACATATTATATACATTATTGGCAACACTGAGTAAATAAAACATGAACATGTTTTTTTTTTATTGAAAAGGAAAGTGATGCCCTACTGCCCTATACACCAATGGTTATAAAGTTATGTAAGTTATGTAAGTAATAAAATAAACCGATATTTTTATGGAAACCTTCAGAAACGTTATTTTATCCGATTACATCACATTATTAATAAAAAAAAAGAATAAAAAAGAAAAACAAAACTTACATTATGGTCTACGAGCCGTTGAAAATCGACGTTTACCGGTGAGACATAAAACCCCTATAGATTTATGGACATGCCTATGGGAGCTTGCCGATAATGTAACCCAACAAGTGAAAATAGTAATTATTATTGACGGGCTGGTGGAGTGGTCGGTAAGATACTTGCTTTTCACACCGCAGGTCGTGGGTTCGATTCCCACCAGAGACAAACTTTGTTTAAATATGTCTGTTTGTCTCGTGTGTGTAATATCTATATTTGAGTATATATTTACAAAAGAAAAGTATATTACCAGTTATCTGGTTTTCATAGTACAAGCTCTGCTTAGTTTGGGATCAGATGGCCGTGTGTTAGTGTCCCACTATAAAAAAAAATGCGAAAGTTGCTCTATCTGCTTGTCGCGAAACTACTGAACCGATTTGGAAGGACATAGGATAGTTTCATCGGACTGCGCAAAGTGATAAAAAGCAGACAAGATAAATGGGGTGCTGCGATCGGAAACCTTGTATTTAATAAACACTTCCGCGAGGAATTGTAGGCTAACTCACGTAATTAAATAAGTTCAGTTGCAGTTAAGTTTCGATCAAAACAGCCCTTTTATTGTTCTCGTAATCTTGACAACCGCTGTCAGATCAAGTTCGCGTCACGCGAGCGCTCCACACTAGATATGACAGCTAGATTACAAGAATACCATTTTGTACCTACTAAGACGTAAACTTAATTGCAACTGCACCTCAACTTGATCGGCGCGTCAAGAAATTACGTGAATTACACTACTGTAGGCCAATTCAGGTAACTAAATAAGTTCAGTTGTAGTTAAGTTTCGATCAAAACAGCCTTTTTCGTACTCTCGTAGTTTTGACAACCGCTGTCAGATACGCTCGCGTCAAGTTCGCGTCACGCGAGCGCTTTAGCTTTTAGATTATGAATGACAGTTACAAGAATACCATTTTGCAGTAAGACGTAAACCTACTTGCAACTGCACCTCAACTTGATCGGTGCGTCAAGAAATTACGTGAATTACACTACTGACCTCTGTCACAACACCCGATTTGCTCCCAAACTGCTGGACCGAATGAGTTGAGATCTGTTACACTTATGCAAATTGGTGACATAAAGATGGACGTGGTATACAAATAGATGAATTAAATCGAATCAGAAAATTAGGAATGTAGTTTTAACTATTATATAAAATTTTCATGTCACAATGTTTGTTACCGTACTCCTCCGAAACGGCTAGACCGATTCTTATGAAATTGTTTTATATATATTGAGTAGGTCTGAGAATCGGCTACTATCTATTTTTCATACCCCTAAGTGATATGGGTTGTTCACCCTTAATTTTTATTTTTGGACAATTTTTTTTTTTTTTATTTGTAATAGGCAGTACGAAGTTCGCTGGGGCAGCTAGTAGGTAGTATAAATGTGTGACGATACGAAATAAAAGAACCAAAGGTTTATTTCCTTATCTTATATATAAAAATCTATCGCTGTTCGTTAGTCTCGCTAAAATTCGAGAACGGCTGAACCAATTTGGCTGATTTTGGATTTGAAATATTCGTACAGGTTCAAGGAAGGTTTAAAAGGTGGGAAATATGCGGTACGTAGGTAGTTCGCTGGGATAGCTTGTTAAGAAATAAATTAAGATTAAACTTCCTATAATTTAGCTAAGATCCATCTCGTTTACTCCAGCTTTGAGATTTGTCTGTTCGTTTATTCGCTACAAAGGCACACCACGTCAGTCGAGATACACACGTCGAAATGCCACCGCGTTTTGTAAACTCCGATAAACTGATTGCATTCAAATCCGTCTGATAAACATGCCTATACTACTGAACTGATTTTTTTTTTATTCTTCGATAGGCTGATGCTTGACTACCACTTGCCTGATGTTAAGCACTGGTGTAGTCTACGATGGCACGCGCCAGCCCAACATACCGATTCACTCGTTATTACAAATGATTAATTATTATCGGTGAGAAGGTGGCAGTAGAATGAGCCTCCATAAGGTTAGAAACCTTAAAGGAGTAACAATTCCGACCCACCCTCACTGCATGGTGTCACCAGACATCGCACCGGAACACGGCAAGGCCGCTCGGCGGTGCGGCTTTGTCTGGTGGGTGGTCACCAGACAAAGCCGCAAACCAAAAAATGAAATAAATAAATTCGGTATAGAGATTGTTTGTATTTAATATTAAAAACACACAAAAGCTATGAAGATTTTAATGCTCACAAACAAAGAGAAGTGACAGACAAAAAATATAAGAAGTAGGTAAATTAATGCTAATTGACTGGCCTAGTGGGCAATAGTAGAAGTGGTTAGTGACCCAGACTGCTAAGCCGAGGTCGTGGGTTCGAATCCCACCCACGAGTGTTCGTTCTGTGTCTGTTTGTAACTTATCTATAATATGTATGTATTTAAAAAATAAATGTAAGTACATATTTAAGTATTATATCCGTTCCTAATACCTACCCATAACTTAAGCAAATATAATTGCTTAATTTGGGACGAGATGGCGCTGGATTCTGTGTGAGTGAAAATATTTTTATTAATTTTCGTTTGATTGAGACCCGGGGAAGGAAATAGGATAGTTTTATCCGATTGTACAAAATGAGTTAAACGGTATTTCCCGATAACTGATTTACAAGTTACCTCCGTAGTTATAACACGCGAAAGCAATTGCATTTGCGTGTTATAAGTTGTCCACACAAACTGATGATTACTAAACTAACTACAGGCGTGACCTTTTAACTTGCACAAGCACTGTTTGGGTAACAACTTATAGCTACTAGATACACCATAGATTTGCTTGAGCAAGCGGTAACCGACGGTCCTAGGGTGTATTGCACTAAGGTCGAAGTTATAGAATAGCTGCCTGGTACACCGATAAACGTTTTGCAGGCCGCAGTGTCGAACTATCGAATTTTTCGGATTACACAGTACCTACTGCCTAAGATAGGGTTCCCATCTCCAAACTTTAAAATACCAGGAAAATTCGGATTAAAGCCAGGACTATTATAAGAGCAAGGTTAATAAAACCAGGGCGCAGAGAAACTATTAAAGATCCTTTTCATTATTGGCGCGCCAATTTTAAAACATAGGTCCTTATCAGAACTCTTTAAAAACTCAGGACAATATGCTTAGAAACTATCCAGGAAAGCCCAGGACACCAAAAGCAAGACGTGTTTTAACAGAACAGGATGGTTAGCAACCCCAGCCTTAGTCTACAGTCAGGATTTTTTTACAAAAGAGTACCTTGTAATAGGACAAATAAGTGATCCAATCAAAAAATTTTACATGTTATACCTACTCATCAACATCATTCCCCTTGCCTTTTTCCCATTTCTATTGGGGTCAGCTCCTAGTCTAATCTGATGCGGCTAGCTATATACGAGCAACTACCGTCTGATCTCGTAACCCGTTGGGACCCAGTAGCCGAGATGGTTACACCAGGTGTCAGATTATATTAGGCTTCTGACTTCATGTAACGATTGTCATAGATGTGTTAAATGACAACCGTGACCGACGGCTTATCGTGCTCTCCGAGGCACGCAGTGTAGTCCCTTCAACCAACCAGTCACCGAAACAAATTTTTTTTGCTACATAAATATTGTCCGGGGCGAGAATCGAACCCGCGTCCTCACACACACAGGCACAGGGCACAGTATAGCCCAATCGGACGGCTGCCGATATCGTCACATACATGTACATGTTATACCTGCTGTGAAATACTAATCATACTTAATTATGTACCTAGGTCAGATTTAGAATTAAACAACACAATAGAGAGCTTACGTTTTACAATAAAATCAAGTTATCTGGATTCGAATCACGATATTCTGGTATCGAGACCGCCTAATTTCCTATCTGAGCTGTTATAATATGTATATATTTTGGCGTAAATTTATTTTTTATCCAAAAATAGGCTCTCGCTTGACTGATGTGAAGCAATGATGTATACTTATGATTGGTATTGTTTTTCATTACATGAAAACACAAAAAAAAACGACTTTCGTTTTTCACTTAGCTAGATTGATTAAACCCCCTAAAGCAACCCCGAAACCTCCAGCATACTAAAATTGATGAAAATCGTTGGAGCCGTATATAAGTTGGGACGTCACCATTAAAACTAATAACTGCTCTTTCTTTTAATCGGTTAAAACATCAAAACGTAAATCTTGTAAGACATTAGAACATTTAAAATTTACTAAGGTATACACACACATATATATAGATGGCCGATCGACGGGCCGGTGGCGTGGTCGGTAAAATACATGCTTTTCACGCCGCAGGTCGTGGGTTCGATTCACACCCGAGACAAGCTTTTGTTTAAATATGTCTGTTTGTCTTGTGTCTGGGTGTAATCTACTATATAAAAATAAGTCGGGTTTTCCTTCCTGACGCTATAACTCCAGAACGCAAGAACCGATTCCCACGGTTTTGCATTCGTTGGAAAGGTCTCGGGCTCCGTGAGGTTTATAGCAAAGAAAATTCAGGAAAAATTTCAACAGAAAAGCGGGAAAATGTTACACAAAACGAAGCCATCTGGCGGCGAAACGGAGTTCGCCGGGTTTGCTAGTTATCTATATTTAAGTATGTATTTACAAAAGAAAAGTATTATATACTAGTTTTCCGCCCGCGGCTTCGCCCGCGGATGTTGGTTATCGCGCTAGACCATTAATCCCTTTTTTCGCAGTCGGATAAAACTATCCTTTCCCGGGTCTCGAACAATCTCCATACAAAATTAGTTCAGTAGTGTAGGAGTGTAAGCAACATTTTGAAATCGTCAAGCGCCCATAGGTATATCCATAAATCAATAGGCGTTTCTTAAAAATACTACGGCTCTTAGACCATACTTATAAGAAATGAAATTTAAATTTCGAATTCTATTCGTAGCATTGAGTTATCAAACATGTCATTGTGTCAAAATAAAAAGTAATTTAGATCAAAATTACGAAGGAGTTATGATATCAACTTTGAAGAAAATCACCCTCAGAATAATTTCTCAGGCTTTGCCCGCTTAGTATTAGGATAAAAATTAAAAAAATGAAAAAATAAAAAACACGTGTTTCATTATTTGTTTTGAGCTTTATTTATACCAAATTTGAAGGAAATCGGACCAAGGACTAAACAGTTATGGAATATTTAATTTTTCCAAATAAACTCATTTAACACCCCCACAGGGGGTAGTTTTGGAAAAGTAAAAAACACGTGTTTCATGATTTCTTTTAAGGTATATGTGTGCCAAATTTGGAGTGAATCGGACTTGAGACTATACAGATCCAGAGAAACTTTAATTTTTACCAATAAAACTCATTATCCACACCTTATAGGGGTAATTATGGAAAAATAAAAAACCCGTATCTCATTATTTGTCTTAAGGTTTATGTGTACCGAATTTTAAATGAATAGGACCAAGGAATAAAAAGTTGCATACAAACTTCACCCCTCTATTTAACCCTCTTAGGGGATGATTTTTGAAAATATTGTTAGCCTATGTCCGATTCTAGGGTATACACTACCTACATTTCAAATTTCAATAAAATCGGTTGAGCGGTTATGGAGATACGCGGTAACAAACCTTCACACACACACACTTACTTTCGCATTTATAATATTAGTAGGAAGTATTATATCTATCTGGTTTCCATAGGACGTTAATGTCCCTCTATATTATTATTATTATATAACAGTCAACACCCCTCTTTTTCGACAGCGGTTTAAAATGAACCCTAACTATTGGACCGTGAGACGGTTTGTTTACATCCACGCCTCAACCGCACGTGTTTCATTAAGATTTTGAGATAAGTGTTGTATAAATGTAGCAGGCACGTTGAAGGAGATTGAGCAATGGTTCCGTAGGTGATTATTAAAAAAAAAAACAAAAATAAAGAACTAAAAAACGCGCTTGCGTAGCCTAGTACCACAAAGTTAAAAATATAAATATAACAAACTAGCGGACCCCGCAGACGTCGTCCTGCCCGGTGAAACAGTGCCCTCTACCGGGTCCGAAAATAGCTTACGACCGACACTCAGATCTACCGAATATAGTTATTAGAATTCATAAACATCGGTCAAGCCATTTCGGAGGAGTTTTTTTTTCTCTGCGTAAAAACCATCCTCGTAGGTACTTCAAGGAGTATTCTAAAAAAAGAATTAGCGAAATCGGTTCAGCCGATCTCGAGTTATGCGCTTACCAACACATTTTGCGATTCATTTTTATATTATAGTCTAGCGGACCCCGCAGACATCATCCTGCCCGATAAAGCAGTGCCACCTACCGACTGAGAATAGATTACGACCGATTCTCAGACCTAACGAATATAGATATTATAAGATTTCATAAAAATCGATCAAGATTTTCGGAGGAGTTTGCTTTTCTTTTTTAATTTTTCTCTGCGTAAAAAAAAACAGAATCAGCGGAATCGGCGGAATTTTCACGTCACAGGTCGTGGGTTCGATTCCCACACAAGTCAGGCAGACATTTGTGTGATGAACATGTCTGTTTGTCTTGAGTCTGGGTGTAATTATCTATATTTAAGTATCTATTTACAAAAGAAAAGTATTATACACATGCTTTACGGAACCCTACATATTTGGTTGGTGTATAAGACAGAATTCCACAATCTGACGTAATGACCCGAGTCAATCGCCTGAGGGTCACATAATTACTACTGCCAGTTATACGAGATAGACGGATATATACAAAAATGCAACAAAAAATAATCAGTATCGAGTGCCCACTGGCTCAGTGGTAGCAAGGTTTATAAAACCAGAGGCCCACAATTCAATACCTTTTTTAATGCCCGAAGAAAAAGAAGAGTGTTATATGTTTAACGCGTGTGTCTGTCTACAAGTTTGTTGCCACGTATCGCCTAATCGGATGAACAAGTTTAAATGTAGTTGTAGTCGCCCCGTACTGATTAAACGAATGGACCGATTTTGATGCGATTAGGAAAAAGGGAGAAAAATAATTACTGTAACAGACGGACAAACAGACAACGGAAAGGTCCTTCAATAATCCCTTAAAATAGAGAGCATGGTTTCTAGTTTAGGCTGAAAATTATGATAAAAAAATCGGTAAGATAAGATACTTTCCTTTCACGCCGCAGGTCGTGGGTTCGATTCCGGGTGAAACATTTGTGTGATGAACACGTCTGTTTGGCTTGAGTCTGGGTGTAATTATCTATATTGAAGTATATGTTAACAAAAGAAAAGTATTATATGTAGTATATTACCAGTTATCTGGTTTCCATAGTACAAGCTCTGCTTAGTTTGGGATCAGATGGCCGTGTGTTAATATCCCACTATATTAGGTACAATTATTAATATTTACATTTCTTCTTTACAGATAAACCAGAATGTTCTAGAACCCAACAAAATGGCGTCCAAAACCTTCATATTATTACTTTTAACTAACATAATCATTTGCAATTGCCAAGATCAAGCAGCAGAATCTTTAGAAGAATACAAAACAGAGAATAAAAGTCAAGACATAGAATACACCACATTATCAGAAGAAGATTTTAGAACTACTACAGAAGAAAACGAAGAAGACAGAGAGAGTGGGACAGCAGATGATGATAACACAAAGTTAGATAAAGATGGCAGTATAGAAATTGTTACGGATGATACAGTAAATATTGTTGTTACTATGAGTGGAGACAATGACATTGATAGACAAATATTAAATTCAAGTCATAATATTGATATAGGAAGTAAGGTAGGTTGAAATTTGTTATAAATGCTACATATAACAATTTGCAAGATGGCTTAATTATATTTAAGTGCTTTTTATAGATTGTTTAAAAGCATTGGACGTAATTTTGACGTGCCTGTGGCGTGGTATGTAAGATACTTGCTTTTCACACCGCAAGTCGTGGGTTCGATTCCTATCCAACCAGTCAGACATTTGTGTGATGAACATGTCTGTTTGTCTTGAGTCTGGGTGTAATTATCTATATTTAAGTATGTAATTACAAAATAAAAAATATTATATGTAGTATATTATCAGTTATCTTGTTTTCATAGTACAAGCTCTGCTTAGTTTGGGATCAGATGACCGTGTGTTAATGCCCCACTATATTATTATTATTATAACTTAAAGAACTCACTCTTTTAATTTTAATGCCATTAATTCGAGCATTATTATTATGGAAACCAGATAACTTTTATGCTATAAATATACTACTTTCTTTGCTGAATACATTACACAAAACAGATAATTACACCCAGACTCAAGACAAACAGACATGTTCATCACACAAATGTCTGACTTGGGTGAGAATCGACCCCACGACCTGCGGCGTGAAAAGCAAGTATCTTACCGACCACGCCACCGGATACATTTTAAAATGAGATTAACAAGTAATAACTCCTTAATTTCAGGTAGATCCTATAACAGTTTCAACCACAACATCAAAAGAAGATGAAGTATCACCTTCAAAAGAGCTGGAATCTGTTGAAGAGCCTGAAATTTCTGGCCCTCGGAATCCTAAAGCAGATCTTGGTAAGTCCAAAACGCCAATGTTACTAACTTATTCTCTTGGCTCCGGCACGAATTTAATCAAAAAGTTGGTTGCAGGGTTTAGAAAGTTTATAAAAATACGCTTTGGAGAGGATCCAGTTGTTATCGGTTCGACCGTCCTCGGACGGCTCACCGAAAATGTCCGGTGAACCAATAAAATCAATCCAATTGGGTTAGGTCATCAGCAAAAAAAAAGTTACAGTTGTTAAATAAACACATTACACAAGTTGAGCAGTGTTGGCGCAGCGGTACGCTCCTCGCCTTAGAAATATAAGGTCAAGGGTTCCATTACCGGTCGTGTCCACACATTTATGTGTGAATTGTTTCATCGCCGCTGCTCAATACCGGTGAAGGAAAACTTCGTGAGGAAACCGGCATGTCTAACAACTAATTATTCGAGGACATGTGACATCCACCAGAGTTGTGTGCCAGCGTGTGTGGATTAAGGTCTAAACTCTCTCTACTCGTAAGATGGTTGAGAGAAGACCCGTGTCCAGCTGTGCGACAATAAGAAAGGATTGAAGTGAACGGCAATAGGTAGTAACATAGCTAGCTAAATGTAAAAGAGCCTCTGCTTACACTTACGAGTGTAATACACGACACTTTCCTCCAGTATCTATATAAATTTTGTCATTTCCACAGATTCTAAACCACCTCTAGAGAAACGGACTTTCCCACCGCTCACCAGCAGGTCCATCGTCAGATCCTGGCTCCAGGACTGCTATATACGACCACCAGCTGGTCTGCTGGTGCCGTTGAGAGCCGAGGCTCTAGCGAGGGCTCTGGCGGTGTGGGGTGACCTGAACGTGCCACCACTGAACCTGACGCAAGTGTTACTGATGGGATACGACTCCAATGGTGAGCTATAGATATTATGGTACTTACAGCTTTTTACCCCCAAATAAAAGTATCTATAAGATGGCTGGTTCACTTCAACCCTTTCCAGTGTCCCACGGCTGGGCACGGGTCTTCTCTCCACTATCTTATGAGTTGAGAGAGTTTAGGCCTTAATCCACACACGCTGGCACACAACTCTGGTGGATGTCACATGTCCTCGAATAATTAGTTCTTGGACATGCCGGTTTCCTCACGATGTTTTCCTTTACCGATATTGAGCAGCGGTGTAAAAACAATTCACACAAAGATGTGTGGGCACGCCCAGGATTCGAACCCGCGACCTTATATTTCTAAGGCGAGGCCCGTACCGCAGCGCCACCGCTGCTCAGTTTGTGGAGGGCTGTCCGTTCCACCCTGTATTAGTTCTATAACAAATTGATCTACGTAACTTACTTCAAGACGAGATAATCTTCTAAATATTATGTTTCTTACCTGTAAAAAAAAAACATGTTAAAAAGTTACCCCCGTAGTCATAGAGCCAAAACACATACTCGCGTTGCGGCACTTGCGGCGCCGCGCCGCACCGAAAGAATCGGCAGCGCAACGCTCGTAGTGCTAGTACATTTTCAACGCGACTATGTTTTGGATCATAAACGTCTTATAAGCTTATTACAGCTAAAATAGGTTTATACTTCGTTGGATTTTGTCTGTCATCTTGACATTAATTATACTAGTGAGAAAGACACAAAGTCCATTTTAACTAAAGTCTTATAAGATTTTTATGACTATGACCGTTAATGTATATATAGCAAGACGGAGTAAACGAGTTGTTGAGTGGAGAGACCTCAGAGCAAACTTAGTGTAGGATGCGTTTAGACAAACTAGGTGTAGGTACCAGTCGCTAAGGGTGTTATCTGAAAAAGGGAAGCCGGAGCAAAAAAATAATATTTCGGGGCGGGGAGAGGCGGTGGCGTAATCGGTAAGATAGTTGCTAATCACGCCGCAGGTCGTGGGTTCGATTCCCACCCGAGATAAACATTTGTTTAAATATGTCTGTTTGTCTTGTGTCTGGGTGTAATTATCTATATCTAAGTATATATTTACAAAAGAAAAGTATTATATGTAGTATATTACCAGTTATCTGGTTTCCATAGTACAAGCCCTGCTTAGTTTGAGATCAGATGACCGTGTGTGTTAATGTCCAAAAAAAACATATATCTTCAATACCGCCACCGATGTTACTATGGCGACCACCACCCTTATAGGTACTTTCTTTGATGCTATTTAAAACTCTTACGCGATACATACTTATAATTAAGTATACGATATTAATCAATTCCTAATGGGAAGCCGATTCGAATCGGCTTGTATGGATTTTTCGTCACTGGTAGGTACTATGCGTTTCAATTAAGAATAGGACTGGACTCGTGGCTAACTTCATACCAAAAACCAAGCAAAAGTAACGCCAGCACAAAATATCAAACCAAACTAAATAAATTATGTTAAAGTTTAAGGAAGTTATTTAAAAAAAGAGTATGTCTCTCTACCCTACGTAAGTAAAGTTACGCGAAAGAATACCATAAACTTTACACAAACTTTAACTTGAAACACAGTTATTAGAAAGCGAAGAAGTGCCGAAAACCGGGTTAGATACCTATTATTTATTATTGGTTATATTCGGTAGGTCTGAGACCCGGTAGTATATAAATATATAAATAAATAAATATTCTGGGACATTAACACACACGGTCATCTGGTCCCAAGCTAAGCAGAGCTTGTGTTAAATATGTTCGCACTTAAACATTTGACTCCAAACGCCAAATCCGTCTCAAACTGCAATAAGATACACACATTTTTTTAAAATCTTCATTTAGTTTTGATCAATTTTTTAAACAAACGTTATTGCCTACAGTACTAAAAAATGTGAAGTTGTTGCGCATTCCGGTCCAAGATGGCGGATTTCCAAACCTATTTGGCTTTACGTTTCGACCCGGGTTGCACCGATCGGGGTCTGCTTGCGAAACGTAGGCGAGCGCGTTAATTGCCCGTTATGATAAATATTAATAATGCAATGCGAAAGTTTAAAAGTATATAAAGAAAAGTAATAAATTAATAATAAATATGAAAATAATAATAATACTTGACCCATATACTCCCCCCCACTTTCCCCCTCCCCCGCTACGCCCATGAACCTAACCATTATAAGGTAAACGACCTTAAAACACTTAACAAAAATAAATGCGCATACGCAAAAGCTGAAAATTGTCGTTTTACGCAACACCACTCATTTTAAAACATATTATTGTATTAATTATAATAATAATAAGGCGTAACTAACTGGTATAGTTACGGTTTTAATAAGTCATAATAATATTATTACCTGGCAACCTGCCCCGACTTCGCGCGGGTGCAATACATATTATCATTTTAATTAAAACGAGTCATCTCAAAAACTACAGCACGGATTTAGTTTTCCACCATCAGTTAAATTTTTTTAACACAACTTGCCTGTTGTTAACAAATAATGTGGTCTACGATGAAACCCGAGCGGTGACGCAGCGGAATTGGCCTCGACTTTGAAATACCGCTGTTCAATATCGATTAAGAAAATATTGTGTGGAAACCGGTATGTCCAAGAACTAATCACGCGATATCCACCAACACGAACTTGGCCAGTGTGTACATTAAAGCCTAAATACTCTGAACTCGTAAGACAATTAAGAGAAGACCCGTGCTCAGTGTGGGATAAAAAAAAGCGTCGTAGTGAAATCTTATGCTGGCCATACACGGTACGGTCTACCGGAGAGGTCTTTCTGTGCAGATGAGCCTGTGCATACCGTAAGTCCTAGTCTGTGTGGGGGACTCCAGTTTACTGGAGAAATATTCACTTAAGCACAGGTGTATTGTACGGTTTCGATCAAAAATATTGATATTGAATTTGCTCCGGTCGCCTGTACAGGTAAAAAAGTGCACAGGTCGTTACCATAATATGCGCTACCTGCGCAGGTTCGCCTGCACAGGTATACCTTCTTTTTTATTCCAACCAATGATTACAACTTGTCGACGATGGATCGTGCCTGCCCAACATACCGATTCACTCGTGATTACAAATGATTTTCGGTGAGAAAGTGGCAGTGAAATAAAGCTCCTTAAGGTTAGAATTAGAAACCTTAAAAAAGCAACCATTCCAACCCACCCTCTCTGCACGGTGTCACCAGACATCGCAGTGGAACACGGCAATGCCGCTTGGCGGTGCGGCTTTATCTGGTCGGTGGGCAGTTTATTGTCACCTGATTTGCACCACCCGGGGGCCACGTGCCACCAACTAAAGGTGTACACCCAAAGACGAAGGTGATTCAGCCCCTAACCACTCCGGAATATCGGAGCGTGTATGGCCGTCATTACTTTGTACTACTAAACCATTGGTATATCGAACAGTCAAATATCACTTCACCTTTGGAAAGGTAACCTTGGTTATCTTATGTAAATCTACACGTCATGCTCCACTTGGAATAGAAAAAAGTCAATATCAGTTATAAAAAATAACACGCCAAGCGCGAGTTGTTATACTACGTACGGAACCAATTAGCCTCGACCTACCTAATGGTATATAAGGACAAATTGTAATTAGCAGTTCCGAAAATAATTGAGAAATTCATAATTTGCGCCTAATGTTTGCATATCCTTATTACAAGCTTTTTTTAGTCTCACCTGACCCGATGTGATTACAAAAGAACAATCATTAAGGTGTAATGATAATGTTCTTGAATGTTCCATCACAATGTAACACGTTTTTATATATAAAAAATTGGATACTTCTTTTTATTAACAAGAACTTGTTTTTATTTTTTTTTAATATTTATTTAGAAACCACAGTAAAAGTTGAGTTTCTTGTTTGGACAGGACGAGGTACGGGTCACAGCTAGCTGGAGAGCGTCTTGCACTACGTTTGCCAACATAACAATATTAAGATATTCATTCAACTGTCATTACTAACAAGGGGTTTCGTATGCACGCTCGCGGTACCCTAATCACCGGACAATTTAGTAATCACAAAGAAAACAGTCATTTTAATTGTTTACGATGTAATAACTATTGAGAATGGACATAATAATAGAATTCATTTACATAATATCACTTCCTTAGAAAAAAGGGCAAAAAGGGCTGTTGTAAACTGGTTCAAGTAACAATGGATGGTTATAGAAAACATGTGACGTGTCTTCGAAACACTCGATTCGAAGAGTCGTTAAAAAAAAACATTTAACCGAATGTCGTGGGTTCGATTCCCACCCAGGATAAATCTTTGTGTGATGAGCACGATAATTTGTTTGTCTGAGTGTAATTTACCTATAATATGTATGCATTTACAAAATAAAGTATTCAAGTATTATATCCGTTCCTAGTAACCCATATCAAAAGCAAACATAATTCCTTAATTTGGGACTAGATGGCGATGTGTGGATGTGTGAAAATACTAATATATTAGATTGACAACAATAAAATTAATTATCTTTTTGAAAGTAAGAATTTTGATAAAATTTACATTGGAAAGTAAAAAAGAATAATCATAATTGATCTATTGGCAACATTAACGGAACATTCACATGGCCATGATCCCAAACTAAGCAGAGCTTGTACTATGGAAACCAGATAACTGGTAATATACTACATATAATACATTTCTTTTGTAAATACATACTTAAATATAGATAATTACACCCAGACTCAAGACAAACAGACGTGTTCATCACACAAATGTCTGACTTGGGTGGGAATAGAACCACGCCACCGGCCCATCAAACTGGGTGAAGACTTTTGTCTTCAGACACTTGAGGAATGATGATGAAGAAGTTACAATAATATTAACTTTGTCCAGGTGTCAACTGGCGATCAAGACATAATCTTTATCCTAGCAATACTAACATCAATGAAAAGACTGTGGGTGAAGCTCTCTCGAAGCTCCTGCTCAAATATCAGGTAAGACCATGAATGAATGAAAAACAGGTTTTTTTTGAGACGCCAGTCTACTTAAAAATAGTCAAATTTCTATCGCGCAGTGAATCACTGGTGAACAACTACTGAAAAACACTGCCAAAAAACACAGCAGGCTTTATTCTTTTTTAAACGAAGTACTTATATCTATTACATTTTGTTTGTTTAGTGTGTTGAATTAGAGCGACTTAATTACAAGCATTTTTATGCGACAAATATATTAAGCTACTAGCTGCCCCAGCGAACTTCGTACCGCCAGCGGACAAAATTGTGAATCTAAACCATTCCCAGATCCCCTTGAACACACACAAAAAATTTCATCAAAATCGGTCCAGTCGTTTAGGAGGAGTTCAGTCACATACACACGCACACAAGAAATATATATATTAAGATATACGAAATGGCAGCACTAATCATTCCATCTTACTCGTACGTTATTGCTGTCTTTAGTCACACACGTCTCGGTACAGTACACAAAAAAAAAAACATTCTATTTATAATTATGTATTCAGTATTAGGCGTGTTAGGTTTTATACATTCTAGGAAACTACGGAATCAGTTAATTCAGCACTCGTTTGGCTTTCTAAATAGATACATATCTGGCTTATTTATTTTAATACAGCCAACGTCAATATTTGTTTTTATTCTCCAATAGCCTTGTGCGTGACTACAACTTGCCTGATGTTAAGCAATGGTATAGTCTACGATGGGACGCGCCTGCCTAATATACCGATTCACTTGTGATTACGAATGATTTTCGGTGGAAAGGTGGCAGTGGAATGAGGCTCTATATGGTTAAAAACCATAAAATAGCAAAAATTCCAACCCACCCTCTTAAATAGTGTCACCAGAGATCGCACAGGAGCACGGCAAGGTCGCTTGGCTTACTAAAAAATATAATCCATCTGACTACCTTGTTTTGCTGACGGTACAAACTGTCATTACAAGCCGGCATTTTAGATTCGTTTCTCTATTGGCGCGGATTATACTAACAAATCGGCATACATACGTCCACCGACGAAAGCAAGAAACAACTTGATAAGCGTCCACTCAGTACTTATGCTATACCTAATTCAATCTCGATAATCTTGTCACCAGGGAGTCCACACAGACACGACAGTTGATGGGACAATGAGAGCTTTGGCCACTGCAGCGAAACTGGTACCATATGATAGCGCAATATTCGTGGTGACAGACCAAGGAGCTGGTGACCCTCAACGACTTCCATTGGCTTTGAGGGCTTTAGTCGAGAAACGGCTTAAGGTAAATAAAGAACTTCAAGAACAGTAGTATTTTGTACGAAACCAGAACTGCAATCTACCAGGAACTAAAGAACGAATGAACCCATTAGCCGGAATGGGCTTTACTGGTTCACCGGACTTTTTCGGTGAGCCGTCCGAAGACAGCCGAACCGATCACGTACAATGCCAACTGCCTTGAGGGCTACCCATGTGGGGACGAACCTCGACTCAGGATATTGCCGGACGAGTCTAGATTTTTGGGATCGGGCTGTTAACGTCTGGTCTTGTTTTAACTCAGTTTTTGTAGGCAATGCATTAAATATATCTAGTTGAAGAGAACCCCGAAATCATCTGAGGCCAATGTTTTCTAGGAACTGTCAGACCATAAGCAGCGACAACCCCCCTAGCTGACAGACCAAAAAGTGTCTGAATAAACCGAAGTCAGGGAGTTGGTCCTTTGAAACTATAGTGTTCTCCATAGTACCAGTCACACCGAATTCTGATAGTGCAGGGAACAGAGACGTGCACCTTGAGCAATTTATTAACTCCTACATCCATGGCTAGTCAATTAATGATTGCCCTCAGTAGCCAAACTGCTAAGCTAAGAGAAGATGATCATTCTATTCTACTATCCTAACCCTACAGCTAAAACTGAATTAACTGAATGCCCAACAGAAGACCAAAGAGTTGCAGGTTTAAAAGTGTATTTTAAATACAGGTGTACACAATCTGGACAGACCCACACCACCCATCACCACGGTCGGAGGAAGCAATTCAAGAGCTGAGGAATGTCTCCATACACACGGAAGGCGATGTGATGCCATACCCTTTACAAGTTATGGTAAGTCATCGTATTTTTTGCTAGTTACGTTTTCAAGAAAAAGTTGCGAATTTTATATATCAGATAGAATCCCATCATCATCATCAAGAGCTTATTTTGGCCCACTGTTTAGCTGTCCACTCTCCTATAGCACCTATCCGGAGTTTCTTTCGCCCAGCCCTAGCCAGCCGTCTTGCAAAGATTGTCACTCTTCATGGTCTGAGACCATATTTGCCAATCAATTGCGAAGTATCGAGCATCGCCGCATAGTTGCTAGTCTTTCGGTCTTTTATCGGATACACTTCGGAGAGTGTGCGTTGGAACTACACAATCTTATTCCCCCACCCCCGTTCTTTCATCGGACAAGTTGAGGTACGGCTTGCGCCAACTTTATGTGATGAAAATTCCACGGGTACGCAAAAACCGCTATGGTTCCACTTTTACTGTGCGAAATGCCAGGTTGTGGAATTCGCTGCCGGCATCTATGTTTCCCGATAGCTATAATCTGCCTGTCTTCAAGGAATCAGTATTTACTTGGTAAGCGCGTTCTATCGTTGACTACATCACTGCTTCACATCAGGCAACTTGTGGTCAAGCTCAAGCCTAATAAAGAATAAAAAAAGTGGATAAATTCTGGAAATTAATGCAACGGAAACCTGTAACATCTAATTCAAATAATAATTTTGGTCCAGGATGTGGATGGAACTGGTAATCTAGCAGCTGAAACCGAGTTGGAGCAATGGAACCCCTTAGACAAGCAAGGAAGACGTGGAAGACTGCAGTCAGACGTGGAATCGGAGAAATATGATGTAAGAAACTCTTTCAAATAGAACGAGTCGAACAACGTAATTTAATAGTTATTTAATTAAGTTTTATTACAGTTATAATCCCCTTACGTTTTTTAAGTCTTAGTTTTAAGACACATCACTTTCCTCGGGATGTATTCCTTCAGCAATATTGAGAAAATTTCATAACTATAGGCCCCCCCCTTTCAAGCTTCACGTGATTAATAGACGGCCGCTTACGGGTTGAATTATGACAGATCTACGACACGATCCTACGATCCTACGACACAGGGTATCCTAGTGTAGGGTCTAGGGATACTGTGCCCGTTCTACATTTATATTTATGTTAAATAAAGATTGTTCTTTCATGTGTAACCGTGTGTAATCTTTTCTTCAAATTTGGAGTCTTTTAAAGCCAAGTCTTTTAAGTCCCAGCTAGGTTTTAGTTAACCTGTGTTATGGATCACCAGGCCTTCACTTTACGTACAATACAGTTGACAGTATAGCTTAACAGTAAATGGTGAGGTATGAGGTGTACTAATTACGAGTAAAAATGTATGATTTAAATGAGATCTTTGGACGCGCGCGTTTGTGAGTGCGGTTTTGGGCTGTGCTGTGAAATATCAGTGACTCAGTTTCTTATAAGAAAGAAGATAATGCTATTTTTCTACCAGCTACTGCTAGTTCGTCGTGGAGGTGGACAGGCAACGTCTCTAGGTGTTCCCGTGGAGAACGGAGTATCAGCTCTGAGGATCTTCATTGAGGGAGCAGTTGAACACGCGGTGCTGTACCCACCGAACGATGGTAAGTGTCTAAAACACTTCGTAGTAATGTAAGAACCCATGTACCCGGTTATTATAACCCCCGTATTCATAAACGTCTAAGATCATTATAGCTAAAATAGGTTTATAATTCGTTTGTCTTTGTCTGTCATCTTGACATTTATACTAGTAAGAAAGAGACAAAGTCCATTTTAACTAAAGAGTATTATAAGATTCTTTTATATAAGGCCGTTTATGTATAGATGAACAATAGAGCAGCGGTGGCGCAGCGGTACAGGCCTTAGAAATAAAAGATCGCAGGTTCAATTCCCGGTTCTGCCCACATATTATTTAGTGAATTATTTCAACGCTGCTGGTCAATATCGGTTAAGGAAAACATCGTGAGAAAACCGGCATGTCTAAGAACTAATCATTCGACCACATGTGACATTCACCAACCCGCACTTGGCCAGCGTGTGTGGATTAAGGCCTAAACTCTACCAACTCGTAAGATAGTTGAGAAAAGACCCGTGCTTAGCAGAGGGACACTAAAAAGGGTTGAAGTGTGAAACATGAAAATTGTCAACCTCCGCCATTTTGAAGTCGGTTAATAAAAACCAACTGTGTTAACTATTATAGAACTCAAGACCTTCGTCTTTGGTCATTATCAAACGTAAAATGATTGCGAAATTACTTCGTTACAATAAAATTATGATTACCTACTGTTAGTAGTTACGAAATCGTTGTGTTCCGGCGTGTGTTACGATTTGACAGCTAAATTGGCGGCAAATGAATCAAATGTTTTTTTTTTCTATGAAGGCAAATGGATGGTTGATCATTCTGCCTAATGAAAACTTGATTTTAACTACTATCTCGCCAAAAATTAAAATTGTTATATAATCGAAAACTTAGATCAGATCTGTCAAACCGATACAAATTTATGCGATGTTTTTAGGGATTTTGACAGGAGAATAGCGAGCAATGTTTTCACTGTTAAAAGTTGTAAGATCTTATATATAGGGACACGCTCTTCGGTCTACACGCCATAATCTTTTATACGAACTGGGACGTCTATCAATTTTTTAACTACCGACAAAAAAGAGGATTGGTTAGAGGTCAGTCATTGTTTTTTTTTCCCCAATTTTTTTTCTTTATAATACATAGTTCTAATTGGAAAAACTTCTTTCAGCTCCTCAAATCGACTTATACAACGTGACATCAGTGGCTGCGTTCTCACCGGCATCAAGGACCGAGGGTCTGTCTCCAAGAGACGTGTACCTCATCTTCCCTGGATCCCAGTTCGATATGGACATGTGAGTATAAGCATATAAGTGGAAATACGCTCATTCTCAATGGCGTCACCAGACATCGCACTGGAACACGGCAAAGACGATTGGCAGACCGGCTTTTTCTGATGGTTAGTTAGTAATCACGGCCGAAGTAGTGAGTGGTGCAAATCAGGTGACAATCAACTAGTGGTAGGCTTCGGTCGTGGTTAGTGAGCATCCATCAGACAAAGCCGCACCGCCTAGCGGTTTTGCTGTGTTCCGGTGCAGTGTCTGGTGACACCATAAGGGTGGGTCGGAATTGTTACTCCTTTAAGGTTTCTAACCTTAAGGAGGCTCATTCCACTGCCTACTTCTCACCGATAATCATTCGTAATCACGAGTGAATCGGTATACTAGGCTGGCGCGTTCCATCGTAGACTACATCATTGCTTAACATCAGGCAAGTTGTAGTCAAGCGCCAGCCTATCGCAGAATAAAAAAAAAAGCAACTTCATATCTTCCCCAGGCTAACAGTTCTCCCAGCGCATCCAGCGAAACCAGAAACCCAAGCCGCGTACACCGGTTTGTGGCATCTCAGTGTCAAATGTAACACTTGTGATTATCGACTGTGCGTGTACGCAAGAGCCTTCATTCACTTCACTGTAGAAACTGACACTCCAGGTAAGCGTATCACCAGGTAATTAGGTTAATGTTGAAGGAACAAACCAACCACGACCGGTTATCTAAAGCAGGTGTTCCCAAAGTGGGTTGGCTAACTCACTTTGAAAAAGTCATCAGGGTTCTGCCAAAATACGATTGTTTAAATGTGTCTGTTTGTCTTGTGTCTGGGTGTAATTATCTATATATAAGTATATATTTACAAAAGAAAAGTATTATATGTAGTATATTACCAGTTATCTGGTTTCCATAGTACAAGCTCTGTTTAGTTTGGGATCAGATGACCGTGTGTTTTAATGCCCTAGGATATTATTATTATTATTTACTGTCACGTTCAAAGCATGCGACTCGGGGCCCAGGCCGTAAGCCGTGTTAATGTCCCTCTATATTATTATTATTTCTACGTCTCGTATTTTTTTTAAACAAGCTGTTACTACTATACTAACGGGATAAGCAATACATCGCGGCTATAATTTAGATAGGTGACCGATGATGTAACCAGACAAAGATTATGCAAAAACAAATTGCTTAACTAAATAAACCACATTAATACATATTATCATACCAACCAGATCTAAAACAAAAAATATTGAGTCAAGTACGAATATAGTTTAAATGGTTCCGTACCGTGTACCGAAGCCTTAGAGCTTTTAACACGGGAGGCGTTACGCAACTTCTAGTACTAAATTGTTTCTGCCAGTTTTTGTGGGAGGCGAGGTAACCAAGTACAGCACACATGTAAAAGTTGAAGCGTCTCTACAAATACACAAGAAATGAACAGTTTATGCATACAAACTGTTGATGTACCTACAGCTTACTCGTTGCATGTAGTGCGTTGAGTGGTAATGTTATCTCTAACGTGACATTCTGAGAATACGAAAAATAGTTGGACGGGCCGGTGGCGTGGTCGGTAAGATACTTGCTTTCAAGTCAGACCTCTGTGTGATGAACACGTGTGTTTGCCTTGAGTCTGGGTGTAATTATCTATATTTAAGTTTATATTTACAAAAGAAAATTAGTATTCTATTTAGTATATCATTAGTTATCTGGTATCCATAGTACAAGCTCTGCTTAGTTTGGGATCAGACGGCCGTACTATTATTTACTGCCACGTTCTAGATAAATGTCAAAAGCGTGCGAATCGGGGCCCAGGCCGTGAGCGTCGCAGCGTATGTCGGAAATGTCCTATCTCATAAAATTATACTGTGTGTGACATGAAGCATCATAAATCCACGCTTTATTTTATGCTTTGCTGCCGGCGTCTCTGTTCCCCGATAGCCATAATCTGTCGGCCTTACAATTGGTTGACACGCCAGAGCAGACCACATCATAAGACATGTTGTAATCAAGGTAAAGCTTATTTCAAAATAAAATATCGTCAGTTATTAGGACTCCCGATAAAGTGAAAACTGTGAACTCACAAGATTTCACCCCCCCCCAAAATACGTCTCACGCGCACAGCGCATGGCCGCCAAACATGGGTCAGTCATGGGTATATCGATGACGCGAACCTATAAGAATTTCCCCTACCAAAACGCGGCTAAAGAAGTTTTGTCTTGAAAAATCAGTGTATGCAGAATTAGTAATAATTAATTCTGTAATTCTGTATAGCAGTTTAGTACATCATTATAATTTTGAAAGGTCATCTAACAATTATAATAATTTTCACTACGGTACCCTAAAAATATACTTTTTATACTTTTTCTCTAACTATACACGACAGTGTTTAGAAGTTTTTGCGTCCAAAGAAAAGTATAATGATACTAAACTTCTTATGCTTCTCAATTTACCAGTTTTAGCCCGCGACTCCGCCTATGTTTTATCACTCGACAACATAGCCCTTATTTTATGCAGCTGGTTGAAATGTAATCTATTTCCGTCACTAGAGTTAAAATAAAAATTCAACATTTAATGACACCCCCAACGCCAACTTTTCTTGAAGAACGGACCGAAATAGGTCCATGCGTTTAGGCGATAGGAGGCAACTAATACTACTTATAAAACTCCTCTTTTTTGTAGGGGGTTTATAAAATCGTCCAATTTTTACTAAGCATTAAGTGACATCACCCATCCATTTCTCCCAAACTTTCGCATATTTAATAATATCTAATAGATGGTAAAACAATAAAAAAATAAATTACAGTTCAACGCCCTGGGTTTCGAGATAAATAAAATTAAATAATTGAATGTAATTACAATAACATTAGCGATAAAATCATACTTATTATGAATACAATGAAACGATCCGACAGAGAATTAGATTAATCAACATAGCCCACCGGATTAGTAAGCTAAAGTGGCAGTGAGTGATATTTGCCGCGAGCTTATAGAAAAGGCTATACTCGGAGTCTCAGGATCAAAATGCAAAGGAAAAGGCTATGCTCGAAGTCTGTAGGATCAAATACACAAAGGAAAGGGCTATGCTCGTAGTTTGAAGGATCAAATACGCAAAGGAACGCTACCTCCACAGGCTGACTGCAGAAAGAGCAAAGTAAAGGCTGTACCCTACTACCCCTGTCTCTTAAAGCTTAAGTACATATATTAAAAAAGTATTTTATATTAGGGATGTTAGGCTACTATAAACTGGAAGTACGAAGAGAAGCTGCTTTTGCCATTTATTTATTCAAGGTGTTGCGGGGGGTCATGCATAATCCGGCTATTCTGCGCGAGGTACAGCAGAAAGCTGATGGAGCAGGCACCGCTGACCCGAGCGCTCAATGCGGTGTCAGAAAATATAGACCTATTTTCATGTTCACTGACTGAATTTACAAACGTCACTCTTAGTATTATCAGTAGACGACCTCGGTAGTCGAGCGGTGTAAGCCGTCGGATTGGGCTATACTGTGCCCGGGAGGTCGCGGGTTCGATTCCAGCCCCGGACAATATTTGTGTAACAACAAAAAATTGTTTCGGTGTTTGGTTGGTTGAGGGACTACCCTCCGTGCCTCGGAGATCACGTTAAGCCGTCGGTCCTGGTTGTCATTTACCACATCTATGACAATCATTACATGTAGTCAGAAGCCAATATAATCTGACACCTGGTCTAACCATCTCGGCTACTGGTTCCCTACGGGTTTCGAGGTCTGCTGGCAGTCGCTCGTATAATTCTGGTAGCTAGCCGCATCAGGTTTAGACTGGGAGCCGACCCCAATAGAAATGGGAAAAAGGCAAGGGGAATGATGATGATGACTCTTAGTATTATCAGCAGTTGTAAGTACATTGTCGCATTAGGTGTAAACCTGTTAGGATAATGTTAACTGGAGAATAAATAAATAGTAAAAAGGACCCAGGACCTCGAGGTTTTACCACTGGGCCTCCGAGGATACATACATGTACTTTAAGTATTGGCATCAACATGATTCACACGAATTGAAAATCGCTTTGCTTTAAATTAACATGATAGGTTTTCAAGGTGAACCAGTTTATGTACTACTGCTAATAAAGGTTGTTTAATATTTGATTATAAAAAAGTTACTATTCATAGATAGATATATTGCAAAGCTGGTCTTTCGATCTTCTATCAGATACACATCGTCGTGTGCGTTGGAATGTTATAATCTTATTCCCCCCATCCCCTTCTTTCATCGGACAAGTAAAGGTACGGCTGTGTACCACCGATATATAGTGGAAATTCAAAAAAGCGCTTTTCTTCCACTTTTATTGTGCGAACTGCCAAGTTGTGGAATTCACTGCCGGCATGTCTGTTTCCCAATTGCTATAATCTGCCTGTTTTCAAGTCACGAGTGAATCGGTATTTACTGGGTAAGCGCGTTTCATCGTAGACTGGATCATTGCTTAACAAAAAGCAAGTTGTGGTCAAGCGCAAGCCTATTACTATAAGATAAAGGAATAACTCGATTTTCTAATAACCTTTATTTTTAAGACGGTTAAAAGGCATATCAAGAAATTAACAATGTCAGTGCATAGGTACCTACTTCAATATAAATCACTCCATTTCTACAAATGCTGAACCTGTAACTGCTATCTGCTTTCCAGCGCATCAATTCAAAGTTTACTTTTAACCAACCCTTTTTTTTTAATCCTGAAATAGTCTTGCGCTTGACTAACTTGTCTTATGTTAGGCAATGATGTAGTCTACGATGGAACACGCCTGCACAGTATAATTATCCGATAATGTTCATGGGTTTGTAGTCAGTATTACAAACATTTATTTCAACATATTTAATCGCCATATTTAAATTGAAGTGTAACAATTACAACTAAAAAAAGGTGTGAGAATTCTATTATGGTTTTTATAAACCTTTAGGTTTAGTTCTTTTTGATTAATCGCTAATTACATTATGTGATAATAGAGATTTTTATGTACTGTTTCAAACATTTGTCATTTTCTCCTTTTCTGCGTCGGGTTAAAGAACCAATAAGTATCTACGATGACACAAAACACAATTAATGTTGAACCAATAAAAATGCCATGCTTTTAAAACACACTGAAGATAAGACAAATGCATTCCAAAAAACTTCTTTGGCGTTATGTTGGAAGCAGCCAAAACAAAGATTAATTTAAAAAAAAAAATTGGTTGCCTGTAAATTCGGTATACGGGCGAAAGTTTTACGTGACAACGACTTTGAGTGGTAAAATAATTTTAATGTGAATATTCATTCGTATAGTAGGAAGAAGGATGAAACATAGTTGAGTGGGAGAGAGACGCAAGGCATTCGGCGGGCCTCTCTCTCGTTCGGTGACTCATCGTAACGTTACCGAGCGTTACACTTTTTCATAAGTGCCTCCCAGCCGCAACCTAATTTAAGACGTTGTCACGTCAATAAAATTCGACTTCAAAAAGGTCGAAGTAAAGAAAAAGAGTGAAATAGTCTCTCTACACAAAAATGAATTGATGGATGTTTTTAACGCTGAAACTTGAGAACCGCTGAACTGATTTAGCTGATATAAGTCTTAACGTACTCATACAAGTCTAAGGAAGGTTTAAAAGATAAAATACGCATTACAAAGATGTGACAAGGTTTTCGGTGATAATGTAGAAGAGGAATGAACAAAACAACCAAAGCCATGCATAAGATAAAAATTAAAAAAATAACCTTTTAAATGTCACGCTGTCAGCTCCCGCGCTTTCATCCAAAATGGCGGCAACGCACTCAAACTAAGTCAAGGGCACTTTGCACACACAAAACTTATATTCCACCCGACCAGTTCTTACTTAAGTCTTACGAAAGGTAATTAAAATCAATTATCCCGCCAAAATAACGTGTCTAAATAATTAAATTGCCATATTAACTTTTACGGTTCATCAACAGGTGACGCATTTACGTAATTCCCTCCCAATTTTTCTTCAATTTCGACGTCACTAATAGTTTATTAACCCTTCTCTATCTCGTTAGTCGTTATCTTTTTAAACAGACTTTTTTAATATGTTGTTTCTGTAATTGACCTGTCAAGGAAGAATAATGTTCTTCGCACAGTACTTGATTGTTTGTAAATTTCTTTTTTTACCACGTATCTCCTAAACAGCTAAATGTATTGCAACAACCAAAGTATAGTGTCTCAATAAACCAAGTGTCTTAGACATACGGGCGTTTTTAAATAACTTGTTATAATAAGTATAACTATTGTCTTAGATTTATGCGAATATCACACATTTTTCACTTTTTTTACTTTTGAACTACTTTTTTATTTATTTTTTATTTTTTGTCCACCCGTGAACATGAAGTCTGAAAAGACTGAAACGTCGGGATCTAAAATCTAAAATAAACCGCAATAAAATCCGTTAAAAAATAGTTTTATTTCAAGTATAAATATTCTCAATTAAATGAATCGGTATATACTGGGTAAGCGCGTTCCATCGTAGACTGCGTCATTGGTTCACATCAGGCAAGTTGTGGTCAAGCGCAAGCCTATTTTAGATTAAAAAAAAAATATTCTCAATTTTCTCGGTTACTACTCGTACTAAACCTGTGTTTCCCCACACACTTGAGTAACATTGTATCTGCTGCGTACATAGCTAGTAAGTTAAGACTGGACCCATTATCATTCTGATTAAATTCGTGCGGGATCCAAGACAGTTCAGGTGTCCCGGGACTTGGCCGGGTTCAAATCCCGAGTCGCACCATGATGCCGCTGTTGATCCTGGTGCACAGGAGTAGATGTGGCGGGATTGCGGTGATGGGGTCGTATATAGACAAGTAGCCGGGAAAAAACGGCTAGGAGGTGAGAATGCAAAAAAAACTTTATTTAAACTTTTATTTTCGAACATTAAATTCCAAACTAATTATATCAAGGTCTGTAAAATACTTTTATGCGACGGTAACATAATATGGTCAATTATATAAATTACTTATTATACCTATATACTTAATATCAGCCATTATAATCGACCTTGTGTTGAGTAAAATGCAAATTACTTTTTAATTAACATTATTATTACACACTACTTTTAAACCACGACTTCTCACACGCGTTAAACATGAAGCTCTAAAATAAAAATTTAATAACTTCCGACGTTGTTCGGCTAAGAAGCATCACTATACCAAGTGATGATAAATTAAGTGTTCAAAATTTGGGAGACGGTTTATTAAATACTAGCGACCCGCCCCTGCTTCGCACGGGTGCAATGCTGATACTAAATATATTGAGGTATATGTACAAAATGTCCTTTTATACAACGTTAACAGCTTTTTTGCTATTAGACAAAAGAAACAGCACGACCCGCGCGCGACCGGGCCGGTACCGCCGCACCGCTATTTTATATCGATAATATCTTTGGAAATATTCATTTAAATTATGTGCTGTAAAGGGCCATATTGATCTATATTAAATAGACAATGTATTTAAGGTACTTAATTAGATAAGGATTAATGCAAAATTGCTTAAAATCGCTTCGTAAATAAGCCATTACTTTTGGTTGAAAGTAAAAGATAAAAAAATGGTTATTGTGGGTTATCCTTAAGAGATAGACATATACCATCGCGGACTTTTTTGTTGACGTTTTTAAGGTGTGCAATACTGTAGTACATTATTTTGATATATCTCTTAGGGTTTAGCCTGCGTTTGCAATGTAAGCACAAAAAATGCGTTAATTTACGACATCGCATCAGAAACATCTAAAATTATCAGTGTTTTTTCTTCTATATTATGCATGTACTATATACATAAACCTTCCTCTTGAATCACTCTATATGATAAAAAAACCGCATGAAAATCGGTTGCGTAGTTTTAAAGATTTAAGCGCACATAGGAATATAAGGGAAAGGAATGCCACTTTGTTTCATACTATGTAGTGATTCCGTTGATAATAACGAAGTATATTTGTTTAAAAAGCTATCGTTTTAAATACATGCAATAATTTGCATTCAGTAAATATTATTAAATATGTCATCCACACAGTACCTACCTATTTATGAACGAGACAGCGCACGCGCACCATCACGTCGTACATTTGGTGCTGTACGCGGAAGAATTTTTAATTAAATACTTTTTTAAGTCAAAGAATTTTTTTTTGTATTAACATTCTGGATACCAAGTACCCTAGCAAAGTTGGATACGTTAATTATCTAACAGCTTACGTATACAGGGTGACTGGTAATTACTGTAAATACTTTAACACATGGTTCTCAGATTATAAACCACTTTCGCAAAGAAACTTTTTTTGAAGCAACAATCTCTACATAACAAAACATTCGACCTTTCACATTTAACCGATGACGCGTTAATGCGTCCAGCGTACATTGCGATACAATGATGACACACTCGACGCATCTTGACGGGCCGGTGGCGTGGTCGGTAAGATACTTGTTTTTCACGCCACAGGTCGTGGGTTCGATTCCCACCCGAGACAAACATTAGTGATGAACATTTGTGTTTGAGTCGAGTCTCGGAGTAAATATCTATTATAAGTATATATTTACAAAATAATTTTTTTTTTTTTTTTTTTTTTTTATATAGTGGGACATTAACACACACGGTCATCTGATCCCAAACTAAGCAGAGCTTGTACTATGGAAACCAGATAACTGGTAATATACTACATATAATACTTTTCTTTTGTAAATATATACTTAAATATAGATAATTACACCCAGACACAAGACAAACAGACATATTTAAACAAATGTTTGTCTTGGGTGGGAATCGAACCCACGACCTGCGGCGTGAAAAGCAAGTATCTTACCGACTACGCCACCGGCCCGTCAAATATTATATGTATAGTATATACCAGTTATCTGGTTTCCATAGTACAAGCTCTGCTTAGCTTGGGACTAGATGACCGTGTGTGTTAATGTCCCAAATTTATTTATTTATTTATTCCATCAAATATGAACCGTCACGATGCCGCTGCGCCAGCGCCAGTCGTGGATCCAGGCAATCTGTGATTAATATTAATTATTTGTGTCAAAATTTATTCAAATTAATTCAGCCGTTAGAGCAGCGGCGTTGGCGCAGTGGTACGGGCCTCGCCTTAGAAAAATAAGGTCGCGGGTTCGAATCCTGGTCGTGCCCACGCATCTTTGTGTGAATTGTTTCATCTCCGCTGCTCAATATCGGTGAAGGAAAACATCGTGAGGAAACCGGCATCTCTAAGAACTAATCATTCGAGGACATATGTGACATCCACCAACCCGCCCAGCGTGTGTGGATTAGGGCCTAAACTCTCAACTCGTAAGATAGTTGAGAGAAGACCCGTGCCCAGTAGTGGGACAATTTATACAGTATAATTTATCGTCAGATGAGTACCTAAGTCAAACACGTGGTCTTAGATCGGTGTTTAAAAAAAGATGGCGGAGTTTTGGCGCTAAATTACTTTTGCGCAGTCGAGGTATTAGATTTTGTTTTCATTTATGTTAGTAAAAACCGGTCAAGTGCGAGTCGGACTCGCGCACCGAGGGTTCCGTACAAACCTGCAAGGTTTACAAAGTTCGTTCATTACGACAATCGAGTCATAACTATGGTATTTTTATTGCAAAATGAAATTCATAACATTACAATGGGGAAAGATGGAGGAGCATTTTAAGACAAAGATCTCTTTATCGTTTAAGTAATCCTTTATTTTATATTAACACATATCATTTATCTATAATATAACTGAAACACTTATAGGTACTAGCCTTGCAGCAGACTTGCGTAAGTTCCTTTATTAAAGTTATTTATTTACTAAGTTTTTAGTCACTATTAGGTTTTAATTCCCTTGCGTGTAGTTGCGAGTTTCAAAATATGCGGTATCAATGGTTGTACTTTTGCGTTTTGCGTTTTTGCGTTGACTTAGAATTTTTTTTTTTCAAGGGTTAAAGGCAATTAGATCTAAGTATTTGATATGAATTTCAACTTGATAGCTCGACGCGTTCATGAGGAAAAAAGTAATAAGTTTATATTTATTAAAAAATATATATTTTGTAATGTAACTAAAAATTTAAGGTTTTCGGAATTTTTCCTTTATGTGTGCTATAAAACGTTGCTTCATGCCAAATTTCAAGATTCTAGGTCGACTGGAAGTACCCTTTAGGTTTTGATTCCCTTGCGAGTACTTGCGAGTTTCAAAATATGCAGCTTAAATTGCTGTTTCTTTTGATTGCGTTGACATAGAAGTTTGATTTTGTTACAGCTTAAAGGTATTATAGACCTGAGTATTTGGTATGAATTTCAATTTAATACCTCTACGCGTTTATGAGGAAATGGGTAGTAAGTTTAAAATTATTAAAAAAAAATATATTATGTGATGTAACTAAAAATTTATGGTTTTCGTAATTTTTCCTTTATCTATGCTATAAGACGTTGCTTCGTACCAAATTTCAAGATTCTGAGTTCACGGGAAGCACCCTGTAGGTTTTGATTCCCTTGCAAGTGTCGAAAATTTGCGGCATAAACGGCTGTATCTTTTAATTGCGTTGGCTTAGAAGTTTGATTTTTTCACAGCTTCAAGGGACAGTAGACCTGAGTAATTGATATAAATTTCAGCTTCATACCTCCACGCGTTCCTGAGAAAAAGGGTCTTGACAGACGGACGGACAGACAGACGGACAACAAAGTGATCCTATAAGGGTTCCGTTTTTTCCTTTTGAGGTACGGAACCCTAAAAATGTTTTTTTTAATTAATATCTGGCAAATTTTTAAACAGACCATACTATAAAACATTTAAAATGCCGTAGAAAACTATTAAAACGTCCGGAATTGATTATATAATCGATATAATTCGGTATCAATTGTTTGTATTGTACAATCGGTAATAACTTCATTAATTATTGAAACACAGTAATAGTTAATTAACTTGATTATTCTAAAAATACTATATTATATCTACATCTATTTATTTTAATTTTATTTATATTATAAAACAAAGTAAGTTACACCATTTATAACTCAAGAACGGATGGATCGATTTTTATTATTTTTTATGATCTTTATTTTTTTAATTTTATTATCATTATTATTATTATGTCTCTTTTCATATCTCGGAGCTATGGAGCTCCGAGCTTATTATTATTATTTTGTGTTAATATTTCAAATTTATTTATTAATATCGAACTCAAAAATTAAGATGAGAGATTGTTGAAGAGAATTTGATTAAAATATTGATGGTACCAATACCTATCGATCGAGGTTTAAAAAAAAACACGGCGTTCATGAATTACCTAGGACTTTTTAAAAATAAAAAAAATGTGATTTTAATACATATTTACTTATAACCTACATAAAAACGATACCAAATATTTTTTTTATAATAGCCTTTTTACACTTTTCACAATTAAGTGTAATTTAACTACACTTTTTTATGTTACACTTTTTACACTTATAACATCACAATATGTAATAATTTATATAATTATAAATACGTGTAGCTATTGGTAATAAAACAAATAAACTGGCATTGCTTGCATGATATCAGTGAAATAGAGGTCAATTATAACTGATTAGGTTGTTTTAAGATACTAATGTGTGCACGCTACTTCCTCTTATCTATGTAACTGGAGTTTGGTAGGTTACAACAATAGCTTAAAAAAACAATGAGGAAACAATACGAACACATTTCAATTTACTCACTACCAGGTATCAGAGGAAACAAAAATATAATCAATGTAAAAAAATAAATAATGGGTAAAATAAGAAATAAAATAAGACTTTTGTAAATCGGTTTAAGCGTTTTCTAGTTATCAGTGATAATACATATATGCTAACGAATTGAGGACCTCCTCGTGACTTCGGTTAAAAATGCATAATAGTTTAATAGACCCAAAAACAGATCCACCGACTCGCACTTGGCCAGCGTGATTGGATTACGGCCCAAAACTCTCTCAATTCGTAAGATAGTTGATTGAAAACCCGTGCCCAGCTGTGAGACACTAAAAAAAGCATTGAAGTGACACAAGAAAACAGACTTGTGTAAGCCAAACTAAAAATTAAAATGTAAAATCCAACTAGCGCAATTATTGCAACGAAAAAAAATCTGAGATGCATTTTTTGACAATTATTTGTTAGGCATAACACAAAATCAAATTTTAATAACAAGCAAGACGTCAAAATTACATTTTTAGGGTTCCGTACCTCAAAAGGAAAAAACGGAACCCTTACAGGATCACTTTGTTGTCCGTCTGTCCGTCCGTCTGTCAAGACCCTTTTTCTCAGGAACGCGTGGAGGTATGAAGCTGAAATTTATATCAATTACTCAGGTCTACTGTCCCTTGAAGCTGTGAAAAAATCAAACTTCTAAGCCAACGCAATCAAAAGATACAGCCGTTTATGCCGCAAATTTTGAAACTCGCAAGTACTCGCAAGGGAATCAAAACCTAAAGGGTACTTCCAGTCGACCTAGAATCTTGAAATTTGGCATGAAGCAACGTTTTATAGCACACATAAAGGAAAAATTCCGAAAACCTTAAATTTTTAGTTACATTACAAAATATATATTTATAATATAATATACAAAATATAATAAAAATACCATAGTTATGACTCGATTGTCGTAATGAACGAACTTTGTAAACCTTGCAGGTTTGTACGGAACCCTCGGTGCGCGAGTCCGACTCGCACTTGACCGGTTTTTTTTAATAAAAAAATCAATAATTTTCAAAAAATATTGAACACATTTTTTTTCTTTTTTTACTCGAATAATAAAGGCCACTGTAGCGTGCCATCACGTTTGCAGTATAACTTAATTCAAATGCGATTTATTCGAATTTCTTATTACTAATACGACTCCAATGTTATTTAATAATCTGCGTGGCAGAATAAATAGAATTTTTATTTTTATTCAATAACTAGTTTTCCGCCCGCGGCTTCGCCCGCGGATGTCGGTTATCGCGCTAGACCATTAATCCCTTTTTTCGCAGTCGGATAAAACTATACTTTCCCGGGTCTCGAACTATCTCCATACAAAATTAGTTCAGTAGTGTAAGAGTGTAAGCAACATTTTAAAATCGGCAAGCCCCCATAGGTATATCCATAAATCAACAGGTGTTTCTTAAAAAATACTACGGCTCTTAGACCATACTTATAAGAAGAAATAAAATTTAAATATCGAATTCTATTCAGCGCAGAGTTATCAGACATGTCATTGTGTCAAAATAAAAAGTAATTTAGATCAAAATCACGAAGGAGTATTGATATCAACTTTGAAGAAAATCACACTCAGAATAATTTCGCAGGCTTCTCCCGCGTAGTATTAGGTTAAAAATAAAAATAAATAGAAAAATAAAAAACACGTGTTTCATTATTTGTTTTAAGTTTTATTTGTACCGAATTTGAAGTGAATCGGACCACAGACTAAACAGTTCTGGAATATTTAATTTTTCCAAAAAAGCTCATTTAACACTCCCCCTGGGGGTAGTTTTGAAAAAATAAAAAACACGTGTTTCATGATTTCTTTTAAGGTATATGTGTGCCAAATTTGGAGTGAATCGGACTTGAGACTATACAGATCCAGAGAAACTTTAATTTTTACCAATAAAACTCATTTTCCACACCTCATGGGGGTAATTATGGAAAAATAAAAAACCCGTATCTCATTATTTGTCTTAAAGTTTATGTGTACCGAATTTTAAATGAATAGGACCAAGGAATAAAAAGTTGCATACAAACTTCACCCCTCTACTTAACCCTCTTAGGGGATGATTTTTAAAAATATTATTAGCCTATGTCCGATTCTAGGGTATACACTACCTACATTGCAAATTTCAATAAAATCGGTTGAGCGGTTATGGAGATACGCGGTAACAAACCTTCACACACACACACTTACTTTCGCATTTATAATATTAGTAAGACTATTGTTATGTATATGTTTGTATATTCAGTAGCTTCATTCAAATACTTATAAGATAATCTATTATCTTATCTTATCCTAACAGATACGTCTAACGAACGCGGTACGCGCAATAGTAGGCCCTTTAGTACTCCTAACGATAACGATGCGGTATGGGGTTGGATGGAGTCACGGGCAGAGGGGGGACTATACTAAAATCGTCACCCGTATTACATTTTTACTTATCGCCGCCGGCTATATTTGGGTCCCATACATGCATATTGCCGTTCATAGGGCACAATTTCAAACTTATTCTTAGTTGATACTCGAAGTTTAAACTAAAATTCTCTCGTTACGTCGTTCTGCCCAGTAAAGCAGTGCCATCTACCGGGTCTCAGACCTACCGAATATAACCAATAATAAATAATAGGTATCTAACCCGGTTTTCGGCAGTTCTTTGCTTTCTAAATTTTCTTTTTTTTTTAATTTTTCTCTGCGTAAGAACCATCCTCGTACTTAAAGGAATATTTTAAAAAAAGAATTAGCGAAATCGGTCCAGCCGTACACGCGTGATGTCGTGACAACGGAAAACGGGTTTCATTTTTATATTTATGTTACCGTACTCCTCCGAAACGGCTTTACCGATTTTTACCAAATTTTATATGCCTATTCAGTAGGTCTAAGAATCGGCTACTATATATTTTTCATACCCCTTAGTGATAAGGGTTGTTCACCCTTACATTTTTTTTATTAACACGTATGCGGTACGAAGTTCGCTGGGGCAGCTAGTTTGATATATTTATTTACAACTGTCTGTCTGGTTTGTTGCAATGTGGGTACTACTCTTGCTTAAAATCCACTTTGTATTGATGTATTTTTACGGGGGTGGTTTTTGTACTGGTTAAGGGAAGACACTAGCCTCCACGACACAGGGAATCCTAGTGTGGAGGCTAGTTCACTAAAACATATTTCCGAAACACGAACCGATTTCCACGGTTTTGCATTCGATGCGATTTAGCTAATTGCTTTTTTTAGAATACTCCTTGAAGTACAAGGATGGTTCTTAAGCAAAGAAAAAAAACAACTTCCTCAGAAAAAGCTTAAACGATTCGGTAGGTCTGAGAATCGGTCGTAATCTATTTTCGGCCCCAGTAGGTGGCACTGCTTTACCGGGCAGGACGACGTCTGCGGGGTCCGCTAGTCTATATATATATAATTTTTGCACGAACCGGGAATCGAACCCGCTAATATGTGGACTTGAATTTATTGATTGAGGTTGTTTAATTTTCAGTCCGTATATGCAAAATTTCAGCTCGATCGGCTGAATCTGCTTCAAAATTGAGTTTCGAGATTCATCCCTCAGAACATTTAATAAGGGAGGTTGTTATAGGTACGCAACTTCTAGTACAAAAATATTCCTGCCAGTTTTTGAACTTGACGCGAGCGTATCTGACAGCGGTTGTCAAAATTATGAGAACACGTTAAGGGCTGTTCTGATCGATACTTAACCGCAACTGAACTTATTTAATTACGTAAATAGCCTACTGGGTGAGAATCGAACCCACGACCTTCGGCTTAGCAGTCAGGCTCACTAACCACTACGCCACCAGGCAAGTAAACGTGTTTTATTACTGACAAACAACCACCAATAGACAATTTGCATACAGATTAATAAATTTTCCTGTAGATCAGATATTGTTTATCTCAGAAAACGCAGCGTACGACCGCACTAAGGTCAAACAGCAAGTCTTAAGCGCATGCGTGTTATCATTGACAATCACAAACAGGGAAGTGTGACGTCACTCCTGTCAGAGGTTATCACAACTTTGTAGATAGCTGACAAGGGCTTTGTTATTGTGTGACCACGAAATACAGGGCCAAGCGGTGCGTACAGCGATCCGCGATAGCAATCTGTATATCTGTGAATAAGTTTGTGGCCTCTGTTGTAACTAGCAACATTAAAAATGAATCGCAAAATGTGTTGGTAAGCGCATAACTCGAAAAAGGCTGAACTGATTCTTCTTCCTACTAATATTATAAATGCGAAAGTAAGTGTGTGTGTGTGTGTGAAGGTTTGTTACCGCGTAACTCCATAATCGCTCAACTGATTTTATTGAAATTTGAAATGTAGGTAGTGTATACCCTAGAATAGGACATAGGCTAATAATATTTTCAAAAATCATCCCCTAAGAGGGTTAAATAGAGGGGTGAAGTTTGTATGCAACTTTTTATTCCTTGGTCCTATTAATTTAAAATTTGGTACACATAAACCTTAAGACAAATAATGAGATACGGGTTTTTTGTTTTTCCATAATTACCCCCATGAGGTGTGGAAAATGAGTTTTATTGGTAAAAATTAAAGTTTCTCTGGATCTGTATAGTCTCAAGTCCGATTCACTCCGAATTTGGCACACATATACCTTAAAAGAAATCATAAAATACGTATTTTTTATTTTTCCAAAACTACCCCCAGGGGGAGGGTAAAATGAGCTTTTTTGGAAAAATTAAATATTGCAGAACTGTTTAGTCCTTGGTCCGATTCTCTTCAAATTTGGTATATATATAGCTTAAAACAAATAATGAAACACGTGTTTTTTATTTTTCCAAATTGTTTTATCTTTATCGTAATAATATGCGGGCGAAGCCTGAGAAATTATTCTGAGGGAGATTTTCTTCGAAGTTGATATCAATACTCTTTCGTGATTTTGATCTAAATTACTTTTTATTTTGACACAATGACATGTTTGATAACTCTTTGCGATGAATAGAATTCCAAATTTAAATTTTATTTGTTCTTGGTATCTGAATGAAAAACTTACATTATGGTCTAAGAGCCGTAGTATTTTTTAAAATCCCTATAGATTTATGGATATGCCTATGGGGGCTTGCCGATTTCAAAATGTTGCTTACACGCCTACACTACTAAACTTCTTTTGTATGGAGATAGTTCGAGACTGGGGAAAGGATAGTTTTATCTGACTGCGAAAAAAGAGATTAATGGTTTAGCGCGATAACCGACATCCGCGGGCGAAGCCGCGGGCGGAAAACTAGTTTAGAATATTCCTTAAAGTACGAGGATGGTTTTTACGTAAAGAATGACATAAATCATTACACAAATTTCTTTAGCCGTTCTCGTGTCTTAATATTACAAACATTCTTCAATTCATATTTATATGTAGAGATTTTCGGGCTTATTCATAAAAATGTTAAAGGACTCTTTAGTTAAAATGGACTTTGTCTCTTCCTTACTAGTATACATGTAAAGATAACTGACAAAGACAAACAATTTATAAACCTATTTTAGCTATAATGAGCTTATAAGACGTTTATGAATACGGGGGTGTGAGTTAATATACTGACAGTACGATTGTCCTATAGTTCTTTTTTTTTTAATTAAAACTAGGGTACGTCATTTCATGCTTCGTTCTTTAAACTAATGTATTAATGGATGTTTTAATTTAGCTGTCTTCCATTCAAATCGAGAGCTGCGCAAAGAGTAGTAAATTGTTAATTCAATAAAGCAAAATCATTTTTTATTCATTTTTTTATAATTATCTGTATACACTACAAAAAAAAAGATGGGTTGCACTCCGGGAGTGTCGGCAGAAGTGAAAACATTCGCGCAAGCGCCCTGCGCTGCCTAAACGAAACAGTAGGCCCAGGCATACATTTTCGCCGCGCCGTAGAGAGGGGATAGCTGTCTACTCTCCATTCGTCTTACGCTTTTTCGATCAGGTCACGTGTCCTGACGCGAGTTTAAGATTTTATACCCATTACAGAAAAAGTGCTCAACGCCGCTAAAGAAGTTTTCACTTCAAAAACAACGCTTGCTCGATCTATTTCGATTCCAACGACATCTACATAAAACAAAAAGTACTAATACAACAATATAATTTCAGATTCCCTCAAATTCAGAGTGACCGGTCCTGTGGCGAGCGTCAGGGAATCACAGCTGGTGGATGAATATGGTACCGAGCTAGCCAAGTTACCATTTAAGTAAGTTACCTTGTGTATCACAGCTGGGTATGGGTCTTCTCTCAACTAACTTATGAGTTAAAAGAGTTTTGACCTCAACCAATGAAGGCTGTTACGTGAAAGCAAACATCTAACCGCCACCAGTCCGTCAGATAACGATGATAAGATATTGCCATCTCTTTCAGCTATCAGCCAATGACGGGAGAAGAGAAGATGATAGAAATAGACCCTATAGTGGAGCTGGTTGCCGATGTGGCACTACCTCCAGTGAAGGCTGCTAAAGTCTACGCCAAAATTGTTGGCAGAGACTTGAAAGGTAAGAATAGATACATTTAATCGCATACACGGAGAGTGTGCATTGGAATTAAATAATCTTACTCCCACATCCCCGTTCTTTCATCGGACCAGTAGAAGTACGGCTAAGTGCCACCGATACATGGTGGAAATTCCACGGGTATGCACAAAGCGTCTCTGTTTCCTGATAGTTATAATATGCTTGTCTTAAAATCACGAGAGTCACAAGATATCGTTGTCCGATGAAGGAACGGGAATGGCGGAATAAGCTAATGTAATTCCAACGCACACTCTCCGAATTGTATCCGATAGAAGACCGAAAGACCAGCAACCATGCGGCGATGCTCGAGGCTATGCAATTTAGCCTTTTTAACAAAGTAATAAAACAAAATTGCAGGCGAAACTACATCAGAAATACTAGTTCATAACAAACCACTCCTTAGAATATTTAACACGGGAGGTGTTGTACGCAAATTATTGTTTCTGCCAGTTTCTACCACCGAGGCAGTTCAGTTTGAATTGATCAAGTTTGTTGATTTTTCAGTCTGCATATGCAAAATTTCAGCTCGATCTGATGAATATGCTTCAAAATTGAGTTGCAAGATTCCACCCTTTAGAACATTTAACACAGGAAGTGTTATACGCAGCTTCTATTACCAAATAGTTACTGCTAGTTTTTGGGGGAGGCGAGGTAACCACGTACAGCACACATGTAAAAGTTGAAGCGTCTTTACAAATTCACACGTAAATAAAAGCTACACACAAACACAAAACATGAACAGTTTATGCATACAAACTATAGTTCATTACGCAGAGGGTAACGCGCGAAATACGAATTCCGTATTAAATTTTTTAAGAACCACTCTTTAAAAAAAAGCAATTATAATAATAATCTAAAATAAACCTCGATAAAATCCGTTAAAAAGTAGTTTTATTACAACCACTCTTTAAATTTCAGGGGAACCATTCATCAGAGTATCGGGCCCATTAAACCAACCAGAAGTAAGAATGGGCAGGTCTGCAGCCATCGTCTTCCCCGACAACAACGACCTTGAACGGGTCGAGGAGTTCAATGCCCAGGTTTACCGCCAGCAGATGTATAATGATACAGGGTTGCCGTTCAGCAGGGCTACTTCCCAGGTGAAGACCATTCTTCATTTCCCTTGCCTTTTTCCCATTTCTATTGGGGTCGGCTCCCAGTCTAACCTGATGCGGCTACCTACCAGAATTATACGAGCGACTGCAATCAGACCTCGAAACCCGTAGGGAACCAGTAGCCGAGATGGTTATGCCAGGTGTCAGATTATATTGGCATCTGACTACATGTAACGATTGTCAAAGATGTGTTAAATGACAACCGGTCTAACCATCTTCACTTCCCAGGTGAAGATCACGACATACTATTTTAGACAAGCCTTCACACCACAACCTGAATCGGAAAAGCTATATACTATACATACATAAAATCAGACATTCTACATGTCATTGCAACGACTATGTGAAGTCAGAAATGAATTTGCATTGATAATGATACGATTTTTGATGTGCTAAGTTTTTGATGAAATTTCTTGTCTCGCAACCCTAATAGTCGATTTCTTGAACTCTCTATAGTAAAAGATGTGACACCGTGTGACCGTCATTTGTCATTCATTCATTAATGACAAATGGCGGTCTCTTAAATAGTTAGGGTTGTCGAAGAAAATAAATTGAAAAATAATATTTTTTTTTTCAAATAGTTATATTTAAACGTCAAATTATTATTGCATATGGCTCAAATAGCGTAGAATTTTAGGCATGATATAGACTTTCCGGATCACCCGTCTAAGTTAGGCTGATGATGATGATTTTTCGACAGAATTTTCTTCTTTTTGACTACTTTCAGTTGAGTTTAATTTAAATATACTTTATATTACACAGATAGTGAACCAACAAGGAACTTTGCTAACATCAGTACAAATCGGACTGGCCACCAAGTTATACGGTGCTCCAGGGGATAGGCTACAGGTAAACTATATAGATTCTTTGTATAATAGCAATACAAGAAAACATTTTAACTTGCTTCTGTATCAGTAATAGAATACATCTCCAATAATTGTACAATGTTAATTTTAATATTTTTATTCGACATAACATCAGCAAATTATGGACAACCTATTAATAATAACACCGATCAAAGCGCGCGGCATCATATTAGCGGCCAGTGAGGGTCACTGACCGCACAGTTGATACGGCGGCAAGAGGGCGACTATACCCTTAATATCAATAGGAAACATCTTTCGTTAGCAATGATTATTTTTTTAGTTTATTTAAATTTGTTAAGTTTATTTCCACAATCCAATTCCAAAAATCCTGTATGCTAATTCATGTAATTATATAAGTTCAGTTGCAGTTTAGTTTCGATCAAAACAGCCTTTTGCGTACTCTCGTAATTTTGACAATCGCTGTCAGATACGCTCGAGTCAAGTTCACGTCACGCGGCGTTTTGGCGTACCTATATGTTAATTATTATATGTCAGTTAATAGAATACCATTTTGCACTAAGACGTAAGCTTAATTGCAATGCACCGCAACTTGATTGGCGCGTCAAGAAATTCCGTGAATTAGCCTACTGTACATAAAAGTGAACACCATGGTCACTAAATCACAAACGTACGACTGAAAATTAGTGTAAAGGTGTATATTAATATGGTATATATATTTACAGTTGCATTTCGAGGTGACGAACTACAGAGATCAGTCAGTAAGGTTCTCATTCGGAGCCGTTGGAGAGCTCAGATTCTTGACCGGAATCAGCCCTAACTCGTAAGTAACATCACAGAATTTTTTTTTGCTGAAGACTTAACCCAATCGGCCGGAAGGGCCTTTACTGGTTCACGGGACTTTTTCGGTGAGCCAAGAACGGTCGAACCGATCAAGTACTGTGTCAACTGCCATGAGGGCTCCCCATGTGGGGACGAACCTCGGTTCAGGACGTTGCCGGACACTCTAGTTTTAGGGGATCGGGGGACGCATCATAGGATTAAAATATTCCTTTTTATATACTACCTGACAAGCATAGTGATGGGATTCCTCACCGCGAAGCGTTCTTACCGTGCTATGAGCGATGTCTGGTGACCCCATTTAAGAGAGTAGGTCGGAATTGTTGCTCCTTTACGGTTTTATAGAGCCTCATTCTACTGCCACCTTCTCAGCGAACATCATTCGTAATCACGAGTGAGTAAGCGCGTTATATCGTAGACTACATCATTGCTTTACATCAGACAATCGCTGGTTAAACAAAAACCTGTTTTTGAATAAAAAAGACAATTATTTTTTTTATATCAGATATCTGGTTTCCATAGTACAAGCAATACTAAGCAGAGCTTGTACTATGGAAATGGAAATCCTATAGGATTAGATGACAGTGTGTGTTAATGACCCAGAATATTAACTATTATTAATTTCAGGCAAACAGTTGGATCAGGTCAGACTGTCAATGTGATAGTCAGTCTCACAATATCGGCGTCATCACAAGCTGGAGTCAGAGACCAAATTATATTCACCGCTTATGGTGAGTTACAAAATCAATATTCATAATACGAGTAACTAACTACCCATACTCAAAGAAAAGGAAATTCGTAATCTTTGTTTTGTTTTCAATGTTCGCTGGTATTAAGTGTAAAATACTTCACCTTGGTAATGCTTATGATTACAAACAAATTTGAAAATGATTACAAATTTTAATTATTATTGCATAGCTTTTTTCGCGGGCTTTGAGCGCGGCGACCGAATCAAGAAATTCCGTAACCAAAATAAACCTAACACCCCCCACTCCGACCGGCACAGCGGTGCGGCGTTGAAAGCCGTGCATCGTCTAACGTCGTGTCAGTTCGGCAGACTTCGGAACGAGGAGTCTCTCCGCAGCTGGGAGCCGTCTATGCTAAACGACTAACGAAACTAACTAAATTTTTACTGTGTTTTAGGTAACGAACAAGTTTCCATAGCAGCGTATGTCTACGTCATCAGCCCGACCAGTATCTCGGATGTATGGGCTCCAGAACTGAGGCATACCTTCCAGGGCACTTGCCTGGGGAGGACCGGGGATGACTGTGCACAGTACGCATGGTCAGCTACTATAATCGCCAGAGACGCTGTGACAGGTATGACAGTTTATTTAACATTAATATTACAGAATTGAAGGTGAGATTTGAGGGGATTTGTCTGAAAACTGTTCATTAATTGTTAGATCTTTGATGGGTAAGATTTTTATTGGCATCCACGATGAATAGAGTACAATTTCGAAGGTTTGAGAGAATTTATTTGAAAACATAGAACCATTAATTGCTAGACGCTTTGATAGGACAGATTAATTTTAACACGTTAAAGATTGTTGCTGGAGATTCAGATTCTGGAGTCAAACTTTGAGGGATTTTTTCTCAAAACAAGGAACCATCAATTACAGGACGGAATTATACGCTTTGACAGGATAGATTAATTTTAAATCTGGAACACCTGGGGGTGAGAGATTATTGCTGGAGATTTTTTAGTAGGTTTAAATTACCATGGCAAAGGTGAGAAATCTAGGGACGATATGAGACGTTTAGACAGGTAGATTTCTTTATTGAATATCATCTCGCCTAAGGAATACAAAGAACAATAGTTTATAAAAAAAGTTTAAACGGGTAAGAGGGATTCGTTGGGGTTCAATATCCAGGCATTCTGATAGCTCCATATGGACATAGGACTGTGCTCAAACGAAGATCACATGCAACGTCACAGTAACGCTTTGACAGGTAAAAGTATTTGGAAGATGCCTACATCAACAAACAAATCAAACTTCACGATTTCTCTTATCCCAGGAACAAGATAGTTGTACCAGAAACCCTACACAACAATTTTCCTGTTCAGGTATCCTCCGCATCTCATCATCACCAATCGGGTTGATGTACAACAGTGATTTCGTCTCCGGCTCCCGTTCAGATGTAGTAGCCACCTATAGAGCTACATGCTGCGCGCCCAGGGTTATGGTGAACGCGGTGGACGCCTTCGGAAACGCGAACAGCTATGTTATTGATATATCTAGTAAGTAACCTATTCAAATACCATATTTTCGTTCACCTGACAAAATAGAGGGGTGTTATATATAAGTTTGCATGAATTTATTTGGGACTTGAGCAGTTGACTCCTGTGCAGCAGGATCGACCGCGACACTTAGAGACTTGGGTATTGAAACTCGGACTACTCCTGACACACACTGTCTTGGATTTAATCAGAAAGAAAATGATGTAAAACAACGAATGATGGTAAACGGTGACCTTGATGGTAAACCATCATCACATTAGAGGTGTATTCTGTAAGGTGGACATACTTTTGTTGGACTGCTCATAAAACAAAGAAAACTGTTGTGCTATTAATTTTTTTTTCTACAGATTTTTATATCTAATGTATGTAATGTAAAAAAATTTGCCCCACAGATTATTTCACAGAAGCGGCCATTGCAGCAATAGTGTTGGGCGTATTTCTAGCGATTGCTTTAATTCTTCTTGTCATCTTCTTTATTTATTGGTGCGCGAAGAAACGGAGAGAATCAAGAGAACTACCTACTTACAATACTTCTAGAAGTTAAGAATATAGATTCCTTCTTTCTTAATGTAGGTCGGAAATCTTCGGGATCCGAAAGTACTTATATTAACCAAGTGTAATATCAAAATAAAAGTTGAAATACAAAAGGAGTCATTAAATACAATGTAGTATAGTTTTAGTATAGCTATTTACTTATTAATATTACGAGTACTAATGGTTACCCCTGAATCGCCGGCTGCAATAAGTACAAAAAAAATTTAGTACTTACATACAAAATAAGAATTTTAATTCGAAGTTTTAAGCTTATTATGCCGAACCAAAGGGGAGAATAGCACAGTTAGTTGCGCACACCGCTCAACATGTTTCAGTTATCTGGTATCCATCAGGTCATGGGTCGTTTAACGAAGTATATTTTCCTGGTGGAAACTAGCCGAGACCGGAACGTATCACCAGTGAATACCTTTTCGTCCCTTTCTGACTATCGCTTGTATATTTGTGACATTAAAACAACAATCATATCAGAAACACCAGCACCCTTACAAAGTCATGCACTACCGTATTATTTTGCACACGACACGTGTTTAAGTGCAAATTAATAAATAATAAGAATCACTACAAGGTACGAAAAATTGTACTTCAATTAGTCCGTCATCTAAATATATAAAAGAAGAAACTGACTGACTGACTGACTGACTGACTGACTGACTGACATATCAACCCAGAGCCCACACCGCTGGGTCTGGAGACTGTAAATTTGGCACATAGGTTCCTTCTGGGGTCTGGGGGTGCACTAAGATTTTTTTTTTCAAAACTCTCCCTTTAAGGGGGTGAAACGGGGTTTCAAAGTTTGTATGGAGAAACAAGATTAGTGAGATCAACTTCACGGGCGAAGCCGCGGGCGGAATCTAGTTAAGATTATAAAAAAAATAGACATGTACTTTCGCTTTTTCATTGAAAAGTATATAAAGCATTAAATAAGAAAAAAATATTAAAATATAACGAATATAAAAGCTATTTAAAAATAAAAAATATACACAGGCTTCGGAGTGGGAGAGCGCGTCATACATCAAATTCTACTCAATTTCGCTTGAATAGCGTCCAAGCGAAATCTCGAATGACGTCACGTTTAAGTACGTCACGCCGTAAACGAAAAAAAAAGTCTTCATCCATATTAAACAGAGTAAAAAGTCAATTCCCGGCGGGGGTAACTCAAACATATATTTTATTATTACTAGTTATTTTGTGATTTATAATATTGAGATAATTAATTTATAAGTATTATATAAAGGTGAGCGTCAAATATTACTAAGCTATAATAGAAACCAACTTCAATTTACTTATTATATTTTTTTTCAATACCCACATCATGGATTTCGATAAAATTTAAATGGGAAATCTAGAGAAACATAATCTTGAAAACAAAAAGAGAAGTCGGTTCCAAATGGGTTCAGGCATTTTTGAGTAATCGGTGAATATATATTAAGCATAATATGATTATCTTCATATTACATAACATTTTACAGTCATACATAAATTTTTTATCCATTGCAATTACATAAATTGTACTAGCTGGTGGTGGATGACATATTTGTTTACTTTCATAAAAAAATAATGTTCGTATTTTCATAGTTGCTATTTTGTTGCTATATTAATTTGTCATTAATTTCAATTACAGGTTTGGAAATGACGTGTCAAAACTAAACTATTTTAATAAAATAAAAAAATCAGTCTATGTTTTTTGATGATGGTGTCTTACAGTCATCCACTTCTTTGTACACACGGCGACACATCAAGCTATACAAATCCAGTAAAGCTTACCTCTCGTTGTACAGAAATCCTATACAATGCGAGATTAAATTAAACTGGAAATGTACAGCTTGAGGTGTAGCCGTGTGCACATTCAATTACAGCATTTTGTTATTAAATTGAAGTAGATCCAATTATAATTTTACAAAAATAGCAGAATAGTGACATTGAAATGTTAACTTTCATATTGTTTTTATTTTTATGAGAGAAGAAACGATGTTTTTTTAATAGTACTATAGAGTTTGGGTTCTTTTTTCTTTTCTTTTAATTCTTTTTTTGGGTCTTTTTTATTTACACTTTTTGTTTTTTAATAAATATAGATTTAGTTATTATTTGTTACAAAATTTTAATAATTGCTCACAATTCACAAAGTCACAAGAGATTCCAATATTCGCTGAAATAGCTTAAATTTGTGTCATTTTGACAGTATTGAAACTTTGATTAAACGGATTGTTACTTAATAATACGATGTGAACAGATCTAGTTCTATTTGACGGTATTAAACAAAATTTTATTATCTCTTGTAACTAAAGAATAGCGAGCATGGCTAATTTTTAGCCTATCTTTAATCAAATTCAAAAAGGAGATAGATTTCTTTAATTATTTTATTGTTCCAGCATAATACCTTTATTTGTATAAGAGGTTCATTCATTTATAAAAGTTATTTATGTATTTTTTTTTCTTTTCATGTTTAGCCTTATATTTAGCCTTTTCTTGTATTATTAATAGTAAGCTAGATTTCTACTAAAACGGGTAGTACAATATGTTAAGTAAAGTAACTAGATGATAGGAAAGCCATATTTTGTAAAAAAAATTAAAAGGTTTTTAAGAAATATTAAAAATATTATTTACAAAGTTGTATTTTTTTAATTAAAATAGCCCTCATTCTAAAATAAATTAAATCCCCTCCTAGCTGAATTTTAGCTGCGGCAGCCAGTCTAAGCTAAGTAGCAGCACGCAAAAGATATTACAGATACAATGTCTATTTCACTTCCACTCTCGGGAGTTGGGTACGATTGACTGACCAACTGACATTTGAGCAAGCACAGGATGGCTTAACATGCTGCGAGGCACGAGAGTGCCGTTGACCGAAGAACTGTACAGCCCATCAGATCTTTTGTTCTATTGATGGCATATAGAGCTATGGCAGTGCAGCAGTATCCGCCTCGTCTTTAAAATATAATAATAATAATAACATAGTTTAAAATTAATAGCCTTCAAAGAATGCCTCTACACAACCCTTTTTTTTGTTTCCGCTGTGGGAATGCATTTACACACTGTCCTTCCCCTAGAGGAAGGCGGGGGTGTGTGAGACTCATGGGAACGAGAAGCAGTGCTCCCCCCGAACGTGATGTTACCATAACATCACCGTGGGCGGGGGCAATACTCACTAAACCCACAACACTCCATCTTTCACCATGGTGCACATGGACTGCCAAAATGGAGACCAAGAGCACTTTAACCCAGTGGGATCTTATGTGTTTCCCCTTGATACTATGATGCCTTAGATATTCTCCCTCCACACAGCTAATTCAACAGTGCTGTTATTTGTCAGGGACCCACGAGGCAATATTCAGCACGAATAGGGTGGTGCATCCCTAATGCATTCATGCATTTCACGTTAGCAAGCCGCGTATCTGCACCATGGTTTCCTCAGTATCTCGAAATGCCAATCAAGTAGGACTAATTTTTACACATGATTCTGCAGCCTAAAGTACCCAATTAATGCACCTACTACCATTTATGCCTTTACCAGTCATCTCATCTGAACACCCACACAAAGCTAGGTCAGGTCGCCAAAGAGTAATAGACTAGAGATTTCAACCTGTTTATGTGTAAACCAAAGACAAAAAAGAGTTATTTACTCACAAGATGAGTTGCATCATAAAACAACTTTTCAACCTCCTTGTACTTGAAATGCAACGAAAACCGGATATCCGGTGTGAATCCATTCTGGAATGGTGCATTTTTATACGATTTATACAGAAATGACATCACTATAGATAAGGTTGTTTGCTAAAACACTCACACACAAATTTGGCAATTTTATGCAATTTTCTACGCTTTAAAATAATTTTATCGATAATACCGAAACATTTAACACAATTACTGACACATTAAAGTATATAATTGCCAGGGGATTGCAATAGAAACGCGGAAAACGAGATTCAAGTCGTAAATACTGCAGTCGCTTTTTTGGCGTGTTCCTAAACATTGCGTCATAAAAATCTTGTGGTAAGTAGATGATATGTATAAAAATAAACAATACCACTCACCTGACCGCCCGATCAATCCCTGATTAGGCGTAACGGGGACTAAAACAGCGTTATGCGTCAAATCTTCAATCGACAGACCAGTCACAGCCGTCGATAAAAGTGGATTTTTAACAATGTTCCTATTAACGTGGTCACCGAAACTTTTGTCTGACATATTTTATGTTGTATTATTGACCGGAACATGAAAAGATTTTCACGTTTTCACACATTTGGAGGTCATAAATAGGTAATTTAATTAGATAAAGTTACGTGTCACTTGCATATTTAGACAATTTGACAGATGACAACATTACGTTTGTGTACTAGATAGCTGGAATAAATCTCAGAACGCTGAGCAATTAAAATCACTCTTCATCGTCACTAAATAATTAAATATATAAAATAATTTAGTTCCTTACAAATAAATAAATTATATAGTATTTGTTGAGACGTTCTATTGTGTTAAAATATTTGTACGTATCGAAAAGAAAGTAATTCAAAAAAAGGATAACATTCTTTATAAACGAAATATTGTTGATATTTTATTCCGTTCTTGCATGCTACATGCTACGTTCTACATTTTTATATTAGGCGTAGACGATTAACCAGGATAGGATGCAAGAAACTAGTTGCGAAAGTACTTAACAGTGTAAAATATTAAGGGTCTTTAACTTACTAATATGAAAAAAAAAACCTAATATTTAATGTGATTTTAAAATGATATTATATTTCAAATCAGCGTGAAAGTCCGGCATGAATGGATGATCACTTCGTGAAATGAATCATATAAAACGTCAATTTCAATTTATTTATTGATACTCTGTGGCCTGTCTGTGGACCTGGACGTCTCCGTATGTCAATACATCGGTATTTATTTCACGTTATTTTATACTTACTATTATAAATCATTCAAATCACTTAAACTCGTAATGGAAGATCTCAAAGAAGAACCTCCTCCACCTCTCAAACGCTACAGACGCGAGGAAAAGTCCTCAGATTCTGAAGAAGATCTCGATAACTATGTACCTTACGTGCCTGTGAAGGAACGCAAAAAACAGCAACTTATTAAACTCGGGAGACGTGGTCAGGTCGCTGCTCAGGCTAAAGCGGAGATTAAAAGCTCCAGCGATAACGATCTGGACGATGAGAGTAAGTATTACGGTATAAAACACACTTGATTGCTTAGAAAAACATGGTAATACCTTGTTCTAAACCTCGCCAAAAAAAAGGAGTATTATTAGTTTGATATGTTTATAATCCTTTCCACTGCGGCTGGCGACTTTCTGGCCAGCCCAGGTTCGCACGGGTAGATATCAATAACAGAGAATGTATGGCTGTAGGCCAAGTTCTGTGTAAACAAAACAATATATTATTACTAGCCGCCGCAGAGAAATTCATATGACATATTTCTTGCCTTTTAAACCATCCTTAGAACTGTAGGAACATTTTATGCCTAAAATCAGCCACATTGGTTTAGCCGTTCTTGACATTTAACTTTACAAACATCCATCAATTCATTTATTTATCACTTCAACCCTTTTTAGTGTCCCTCTGCTGGGCACGGGTCCTCTCTCAACTATCATCTGAGTTGAGAGAGTTTAGGCCTTAATCCACATATGCTGGCCAAATGCAGCTTGGTGAGTGTCACATGTTCTTAAACAATTACTTTTTAAACATGCCGTTTTCCTCACTATGTTTTCTTTCATTGATATTGAGCAACGGTAATGAAAATTCACACAAAGACTTGTGGGTGCAGCTGGTAATAGAACCCGCATCCTTACATTTCTAAGGTGAGGCTTATACTGCTGTGCCACCACTGCTCTGCCTCTTCACATTTTTTATATATTTATATAAATGATTATCTCTTCCAGCATCTCAAGAAGAATGGGGTCGTCGCTACAACGTCTCTCTCCTTGACCAGCACAGTGAACTGAAGCGGATTGCTGAAGCACGAGCCCTGTCTGCAGCAGAACGTCAAGCACGAGAGGAAGAACATATCCTTGAGAGCGTGGCACAGAGTAAAGCGCTGATGGGAGTCGCGGAGTTAGCTAAAGGTAAATATTTTTAATTACCGTTTATCGGCGATGAAGCGCAGCATCTTAGGTGTCAAACTAAAGAATCGAGTAAGTAAAAATGAGCTGCTCTCAAAAACTCAAATCGTAGCTCGGAAAGCCTCTAAATTGAAGTGGAATTGAGCTGATCATGTTTGCCATATGGCAAGCGAACTTTGGGCTAAAATAGCCACAGACTGGCGTCCAGATTCAATCCAGAATCCGGAGGAGGCGTCGCAGTAGACCGAGATGGAGATGGCGGGACGAAATTGATAAATTCTTGGGTAATTAGATGAAGGTGGCGCAAGATCGCTACACCTGGAAGGTGTTAGAGATGATCCAGGATAGTAATAATAATAATCGCCTAGGATAACTTAAAGCCATAAGACAAAAGTCTTTGAGACGCGAGTGTACATAATAATAGTCCAATTTATTTTCCTACCATGCAGTGAATGACTGGCAACTACTCAGAAACACTGCCAAAAAACTCAGTAGACTTTTTTCTTTTTTATATGAAGTACTTATGATCTGTTTAGATATCTATTACATAACTGCCCGCAGCGAATTCCACAAGTTGGCAGTTCGCACAATATAAACGACAGCGTACCCGGCGAAGCCTTGGGCGGAAGCTAGTCTAAAATAAACTGTGATGAAGTCCATTTCAAAGCAGTTTTATTACAACATGTTACATAATGTAAAAATGTCTCTTAAAAATGGTACGGAACCCTTGACGTGCGAGTCTGGTTTGCACTTGACCAGTTTTTTGTTATATTACATTAAGTACCACCCCCTTTGCTCTTCCCCAGGCATTCAATACGAGGACCCTATTAAGACATCCTGGAAACCACCCCGATGTATCTTAGCACTGCCTGAGGAAAGACATGAAAGGGTCCGGAATCAGTTGAGGATACTGGTGGAAGGTGATGATGTACCACCTCCAGTTAGAACGTTCCAGCATATGAAGTTCCCTAAAGGTATGCCTAGAATAGAGATGGGCGGTGAGTAAATACTGTTTTAGTATTTACTGAGTAAATAGTAAAAACTGAGTATTTACTCATTTCTACTCAGTATTTACTCTAAAGCATGAGTAAATACTTTTGACAATAGTGAAGTGTCTTTTTTGCGAACTGAGTGCTATGCCGGAGGTCGGGGGTGCGATTCCCGCCCCGAACAAATCTTTGTGTGATGAGCATGATGGTTTTTTTTAGGTCTGGGTTAAAATTTATCTTTAAATAACGGACCCGGTTGACGTCGTCCTGCCCGGTAAAGCAGTGCCATCTACCGGGTCTCAGACCTACCTAACAACCACCCAAATATAACCACGGCAGTTTAAGTCATGAGTACTAATTGCTTTTCCTTCGGCTTTCCTTCTTTAATATCTCGCCCAGTTTTCGGCCGTGACTTTTTCTTTCGGATAACTTCTGTCTTTCTAATTTTCCTTTCCCAATTTCTTATTTTTATCTTTTTTTCTTAAAAAACAATCTCGTACTTCAAGAAATATTCTAAAAACAGAATTAGCGAAAGCAGCCGTTCACGCGTGATGGCGTGACCAAGGGAAATAGGGATTCAATTTTATATAAATAGATAGATTAGTGACCGACCAAAAGTTCGGTTTCGGTTGCGGCAAGTTTTGGCAGAAAAATGCAGCTGCTATGCCAGTTCCGTTTTCGGCAGAAAAAGTGCCGAAACTGAACGAAAAAGTAAGCAATTTTCTGAGTAGACTGCGTTTTGAAGAGCGTAGTATAGCATACCCTCCAGTTAAGTGGAGTGACGATCTGCGAAAGATAATCGGCAAGCCGATAACAGGGTGAAATGAATTGTATTGGTAGAGATCTATGTCCAACCGTGGACTGCAATAGGCCGATGATGATGATGAACCACCAAAACAACTTATACTATGTGTGACCTTCAGTTACTTTGACTTTCTTTTTATCCTAAAATAGGGTTGCGCTTAACCACAACTTGCCTGATGTGAAACAATGATGCAGTCTACGATGGAACGCGCTTACCCAGTAAATACCGGTTCACTCGTGACTTGAAAACCGGGCGATCATAGCTATTGGAACACATAGATGCCGGCAGCGGATTCCACAATTTGGCAGTTCGCACAATGTGCGTACCCGTGGAATTTCCACCATATAACGATGGCGCATAGCCGTACCTCTACTTGACCGATGGAAGAACGGGGATGGGGGAATAAGATTGTGTAATTCCAACGCACACTCTCCGAAGTGTATCCGGTAAAAGACCGAAAGACTATGCGGCGATGCTCGAGACTTTTCAATTTAGCCTTGACGAGGGATTCGTTGCCAATAAGCTTCTTGGCTCGCCTTACTATAGACTCTAACGCCTCGTGTTGGTATTTAGCTGACACAACCCAAAGATGCGAGCAGTACATGCATGAACGAACTTGTGCTTCGTATAGCTCGAGCATCTGTTTCGGCCTGAAGTACTGACGCAGCTTCGCGAGGACACCTAGCTTTTTGGCAGCTAGTTGGGCCATGGACTCAATGTACGGGCCAAATGAGGGTCGAATTCATATTGACGCCAAGAAGCTCAAGGTGGTCTGTAATAGTCACGTAAACACCTTGAAAAGTAGGAGCCAATTGAAATGGCCTTTTTTTTAGCAGATAATAGACACGCCTGGGTTTTAGCAGCATTAAACTTGACTAGATTGGCGTCACCTCAGTCGGAAACAGCTTTAAGAGACAAGTTTAAGCGCTCAACCATGGCCTCTCTAAGGGACTAGATCTCAGCCGTACTGGCAAGTGGACTAGACATATCTCTACAACTGTGCTATGTTTAACGTAGTTCATTCCATTTCCTAGCCAGCTTCAGCCACTTCTTTTATTAAAGGGAAATGTCTCTAGCATCTCCTCGCCCTGGACAGACACGGGGGGAGTGGTACTCCTGTTTGTAGCAAGACCCAGCAAGGTTTCCAGCTCTAAGCAGCTAAGCCCGGTTCACCCCCTAAAATCTTTGGCAGTGGGCTAACCCGCCGGCCAGCATCTGAAGCTGCGGAGCGGGACGATGTTTGCCACCCTCTCTTCTTTCCCAGCCATCGCGACCAGTCTATGACGGCCACATCGGGCACTTGGTCAGCGTATGCAGCGCCATGCCCTTCAGCCCCGAACTGGTGGCACTCGGGTGACTTCTCCCGTCCGAGGTGATTTAGGTATCTAATTGCAAAAACTCCCATGCATAGCCTGTAAGTGCCTGCGTCGTTCATAAGTCGAGGGTCACTTGGAGAGGATGGACCTTGCTCTGCCTCAGCTACCTCGCCTCGCCCTTTTCCGCATACCGCGTAAGGTCTATCTAATTATTTCGGAAAGGTAGGTTTCTAGTTCTTAGTATACCTACTATTTGAAAAAGAAAATAATATATTTGTTGCATACTTTAATTATTGTTACTTTGTCATTTTAAAATATTTGCGCGAGCGCGCGCGCGCGCGCGTGTGTGTGTGTGTGTGTGTGTGTGTGTGTGTGTGTGTGTTTGTGTGTGTGTGTGTGTGTGTGTTTGTGTGTGTGTGTGTTAAAATTAGATTTACCTACTTTATCGAATCGGTTAATCAGTTGGTCTAATTCAGGACTCTATGATAGTTCAATTAAAATTATTTGCTCTATTCCTATATGTAAGTACCTATGCCTACAGAATCAATAAATCAGAATAGGATCCGTAAGAATAAGCCAAATTCAAAATGGATTTACAACGTAAACTCACACGAGCGCACTCTACGACTGAGGAACACGAATAAGCATGTCCTTGATGTTAGTTTGATTTTGCCTCTCATTCTATTATTTTCTAACTTCATTAAAAAAAGTGACAGAGAAACTAATAGCAAGTCGCATACCTTCTATTGTTTTATGCAAAACGTTATATCCCTTCAATGTAAAACAAAGAAACCTTACATATGTAGCCCCTTAGTGTGGTTGGTGATATGGACTTTAGTGTGTTATAATTATTTCATATTTTTGGGTACGAAATTATCAAATTTAAGCAATACCTAGCTAACTTATCTATTTTCAAGCACATTTCCAACTAGGTACTAAGAAAAATTACAAGGAAAAGTTACATTGGTTCGGCATTTGTATGAATTAGCTAAAGAAATTAAATCCTTAGCGGGTCCTATCCTCAATGGTTCGTATTTTCTATGTCAAGCTCCTGGAAAGAACCAATTAATGTGATAAAAAATGAAATAAAGTATTTACTGTCGATTTTTAGTAAATACTCAGTATAAAAGAGTATTTACTCAGTATTTACTCACGTGACAGTATTTACTGAGTCTTTACCCATCTCTAGCCTAGAATTATCTGAGTTTTTAAAAACGGTCCAGTAGTTTTTGAGCCTATTCGTAACAAACAAACAAACAAACAAACGATCAAATTTTTTCTTCTTTATAATAGTGTAGATGTGGATGACAAAAGGTGACAATGCTTTATAATTCTTTTTTAGTATGAAGTGTCTTGCACTCATCAACAGCTAGACATGCTGCGAGTGCACGTTCCACAGGAACTTAACGGGATAAGAAGTATCCTATGTCCTTTTCCTGGTTCAAGCTACCACCTCACCAATTTACAGCCAAATCGGTTTGGCCGTTCTTGAATTATAAAATATAATGTAACTAACACGACTATCTTTATTAACTTTTTTCTTTTAAGTTAATTTGAACTTTAATATCCTGTTAGGCGGTACGAAGTTCGTCAGCAGCTAACTTTAATATATATGATGCTCCTTGCACTGTGAACGTCAATGCTCTCCTTTCTCTTGCCTATCCGTCATATTATAAAACCCTCGTCAAATTTTTAACCGCTAACAATTATCCGGCTGTAAATGTTACTTACATTTCCTACTTCCCTTTACGGATTTTATTGCGGTTTTTAATGCTAAATTTCTATCTTAACAACTAGACAAGGCGTCATAAAATTCCTCCGAATCGAGGCCTTGGGGAAATGTGCCCAGAAGGCTGGCAGCACTGCCACGTTGTATGGCAACGCTAATTCTTTGACCGAGATGTAAGCCAGCCCTCTGGTCACGTGAAGAGTCTATTAACCGCCTAGAAACTTCTTTAAAAAGTGCTCGGCCGCTCGGGCCCCACGGTCCAAGCGTTTCAATCCCAAACGGCTCTGATATATAGTTTGTACATAATTGACTATATATGCGCCGTTTAGCGGTCTCTGCATTAGCAGCAGCAGCGCCCGCATTACTTCTACGTTGCATGTGTAACATGATGCTCATTTATGTTTTTCTTTTGTTGTATTTTTTTTACCCATTTTCATTATAAGCACATGTAGTCTTTCCGCTCTACTATTTTCCGCACTTTTTTTCTTGGCATGACATATTGTGTTTTCTAACCCTGATGATGTCACGATGGAACCATAACCATCAAAGTTGAAGTTGAACTTGAACTTTAATATATATATATTTTTTGTTATAGGCATCATCCGTGCCCTACATGAGAAAGGCATTAAGAAGCCTACTCCAATCCAGGTCCAGGGTATACCAGCAGTTCTCAGTGGCAGAGATATGATAGGCATCGCGTTCACAGGCTCCGGGAAGACCTTGGTGTTCATTTTACCTATTATAATGATGAGTTTAGAACAGGAGACTAAAATGCCTTTTATCAAGTAAGTAGGTTTTTACAGCGGCGAGTACTACTATACCGATTCATTCCTGGTTACGAATAAATTTCGGTGAGAAGGTGGCAGTGGTAAGATGCTCCTTATGGTTAGAAACCATAAAGGAGCAACAATTTCGACCCACCCTCTTAAATGGTGTCACCAGACATCGCACCGAAGCACGGCAAGGCCGCTTGGCGGTGCGGCTTTGTCTGGTGGGTGGTCACTAACGACTACCGAAGCCTACCACCAGTTAATTACAAGTAAACATAATTACCAGTTGACTATCACCTGATTTGCACCATACGGGGACCACGTGTGGGGATTCAGATAAAAGCTGCACTCCCACGGACGAAGGTGACTCAGCTCCCAGGTAATTTAGCTTTCGCACAGTTGGTTCAAAACAGAGTTACTTTCGCATTTATAATCTATATAATAAAAATGAATCACTAAATGTGTTGGTAAGCGTAAAACTCGGGAACGGCTGAACCGATTTCGCTAATTCTTTTTTTAGAATATTCCTTGAAGTACGAGGATGGTTCTTACGCAGAGAAATATTTAAAAAGTCCTCCGTAACGGCTTGACTGATTTTTATGTTGTCAAGTTTTTTATGTGTTACTAGCTGCCCCAGCGAACTACGTACCGCGTATTTATTTAAAAAAAAATGTTCACTTAGGGGAATTAAAAATAGATGTTGGCCGATTCTCAGACCTACTGAATATGCATAAAAAATTTCATAAGAATCGGTCAAGCCGTTTCGGAGGAGTATGGCAACGAAAACTGTGACACGAGAATTTTATATAATTAGATTTTTATGTTTTGTTTTTTTTATGAATATTTATATTTTTAAAAGAACTGGCATAACGTCATAATCGAAAAGATTTGACAAGAATGGTTCTAGCAAAATTTGATTAATAATTTTTTATGCAAAAAATATTTCTAGGCAAAACCGGTCAACGTTCAAGGAATAAAATTTTATTGAAAGCCAAAATGGCATATGATGAAAATCACAAAAAATTATATTTATCCAACTACCGTCATTAAAAAAAACACCTGAATACCTGTCGCTTAAGACGAATGAACAAGTGAAAATTTAAAAAAAATATTACTGCCTAAGCGACAAAAAGTTGGTCCTAGAGCCACGAAACCTAGACCAAACGACTCAGAACAATAAGCCGATTTCGGCAATATATATAACTCACTAGCAAACCCGGCGAACTCCGTTTCGCCACCAGATGGCTTCGTTTTATCTAACATTTTCCCGCTTTTCTGTTGAAATTTTTCCTGAATTTTCTTTGCTATAAACCTCACGGAGCCCAAGACCTTTCCAACGAATGCAAAACCGTGGAAATCGGTTCGTGCGTTCTGGAGTTATAGCGTCAGGAAGGAAAACCCGACTTATTTTTATATAGTAGATTTTCGCAAAAAATGCCGCCAACCATCGATATAATACTTTTGTTTTGTAAATACATACATAAATATAGATAATTACGCCCATACTCGAGACAAACAGACGTGTTCATCACACAAATGTCTGACTTGGGTGGGAATCGGAATATCTTACCGAACACGCCTAAGGTCCGTCAATATATTTATTGTTATATTGTATGATACTATTAATTGGACTATTTCTACTATAGGCCGACCGTTTAACTCGCGTATCGCCTATCGCCAAGATTCTGACTCCTCAAGCTGCACAGACAGTGATGATGATTCAAGCGATATGGATATTAGAGACGAATAGTCTTACATTACTTTTATCTGTGGTTAAATAGTTCTTTAAGAGATTTAATTAATGTTTTATGACTTTGTACCTCAGATGGCGCTACGCGAGTTAAACGGTCGGCCTATAGCGCCATCTGTTTGGAAACTAAAGAAAACACAATCGTTTTAACTTAATAATTATTATTCTTTATATTGCTTCGTAGAAACGAAGGACCATACGGATTAATAATATGTCCGTCAAGGGAGTTGGCCAAGCAAACGCATGATATTATCCAACATTTCATCAAACATTTAAAATTGACCGGCCACCCGGAGATCCGGAGCTGCTTAGCTATTGGTGGTGAGTGACGGCATCTACTTTTTTGAAGTGAAAACTTCTTTAGCGGCGTTGAGCACTTTTTCTGTAATGGGTATAAAATCTTAAACTCGCGTCAGGACACGTGACCTGATCGAAAAAGCGTAAGACGGATGGAGACGCAGGGCGCTTGCGCGAATGTTCGTGTATGTTACAGCGTGCCACGCGCATCCATGGATGGTGACAGAAAACAGTTAAATTTTTAATGTAATATAAATTGTCATGTTTGTGTACGATAGCGCAATAAATGAATATTGTATTCTACCACATAAATTATAGTACTTTTATACTGATAAAGCAATTGGTGCAAAATTATTCCCTAACCATTCCAAAATATCAAACATGCTCAACGTTAATAATCAAGTTTTCACTTCTGCCGGCACTCCCGGAGTGCAACCCGTCGTTTTTTTTTACTAAAACCTCTAAGTCTGAAAAGACTTTGAATCGTCGGGATCTAAAATCTAAAATATACCGCGATACAATCCGTTATAAAGTAGTTTTATTTCAATGTGTGATAATCGCGTATAAATAAGAAAGTGCCATAAAGTGATATTAAAAAAGCTTATATTATGGTTAATAAGTTTCTTAACAATTCTCACTTTTAACGTGCAGAGCAGCGGTGGTGCAGCGGTATCGGACTCGCCTTTGAAATATAAAGTCGCGGTTTCGATTCACATTAGTGTCCAACCCTTTTTAGTGTTCTACTGCTGGGCTCGGGTCTTGTCTCAACTATCTTATGAGTTGACAGAGTTTAGGCCTTAATCCACACACGCTGGCCAAGTGCGGGTTGGTAGATATCACATGTCCTAGAATGATTAGTTCTTAGAAATGCCTCCTAAGATTTCCTCACGATATTTTTCTTTACCTATATTGAGGAGCGGAGACGAAACAATTCACACAAAGATGTGTGCGCACGAACACGATTCGAACCCGCGACCTTATTTTTCTAAGGCGAGGCCCGTACCGCTGCGCCACCGCTGCTCAAGATAATATTAAAATAATAATATTATGTATGTATGTAAAGGTGTCGCTGTGTCTGAATGTTTGGAAGTCATACAACGCGGTGTTCATATAATGGTGGCCACTCCAGGAAGACTTATGGACATGTTGGATAAGAAAATGGTGAGAAAAATCCTATTTTTTTATTAGAAAATTAATACAATTTATCTTGATCGATTTATTTTTAATTATGTACCTATGTTTTTCATTAGTACTTTTACAAGATAAATAAATAAATATAATAAATAAATATTCTGGGACATTAACACACACGGTCATCTGGTCCCAAGCTAAGCCGAGCTTGTGTTATGGAAACCAGATAACTGGTATATACTACACATATAATACTTTTCTTTTGTAAATATATACTTATATCACCCAGACTCGACACAAACACAAATGTTCATCACTAATGTTTGTCTTGGGTAGGAATCGAACCCACTAGATGATACTTTTATTAAAATGTAAAGTGAAATGTAATATATATGTATCCTTGGGGAAAGGCACTGTCAATCTTTGACACAGGTTACTCCGTAATGTAGTTAAGACGACAGTTGCAATCTACACTGTGACTATAAACCAGCATATTATTATAATCACATATAATATCCGCCGTAAATTAAATAATTAATTAAATTACTATTATTAATAAATAATTAATCAACTAAATTACTTGAATTAATTATTAATTAATTAATTAATTGTTTATTTATTAATAAATCACTATCTTAGTTAATCACCCACATTGGAATCATTAAGTTTTATACTACTAAAATTTATTTTTAATATTTTTGCCTTTTTTTATATTGTGGTACTAAAAATACATACACCTAAATTTTCGCCTTTCCATCACAAACCCCTATTTTTTAATAGCAATATTAGTAATTTAAAGGTGAGAAATACGCGGAACGAAATTCGCTGAGGCAGCTAGTTAATGTTATGCAATTATAAATTGTGTATAACGAAACTATCTCTGCCTACTCCAGGTACGTTTAAACGTGTGCCGTTACCTGTGCATGGATGAAGCAGATAGAATGATTGACATGGGCTTCGAAGAGGATGTCAGAACAATCTTCTCATACTTCGCTGGACAGAGGCAGACTTTACTATTCAGTGCTACTATGCCGAGGAAGATACAGAATTTTGCCAGGTAGGCAGCCCAAAAGCCTAGGCCCAATAGCCCATACTGAATTTAACAGCCTTAGCCATATATGATAAATATATAAAACGATTTTTAGAATAATATTATTATTATTAAATTAAATTGTATAATTTGGGACTAGATGGAGCTGTGTGTACTTACGTCTGGTGATATTATATTACTATTTCCAAAATTGTCCAGATCGGCGCTAGTGAAACCAGTTACGTTGAACGTAGGCCGCGCTGGCGCAGCTTCCCTCACTGTTCGTCAGGAGTTGGAGCCAGTGAAGGCTGAAGCGAGGACTGTGCACCTGCTGCAGTGTCTGCAGAAGACTCCACCGCCCGTGCTCGTGTTCGCTGAGAGGAAACAGCACGTCGATGCTATACACGAGTATCTGCTGCTCAAAGGTAACTCTACTGAAAACTTTTAACGAAAAAAGTTTTCGAGAACATGTGACATCCACCAACCTGTACAAGGCCAGCGTGTGTGGATTAAGGCCTAAACTCTCTCAACTATCTTACAAGTTGAGAGAGTTGACCTGAGCCGAACAGTGAACAATACTAAAAAGGGTTGAAGTGAAGTGAAATACCTCTAAATCTTAACGAATCTGTCTATTCCAGGAGTGGAGGCAGTGGCTATACACGGTGGAAAAGATCAGGAAGAGAGATCTCGGGCTGTTGAAGCGTTCAGACGAGGTGAAAAAGATGTTTTAGTTGCCACTGATGTTGCTAGCAAAGGTTAGTATTGAAGGAAACTTTATTCTTTTTTTGCAATCTGAAATTGGCTTTCGCTTGATTACAACGATGTAGTCTAGTTGCTAGTCTTTCGGTCTTTTATCGGATACACTTCGGAGAGTGTGCGTTGGAATTATTCAATCTTATTCCCCCATCCCCGTTCTTCCATCGGACAAGTAGAGGTACGGCTATGCGCCACCGTTATATGGTGGAAATTCCACGGGTACGCACAAAGCGCTTTGCTTCCACTTTCATTGTGCGAACTGCCAAATTGTGGAATTCGCTGCCGGCATCTATGTTTCCCGATAGCTATAATCTGCCGGTCTTCAAGTCACGAGTGAATCGGTATTTACTGGGTAAGCGCGTTCCATCGTAGACTGCATCATTGCTTCACATCAGGCAAGTTGTGGTCAAGCGCAAGCTTATTTTAAGATAAAAAATGTCTAAGATAGGATGTACCTGCCCAACCCACCGATTCACTCGTTTTCGTTGAGAAGGTGGAGCAACAATTCCGTACCACACTCCTAAATGGTGTCACCGGACATCGCACGGGAACACGGCAAGAACACTTGGCGGTGTGGTTTTGTCTGGTGGGTGGTCACGAACCACGGTCGTAGCCGACCACCAGTTGCATGTCACCTGACTTGCACCACCCTGTGACCACGTGTGGGGATTCAGATAAAAGGTGCACTCTCACTGACGAAGATTTTTCGAAGGAATTTCTAACTTTCCAATTCGTCCTATTATCTTTCAGATTTAATTATTACTAGACCCAGCTCTAATAGGTCCCCTTAGATTACATTACCCATGGTGCTTAGTCTATTTTGATGAAGCAATTTAAACCTTTTTTTCTCTATGCTGTCTCCCACTCTGCCTGGAGGGAAGTGTACTATTTAACTTTCCAACTCCTCCTATTTTCTTTCTGATTAAATTCGTGCGGGATCCAAGACAGTTTAGGTGTCCCGGGACTTGACCGGGTTCAAATCCCGAGTCCCTTTGTGACGTTCCTAATCGTTAGTCTAAAAATAAAACCAGGAACGTACAATATTAAGTATATTAAATAATTACTAAAACTAAAAGTCTCTAATTTACAGAAGTAGAAAAAAATTTAGTAAGCGTTTAATTTGAATAAACGATAGGATGGGTTCCTTCAGTGGCGTAACTATAGGGTGGCAAGTCGGCAAAATGCCGCGGGCCCCCAGCCCGAAGGGGCCCCCGATCAGGAAAGTCTCAACTCCCTAAGTACATTTATTATTACACTTAAGTAAAAAAAAAAAATTGTCTTTAATTTATTTGTCACCTCCTTAGTTGCTTACACAAGTAAAAAAAGAATACGGGTAGGTATTATAATTTTTCAATAAATTAGTAAAAAAAGATTTAACCCAGTTTTAGAATGAATGGGTAAAATCCAATTAATAATTTCGGAAACATGCATGGACAAACATACCTCCAAAATGTGTATATTTGTTTACATTTATATTCACTCGGTTCGGCATGTCTCAGAGCCAGTGTCTCGCCAAGACTAGGTATGGTATACTGACGGCATTAAAATCAGTGTTGCCGTTTTAGCGCATTTCGCGCTAGATATCCCAATTCTAGACTCTTTAGCGCTATTTATCTCACTAGGTACTACAAAAATATTTGTCGGAATCTAATAGAAATTGTAACTAAAAATTATTGACGATCGTAAATTTAAGCCAATCAGTTGGAGAGAGTTTAATTTAGTTGATTTTGGTAAATAGTATAATAATGAATTGACATAAATACACATTTTCTCTTATGGTCATTAAAAATTCACATCTAAAATTTAGCGCAATTTTGAAATGCAAGTTTGGGGTATTTTTTCTTTCTCAAACGGCAGCACTGATTACAATGTATGTTGGTAATACTTGCTGATGCGCGGGGAATCCCCGATTCAGGTTTGTTCATATGAAAAATTCTTGATGAAATGAAATGAAATGAAAAAATGAAATGAAAAAAAGCTTCTAAAGCACTTCAATCTAAATCCACCGATCTATCAAATGCTTCAAAGCGTTTGCAAGTCTGTCTAGAAGAACTTCAAAAGTATCGACATGAATTTGAAGATTTAAAAACGGAAGCAAATAGTATTGCAGTTAAGTGGTCTATAAACCCTGAATTTCCTAATACTCGTCAGAGAAAAGTGAAACGTCATTTTGATGAAATTTGTGAGGATGAACGTCTGCAAGATCCTGAAAGCTTGTTTAAAGTTAACATATTCTATCGTGTATTAGACATCATCATTAATCAACTAAGATCGCGTTTCCTTGGCATGAATGAAATTGTTTCCAATTTCAGTGTCTTGCAACCTGCCACTTTGCAAAATTTGAACGATACCGATTTATTGGAAAAGGCTTTAGCATTTATCCATCTATATAAAAAAGACATATCTATCTCGTTTTCCAAGGAAATTCTGACTTTTCGATCCTCTTTTAAACACGAAATAGAAAGATCATCTTCTATAAGAGAACTTGCAGACTTGTTAATAATAAAGAATCATTTTATATCTTCGAGCTTTCCTGAAGTGTGTACTGCATTTCTGTTATTTCTCACGATTCCTGTAACTACGGCTAGTGCCGAGCGATCATTTTCAAAACTGAAATTGATAAAAACTTATTTAAGAAATTCTATGGGACAAGAGAGGTTAAGCAATTTGGCTATTCTATCCATCAAAAATTCTATGGCTCGAAATTTGAACTTTGATGATGTCATTAACACTTTTGCTGAACAGAAAGTCCGAAGAAAGGAATTTAAATAATACAAATTGTGTACTTAAACTACAATAAAATTGTGATTTCAGTTCAATATGTACTTTAAATAAATAAGGTACTTTAATTTAATGTGACTTCATAGAAAATCTAGTAAGAAATTATAATTTTAAAGTTTGTTTGAACCTACTTCACGTAGTGATTTATTTGTTACCTCTTACAAATAAAAGTGTATAAATGAATAGGTATTATAAAATAAAAAAATGCTATTATTGTTGGTTCAGCTTTTTTTTTAAATTGGGGAGATGGGAGGGCCCCTTCGATGAATTTGCCACCGGCCTCGAACGGTATAGTTACGCCACTGGGTTCCTTAATTCATGACCGTCATGTGTAACCGTCAGTACAACAACACCACTGCCCTGATTAGGTCTCCAGCGATGACGGCGCAGTGATGTACAGGAGGGGCGGTCCACAGACACGACCCACAGTCAGGTGGCCGGTCTATCCGTCTTTTTCAACTTCTTAAAAACACGGCCTTAACCGGAGGAGTGGACCCTGGAATCGCCAGAATACCAGACGTTTTATAATTTTACCGAAACTATAGTTTGACTGCGACATCCTGATCCTTATTGTAAAGCGGTGCTAAGCCAAGCAGGGACAGATGATGTCGATGTGCATGGATGAAATAGTGATCAGCGATGAGGCAGTCAGGTGTGGCTGCATACAATTAAAAAAATACAATACAAAGCGTAAGAAACGTTGAGGTTGTGGGTACCTACATACAGTCACGTACAACAGTAGCACCTTACTAAACTAAATTTAATCATGCTGTTTATAATTGCAAGATAGTATATATAATTGTATAAAACCTTTCATGAACAATTATATTTCCGAGAAGCAGTAGGTACTTAGCTAGTAATGTGCTTTTATAACGCACCCGCCATGACATGAAGTTGCAAATATGAACAGCGGACAATGCAAAAAAACTACAACTAATTCTAAAAATAACGTATTGTAACACTCACCCGAGTTGGGGTATTCACTATTAAACGTATGTATTATAAGTATTAACTATGAGGCTTATATCTTCAGCCCTTTTTAATATCTAGATTTTATAACATTATATTAAACGACGGTAGAAGGTACTCGTAAGTTATATCGTATAGAAAAATATTGACGTGTCCGTACTAAGCGACGGCAAGCAGCGAGTGTGGTCTACGACGACCGCGGTATGATTTCTCGCTCCACGAAACCAGTTCCCACGCGCGCGTTGAGTAAACAACTAAACATATTTTGTAGCCTGGGTTTGTCTACGCATTAATAATAATGTTATATTTTATGTTTAGTATTTATTTTATGTTTAGTATTTTTTATTTAGTTTAGATACAGATCTAAACTAAATAAAAAATAAGCTAGTAAGAATAAAACACGGGACAGTGTAAGCAAAGCCGTTACACCTTCACGGCGCCGCTGTTGATACTGGTGCACAGGAGTAGATGTGGCGGGTTTCGAGGTCTGATGGCAGTCGCTCGTTTAGTTCTGGTAGCTATAGGCCGACGGTTTAACTCGCGTATCGCCATCTGAGGTACAAAGTCATAAAACATTAATTAAATCTCTTAAACAACCATTTAACCACAGATAAAAGTACTGTAAGACTATTCGTCACTAATATAAATAAATAAAATAAAATCTGTGTCTGTGCAGCTTGATGAGTCAGAATCTTGGCGATAGGCGATACGCGAATTAAACGGTCGGCCCATAGCCGCATCAAGCAAGGCAAGGGTTATGATGATGATACTTTCTTCCAGGTCTCGACTTCCCAAACATCCAGCACGTGATAAATTACGATATGCCTGAAGACATAGAAAACTATGTCCATCGCATCGGACGTACGGGCAGAGCGAAGGGGGAGGGAGTGGCTACAACTCTACTCGGCAGAGCTTCAGATGAATCTGTGTTGAGAGACCTCGTGCATTTACTGAGGGAGGCGAATCAGAAGGTAAACCTATGTACACACGCCTATAATAATAATAATAATATAGTGGGACATTAACACACACGGTCATCTGATCCCAAACTAAGCAGAGCTTGTACTATGAAAACCAGATAACTGGTAATATACTACATATAATACTTTTCCGATAATTAGCCGTGATAATTAGCCGTGGGCGGAAGCTAGTTGTCAATATCCTATCCTATCCTACTTAATATTATAAATGCGAAAGTAAGTGTGTGTGTGTGTGTGTGTGTGAAGGTTTGTTACCGCGTATCTCCATAACCGCTCAACCGATTTTATTGAAATTTGAAACGTAGGTAGTGTATACCCTAGAATAGGACATAGGCTAACAATATTTTCAAAAATCATCCCTTAAGAGGGTTAAATAGAGGGGTGAAGTTTGTATGCAACTTTTTATTCCTTGGTCCTATTCATTTAAAATTCGGTACACATAAACCTTACGAGAAATAATGAGATACGGGTTTTTTATTTTTCCATGATTACCCCTATGAGGTGTGGATAATGAGTTTTATTGGTAAAAATTAAAGTTTCTCTGGATCTGTATAGTCTCAAGTCCGATTCACTCCAAATTAGGCACACATATACCTTAAAAGAAATCATGAAACACGTGTTTTTTATTTTTCCAAAACTACCCCCTGTGGGGGTGTTAAATGAGTTTATTTGGAAAAATGAAATATTACATAACTGTTTAGTCCTTGGTCCGATTTCCTTCAAATTTGGTATAAATAAAGCTCAAAACAAATAATGAAACACGTCTTTTTAATTTTTCAATTTTTTTTAATTTCATCCTAATACTAAGCGGGCAAAGGCTGAGAAATTATTCTGAGGGTGATTTTCTTCAAACTTGATATCATAACTCCTTCGTAATTTTGATTTAAATTACTTTTTATTTTGACACAATGACATGTTTGATAACTCAATGCTACGAATAGAATTCGAAATTTAAATGTCATTTCTTATAAGTATGGTCTAAGAGCCGTAGTATTTTTAAGAAACGCCTATAGATTTGTGGATATACTTAAGGGCGCTTGACGATTTCAAAATGTTGCTACACTCCTACACTACTGAACTAATTTTGTATGGAGATTGTTCGAGACCCGGAAAAGGATAGTTTTATCCGACTGCGAAAAAAAGGTTTAATGGTCTAGCGCGGTAACCAACATCCGCTTGCGAAGCCGCGGGCGGAAAACTAGTAAATATATAAATAGCGTAACGCGAGCGTATCTGACAGCGGCTGTCAAAATTACGAGAATACAAAAACAGTTGTTTTGATTGAAACTGAACTGCAACTGCACTGCAACTTAACTTATTTAACTACGTGAATTAGCGTACTGGTCATTTATAAGATTTCTATTTACAGGTACCAGGTTTTCTGCTGGAGATGATAGGGGAACCAGTGGTACCAGCTGCGGACGGGCAAGGGTGTTCCTACTGTGGTGGATTGGGTCACAGGATTACAGGTAACAGCCCACTGCTGGACGTGAACCTCCTTAAATATCTTTATAATTTACTATTTGTCCCAGCGAACTTAGTACCGCGTATTTCTCACCTTTAAAACCTTCTTTAATTTGTTAAATTACTAATATCAATATCTTAAATATATAAAAGAAGAAACTAACTGAATGACTGACTGACTGACATATCAACGCAGAGCCCAAACCGCTGGGTCTGGAGACTCCAAATTTGGCACATAGGTTCCTTATAAATAAAAAATAAAATAAAATAGATTTTATTTCGAACACAAAGATTCATATCATGTTAGTAACAATATGCTTAGGACTATGTTAGTAAATAAATTAATAAATATTTAAACAATATTATATTGAAACCAATTGTGTGGCTGACATGCATCTACGCACACAATGGTTCAATATAGGCGAGTCATACCTCATGGCCATAATTTGCAATATACTGTTGGGGCTGGCCCGAACTCTGCAGAGCAAGGAGGCTGTTTTTTTGCGCCAAATCGCAAAAAAGTCGTTTGTATGACTTTGCGCAAACATACCTGATGCACTGCAGAAGCGAGGCAGCCCCATCAGCATTCTATAACCATTATTATAAAGGACACGTATAGCACTGACAGCACGCTGCGTATAGTTGGTCCACAGGCTGCACGTGTAGAATACTTGGCAGTACGCTTTAAACAGTGAAATTTTTACTGCCTCACTACATCGTGCAAACCTGCGGGCCACCATGTTACATCGCACCGCCAGTGCCCTACGTTCCCTCTCGATATCAGCTTGGTCTTTGAGGTCGTCGGTAACATAATGCCCTAAGTATTTAAATTGATACACTCGCTTAAGTTCACACTTATTCAGTAATATAGGAGGTATAGATACTGGGCATTTACCACCCGCGGCCTTAAAGACCAAGTACTCGCTTTTTTTAACATTATATGCTAATCCGTGGATAGCAGCATAATGTTCACACGTTTGCAGTAACTCTCTGAGTGCCTTGATTGTTGGGCTCAGTAACGCCATATCATCGGCGTAGCTGATATTATTAACGCTTATATCGTCAATACGACAGCCGATTTTTTTGTTACTGAGTTCAACAATCAAGTCATTAATGTACACATTGAAGAGCTTAGGAGAAGTTATGCCCCCCTGCCTTACTCCACAGTTCAGCCCAAAGGGAGCAAAAAGCTTACCGGCCCATCTCACATTATTTACCTGATTGAGGTACCAAAACTGGAGAATGCGCAACAGCTCTGCTGGCACTTTTTTCTTCTTAAGTTTTTCCCACAGTATGTCATATGATACAAGGTCAAAAGCACGAGAAAGATCCAGGAAACAAGCATAGATGGGTGTTTGACGCTGGGTGTAATATTGTAGAGTATGTTTCAAGCTTAGTATTGCTGTTTCAGTGGACAACCCAGGTCGAAAACCAAATTGAGCATCATGTATCTCGAGTAAAGGTTCCAACTGGATATCCATAAGGCTATCGAGCACCTTTGCCATGACAGTAGCGAGTGAGATGGGTCGGTAGTTACACTTATCAGCCAAATCACCTGTCTTGTTCTTAATTATTGGTGTAACGATAGTTCTCATCAAATCACCGGGGAGGTATGAGTGACACATGCAAAGTGAATAAAACATGGCAAGAACTCTTGGCAAATGAGGCCCGGCGTAACGAAAGTGTTCGATGCTGAGGCCATCGTGACCAGGAGACTTTCCAGTCGTCATTTTACTAATAACCCTGGCCACATCTTTAGCAGAAAAACGAACTAAATCAGTATCATAACAGACACCAGCATCGACCACCCTCGACGATTGACCGAGAGGTGACTCTAATTTAAAATGCTCAACAAACATATTGGCAATGCTGTCAGGTTGATCAGCACCCCCCACGTTTACAGAAAGGCCAGGTCTGGCATTCAGTTTATTTGTGGCTTTCCAGAACTGTTTGAAGTTCTTACCCTCACGATGTGAAGCAATTATGTCAAGCTTAATCTGCTCCTGGTGGTTTTGACACCACTTAAGTTTGTTTTTAAACCTCTTGCGAGATAAGCACATTTCCTCGTAAATGAGCCCTGAGTTAGGTTTATTGTGTAACAACCAGTTCTGATAGCCAGCCCTTGCCGCAATGTGAGCTTCCCGCACATGCTTATTCCAGCCTACAATCTGAGCCTTGTGTTTACCTGGCTGGCATTTAACATGGCTTTGTGTGGCAGCCACAGAGAGAATGTTGACAATATTGTTATACATACTGTCTAAAATTTGCCTATGTTCAAGATTATTACAATGAGCATTAGTGCACATACCTAAGTCATGGGGGTACTCAATCAACTTTAATCTGTCGTTACAAAGGTTGGAATATTTAGTCATCTGATCATAGTCTCTCTGTCCCCAAATAACTCGATTACAAGGTGTTTCGACGTTATCTGAGCTTTGCTTGTTAATACCTAGCCTACAGTTGATAAACATAGGATAGTGGTCGGACCAGAAAACATCATGTAATATACCTATCTCCGTTATCGACTGCCATGCAGATTCAGTAACCACACAGTGGTCTAGCCATCGCCTACAACCGTGAGCTTCACTGATATAGGTATAGGTATCAGAGTCTATTCCTAATTTTGCAATATCCGCACATGTCCATTGTTGCTCAGTACAAAAGTTTAACAGTTCACAGCAAAAAGACTCACCGGGATGGCTATTGTAGTCCCCAAGCAGATAAACTAATTCGACATTTTCACTATCAACTATCGCGCACATTTCAGCCAAACACTCGGTGAACTCTGAAAAATTTTCAGTGCAATCGGTCGGCATATACACGCTAAATACTATTATCGAACTATCATTAAGTGATGCTTTAATTGCCACTAACCGCGTACTGACACACTCGATCACAGTGACCGCTTTAAACGCTTGTTTACGCCACAGGATAGCAACACCGCCAAAAGGACGACCTCTTAACAAATCCACTGAGAGATCAAATGCTGACTTTCCCGTACTGGCGAAATCGTCGTGTATGCTGTCTAAATATGCTATGTCATAGGGTAAAAGCCACGTTTCCTGCAGTGCAACTATATCAGCTGATTGGCACAATGACCTTACTCCTTCGGCAGACCTTTTCACTGACTTGCAGTTGAAACTGATTAGTTTTGTAGTGTGATAAGCGACTGAATCCATAAATAGTAGTTTATCTATTTGCTTTTATTTGCTGTAAGCTGTTGTTGTGTGCCATTTATTTTTTTTGTCACAAGCTTATCACGAGAGAAACGTCTAAAACTTATTCCATCTGGCCAAAACTTATCATCTAGGAATAAGCCTATTTTGGTTTGTGAGACGTAAAGCTTATACGAGTTGTATCTTTTTTCAACCGTTCTATTTATTTTAAATAGTTCGACTACTTCCTGCGTTTTCTTATGTATATAGGCCTTAATATCGCTTTCAGTGGTATCCTTAGATACATAGGAGATGAATAGTGGCAGTTTTACTGTCGCTGCTTTAAATTTACAATCAGGCCCAACCACTGCTTTCCCAGTCCTTCTGCTAGCTAAGGTTTTCTTACGCTTTTTTGTTACCAAGTGCCATGGCTCACCGCCCCCTACCATTTGTTTGCACATCTCACTCGAATAATCCTTTGAACATTGAGCATCTCGAACCAAAGTCGCACAGTAGTTGTTGACATCTGTTTTCGTGACATCTTGGCCAATGGTAGGGTTCATAACATGTTCATTCACTCGTACAGTATCATGCTCTGACTCTGACGCATCGCAGCCGCGCGTACCGTCAATAGGTGCGATAGTGACAGAAGTATTATTGCGCTCCTTTTCCATCGCCGCCGACGCCGCCGGCGGGCAATCAGCTGTTCGCTTACCGCCATTCGTATTATGCGGAGCCGTTAAAACTGTGTGCTGCATACCCACATATTGCGGTAAAAAGTTAGTGGTACAATTTAAGGATGTTTTGGGCGATTTATCAATAATGGGGGACTCCTCAACGTACTGTTGTAAGGCCATAGGGCCACTATCAAAAGGGTCACCACTAAATGCACCGCGCTTTCTATTGACAAAGTCAATATTATTGCATACTAAAGATGCCTGCTTTAGATTTTCTAATTCAATCCTTAGCTCTTGTAACTGCTCCAATGGGGCACATTCGGTTTTTAACGCCCTCACATCAGATTGCAATATTAAAATATCTTTTAACAGCTTCGTCGCGTCTATGTGGTCAAAGGTAACCGGGGGAAGCTTCTGCAGATCCCGCGCCACAAAGATGGGCATCAACTCAGGATCCGTCACTTTTAATAGACTTATTATGTCATCGATGTCCCGAGCATTTTTGCCTTTATTTCTTCGAACTTTCCGCTTTGAATTCGGAACTGAATCGAACAGTAACATTTTTGCCGACAATATTTCACTTTCCGAAAAACTCTCACTGCATATCCGGATAAGGGAGACCTCATCCATCACATCCGCCTTATTTTGAATAAACGCTAGCAGTTCGTTTATCACTATATTACAGTTCGCACATTTAATTATATTTGACGCCATTTTTGCACCGAACAAAAGGTACCGCCCGAGTAATTCGTCCGCACTCAATAGTGAGCGAACGATGACTGACTCCTTATGGGGTCTAGGGGTGCACTAAGAAAGTATTTTTCAAAACTCACCCTTTAAGGGGGTGAAACGGGGTTCCAAAGTTTGTATGGAGAAACAAGATTAGTGAGATCAATTGAGCGGGCGAAGCCGCGGGCGGAAGCTAGTATAATATATATTTATTATTATTATTATTATCGCGTTGGGATCTAAAATAAAAAAAAAACGCGATAAAATTCGTTAAAATGTAGTTTTATTTCAATGTGTAATATTCGCGCAAATCTAAGACAATACTACTAATATCACTATTAAAAGATAGGGGTGGGTGGTGAGGGGGTGAGAGTTTAGATTCGTGTGTATTTTTAATCACTTCGACCCTTTTTAGTGTCTTACTGCTGGGCAGGGGTCTTCTCTCAACTGTCTTACGAGTTAAGTGAGATTAGGTCTTAATCCACACAAGTGCGGGTTGGTGGATGTCACACGTCCTCGACGATTAATTCTTAGACATACCGGTTTCCTCACGATGTTTTCCTCACCAATATTGAGCAGCGGAGATGAAACAATTCACACAAACATGTGTGGGCACGACTGGGAATCGAATATATGGTCACAAACACCACGACAAGAGTATTGTATATATTGGATAGAAGCTTTTTTATAAATATGAACCGACTTTACTGTTTCAACAATAACTTAAAACAATCGTGTTCATCACACAAAGAACTGTACTAGGTGGGAATCACCTAACCTCCGGCTTAGCAGTCAGGGTCACTAATCACTAAGCCACCAGGCCGGGATTTCTTTTTATTCTTCGATAGGCTGGCGCTTGAGTACAACTTGCCTGATGTTAAGCAATGATGTAGTCTACGATGGAACGCGCCAGCCCAGTATACCGATTACGAATGATTATCGGTGAGAAGGTGGCAGTGGAATGAGCCTCTATAAGGTTAGAAACCTTAAAGGAGCAACAATTCCGACCCACCCTCACTGCAAGGTGTCACCAGACATCGCAATAAGGACTTCGGATTAAAGCCTTAACTCTCTCAACTCGTAAGATAATTGAGCGAAGACCCGTGCCCAGCAGTGGGACACTAACAAGGGTTGAAGTGAAGTGATACTTAACGTATTTTTGTTTCCAGAATGTCCGAAATTGGAAGCTGCACAGAATAAACAAGCATCTAACATTGGTCGCCGCGATTACCTTGCTAATACCGCTGCGGATTATTAAATCACCTGTCCCGGGTTTGCAAGGGTGCTTCAACATGTACTAAATAATTTGCTACGTGATAATGAAAACCGTTTTTAATTTCGTTCCGTGGTACTGAAAGAACAAATTGATAAAATAGCAAAAGTATTAAAAATATCTTGTAAGCCTATATTTAAAATCGATTTTCACACTCTTACTAGTATAAATGTCAAGATGACAGACAGCGACAAACGAATTATAAGCCTTGCTATAGGCCGACCGTTTAACTCGCGTATCGCCTATCGCCAAGATTCTGACTCCTCAAGCTGCACAGACAGTGATGACGATTCAAGCGATATGGATATTAGTGACGAATAGTCTTTCATTACTTTTATCTGTGGTTAAATTGTTCTTGAAGAGAATTAATTTGTTTTATGACTTTGTACCTCAGATGGCGATACGCGAGTTAAACGGTCGGCCTATAAGCTATTGACTTGATTTTTACTATGTAAGGGATGCGTCATGCGTCGCATCTTCATGTGATTGCGTTTTAATTGAAAAACTGTTAAGGTCTTAAATGGATGTAAATAAGAGTGGAGTGTAATTAAAGGCTACATGATATGTTTTCCAACCTTTACATTTAAATAAATCAAGAAAAACTGATAATAGAAAGAAATTTGTCCGACTACGCGGAAGACACAAGAGTGTCGCAAGACCGGTTCGCTGCTAGTAAAGGTGGGGCCGTTGGTCGCTCCATACGCGCTGTTGTTATGTGAACAGAACAGTGTTTAAATCTGTTCAGTGGTATAAAGGCAGAACAAGATTTTTTTTTTGGTTGATTATCCTTTAGGCAGTTATCAGAAATATTTTTGACAGTATTTTGCATACATTGACTGTCATAACTTCAAATTTATTTCATAAAATTGTCTTTTAAAAAGTATGTGTACCTTTAGAGAATAAATGGTATATTTGTTTAGTCATAGTCATATTAAACTTAAGTAATTTTGTAATATTTTTTTGTAAATATATTAATAAGAATATTATTACTTTTATTAATAACCACCAAAACGATACATACGAGTAACTAGACGCCATTTTGTAAACGTAAAAAGTTGGCGGGGTATTGGGAAAGATAGAAAATTTTGATTGGTTCGTTTAAGTTCTTGTACTGGAACGAACCAATCACAACTGGTTTAATTTTTAGATAGTGACGTCTATCGATCTTATCGGTATTACTAACATGCCAATAATACTAAAGGGGAAACGCAAAAGATCCCGCTGATCCGAAGTGCTAGGTTAGCCAGTTCCATTTGATAGTATATACTTTTTTTAAGAAATGATCTACGTGTATTATTGCTCTCATATCAGTGTTGGTCAGCATGTGACGCGTCACTGCGCGCGAGAAACTCCTGGACATTCACATCCGCTCAAACATTAACCAAGCAGAGTCTGGCGAATCCACAAAAATGATTTAATCATAGGCATGCGCTTGACTAAAATTTGCCTGAGTTTAAAACCGATTTACTTGTGATTACGAATGAGTTTCGGGAAGTGGCAATAGAATGAGGCTCCTTATAGTTGAAAACCATAAAGAGTCAACTATTCCGACCCCCCCTCTCTGCATAGTGTCACCAGACATCGCACCGGAACACGGCAAGGCCGGTAGCGGTGCGGCTTTGTCTGTTGACTAACCACGGTCACAGACTACCACCAGTTTATTATCACCTGATTTGCACCACCCGGGGACCACATGTTTTTCCACACTGCGACAGTGTGAGTAAATGACATAGATCTGTTGCAAAGCGTCCAGGCTACACAGACTGCCTGAAGTGAGACATACACCTACTGTTTTTAACATTTAAGTACCATATCAGTTTCGATGACAGAATAACTAGTCTAGGAAATGTGCATTACAGCTCCCAGAGATTGATTAAATTACACACTAACAGACTGCCTAGAAAATCGTGTACTAACTTCAGTCACCCGGGACTGACATGGCCTTAATAGACATAATAGCCTCGATGTTTGTCAAGCAACGTACAATTGAACAAATCGTAAGAAGTACCGTTTGACGTTTCACTGTTTTCTAATAAATTAGCCTTATAGAGGCGTAATTCACACTATTTTTATTAGATTTCCTGTAAAATAATTGAATTATGAAGCTATTTTTATTTTCACTTAACAAACAATTTTCATTTAAATAATAAAATTCTAAATGTACTACGTTTAGAACTGTCAAACGGTACATCTTAGATATGATGGACTGTAATATGCCTACCCAATATACCTATTCACTTGATTACGAGCGGATTTCGATGAGAAAAGGAAGTGAAATGAGGTTTAAAATAAAATACGGCTATATTCAAGATTTATTTATTTTAGAACACATATGTTTATTCATGGTACTTAAGTATACAACAATATTTACCACGATATTATACTAAGTGCGAATAGGTACCAAAAATGTTTAGTTCATTCAATACCTAAAAACCTATTCCCCATTCTTTCCAATAATGGATATACTAGAATCGATTTTAACCACTTTTCACATTCACAATTGTGCGTTACTAAATATTTTAAAGCCTTCTCTATTATCACTAACATATTGTTACATAATTTTAATTTTATTTTTATCATAATACTACTGAAGGTCGATTATTTAATACCTAGATGGGTTTAATGCTAAACACTTTCTTATAATAGCCTTTGCATAAATTTGCTGACAAAAATTAACAATATATTATAGCTAGGTTGTCTATTGAACAATTAGTTTTAACACCACAAAAATCTCCATCTCCATCTTAGAAGATATATTTAACCTTTTAACCGCCCCGACAAAAATGAATTGCCGTGCCTGGGGCGCGTGATCCCAAAATTTTACGAATCGAAATTTTGTCGTATTAAGGTTAAAAGGTTCATATACAATTTTCGATGTTTAATTACGCTGAAATTTATATACCTACACGTTTAATTCAAATAACAATTCATGATTAGAAGCGTAAATTGAAATAAAACTATTTTATAACGGATTTTATCTCGATTTTGTCTCGTGTGGACACCCATGAAGTCTGAAAAATCTTTGAAACGTCGGGATCTAAAATAAACCGCGATAAAATCCGTTATAAAATAGTTTTATTTCAATGTGTGATATTCGCGTAGATCTAAGAAAATACTAAAAATGCGTAAAATTATAAGTAAGTATTTTTTAAGTTTCAATACATAAAAATGCAATAATGTACTACACATAGGCCAGTATGCTTGTTGAGAGTACAGTCACGGTCTGTTTTTCAACTCTATAAGATAGTTGTGAGAAGACCCGTATTGTGAAACATTAAAAGTTTTTTTTTTAATTCATTATCTAAACATTTTTGGAACCTATAATTATAGTAAACAAAATATACAGGAATAAAATAAAAATCTGATTTATTTCGCTAAATTTTCTTATTCATGACAAAAACCATTAACCTAGGACAGTCGAGATTATTTCACAGGGCATCTCAAATACTTCACACTGGAACACACCACTGAGGGGGGGTAACCTTAAAACTATTTTATAAATTATCTGTCAAAATAATAATATTCTAGGACAGTAACACACACGGTCATCTGATCCCATACTAAGCAGAGCTTGTGTTATGGAAACCAGATAACTGATATACAATACATATACTACTTTTCTTTTGCTAATACATAATTATTGTAGATAATTACACCCACGCTCAAGACAAACAGACATGTTTATCCAACCAATGTCTGTCTTTGGTGGAAATTTACCCTGCGACCTACCCTCCACCAAAATAATAACTGTTGGTTGTGTTCCTGTGTGCGAGGTAGTCTGTGTCACGACATCTAAAGGCACCGGCAACGCGTTATGTAAAACAGATATTATGTTAAATGAAAAACACATAACCTTGCAGCAAGGTGTCTGCTGGTGAGTTTTGAAGACTTCTAAGAGTGACAGATGTCAGATAACTGCAATCAAGGATTACAGCGACCTACTGTTTCAGTAAACGAGCTAAAGGTAACCACAGACTTTGAAAACTGGTAAGTTTCACATCATTTTCATTAAATTAAGACAAATTTTAAGACAACTTCTGCCTAATGTTATGCCTCTGTTAAGGGTCCGTAGACTGCGATAACCGCTCACCATCAGGTGAACATACTCTCCTAACATATAGTACAAGTAATTCGAGACACCTTACATGAAACTCGACTGTCTTTAAAATCCGCAATTTTATCCCGACTAAATCCATTAGATTTTCTGATTTCGCGACTAAAAATCATATATATTTTTATTGATGTCGGTTAAAACTACAGTCTATATTAAACCAATAAAACAAAGCACTTACTTATATACACTTAAGATATTTGTAAAGACATTTGCAAATACCGCAAAGGACGAAAATTATGTCACAGTAACAGTTTTCACAAAATATTTAAGGTCATTTAACATCCACCAACCCGCACATGGCCAGCGTGTGTGGATTTAGGCCGGGGCCCGCAGACAGTCACTTTATTAATAATGATCGGATAGAATAAACTTAAATTTAGCCCCCCCCCCCATCCATCCCACTGAGATATACGGCTCTTTGTTCAAATATTGTATGAAATTGTAACTGTCAAAAGTTGGTGAGGTATAGGGGAAGATAGATATTTTTGAATGTTTCGTTCAAGTTCTTGTTGAACGAACCAATCAATATTAGCTTGTGACCGAATGATATGTAGTGGTAAGGCGATCTGGGGTGTCTGGGCCCCGATTCTAGGCCGAGGCCCTGGGCCTTGATTCTAGCGCTTTAGACATTTATCTCTAATAGATATTTGTCGAACAAAAATGGCGATTCATTTTGTTGTTCAATGACAAACGTCGCAATAATGACGGATATCATTGAAACCAGGACGCTTTTTTTAGCTAAGAACCATCATAAACTTTGCATTTAAATAATACTTGCAAATATTTTTACAATTATTTAGTGAGTTTATTATAATCCATAATATTTAAACAAGCTTAACTATTACGAGTCGACATTTGATTTTGATTTTGTGTAAATACATAATTATATGTAATGTAACGCAGGCTACCCGTTTGGGCTTCATCTGGGTGTTATTAGATGTATATAAGAGTCCATTCACTTAGAGAGTAGGTAGATTACAGACAATTACAAACTTTTACTTCTGACTCTTACTACAAAGTTAACATTAAACATACAGCAGGGCAAGAGGTCACTGTAGCACCAGAGGTATCTCTCGAGCGTTGCAAAAGCTTCAAATCTTAATACTTTACTATTACTTATTTTTTGGAAAGGCACAGCGGATACAGTGACATTCTACACTCCATGGGAAGACTCGACTGGTGTAGGTACCGTCCACCTTACAGAATACACAGCGTGTAATAACTGTTGGTTGTGTTCCTGTGTGTGAGTAAAGTAGACAGTGACTGTGTAGGTACCGTCCACCTTACAGAATACACACCGTGTAATAACAATCAGTATTTGCAGCATAAAAATATAGCATTAAACACCATGGTTGGCTCTACCTAAGCGAATGAACTCTGTATAATACAGTACTTATATAGATAAATATTTGCAAAAAAAATCTCCATCTAATCATAACTTAATTATCAGACTATAAATTGATTTCACAGTAGTCCTACTCTACCATGGCATTAGAATTGTAGTAAAATAGTTTAGTCAATGATTTGACTTCAAAAATAATGAGAAGGAAAATGGCGTATTACTCTTACAGCATCGCAGTTCTCTAGTTTTTTGACTACTTATCTTTTAAAAGCTTGTATACTTATCAGTGACAAAGGGTCCATACAAGCCGATTCCCATCGGGTGCCCTTCAGGAAGTGGTCAATATCACGCGTACTTAATAATATGTTATGTAACGCCTAAAAGTTCAAAATAGCAAGATAAATAAGTATAGCATCAAGTATAAGAACGATCGGTGACGGTAGTGAAGAGATATTATTTTCATAAGTAAGAACTTTTTTGCTCCGGCTTGCCTTTTTCAGACTTCCACCTATCACCACTGATACTTATTGAAACAATACAACGCTTTCAGTGCGGTGTTGGAGCTGCCCCGATTCTGCAGCGCATCAGGATTGTTTGCAGCGGCGCACACGCAACTATGCGTAAGAGTTGCGCTACACTCTGCGCACAGGGATGTGCGCAGAGTGTAGCCAGCTCCAATGCCACTATATCCGGCACTGCTGCGGCTCACTCAATAATAACAGAAAATCAGCGTAACGCTGCGTACTGTAAAACCATTGAAATACCATTTTACTACGATTCCAGCACAATAAGATTCCAGAGGACGTAAATCAAAATTCTATTTGATCCATCTTGTCTATATATATTAAAATGATAAAATCCCTATTTCCCTTGGTCACGCCATGCGCCATCACGAGTGAACGGCTGGACCGATTTCGCTAATTATTTTTTTTAGAATATTCCTTGAAGTACGAGGATGGTTCATACGCAGAGAACGTCTTGACCGATTTTTATGGAATCTTTTAAGTATCTATATCCGATACGTCTGAGAATCGGTCGTAATTTATTTTCGGACCCGGCAGGTGGCACTGCTATACCGGGCAGGACGACGTCTGCGGGGTCCGCTAGTAGATTATATGTTGGACACACCATTTTTGTATTAAGAAACTAAAATAAAAACACTGAGACAAATAAAGCGCATTAAAGTTTAAGGGTGGAGATTCTTTACGTTATAATCACTAAAAAATACTGCATCAAGGATGTTTTTTTTTTAATTTTTTTTATTCTGTGATAGGCTGGCGCTTGACTACAACTTGCCTGATGTTAAGCAACGATAACGATGTAGTCTACGATGGAACGCGCCAGCCTACTATACCGATTCACTCGTGATTACGAATGATTATCGGTGAGGTGGCAGTGGAATGAGCCTCAATATGGTTAAAAAAAACCTCAAAGGAGCAACAATTCCGACCCACCGTTTCTTTATGGTGTCACCAGACATCGTAACGGTACACCTGTCATTTTTAATTATCGCCATTATTATATACACACAATATGGCTACACATCCAGTACGCTGACCTCTCGTTTTACGCAAATCCTATACAACACGAGATCAGCTTGTACTGAAAATGTATAGCTTTTTGTGTAGCCGTGTGACTTTGAGGACGCGAAACAATTTGATAAATGCGTTCAATATTTTTTTAATCTACAAGATAGTAATCAAATAGAATCTCGTCATGTTTTCTGTGGTATAGTAGAACAAGGACTGTTGGTGTAAATATTTGATAGGACATACATAATAAATCTTATACTATTACTTTTTAATTAAAATTTAACTTAATATTTCTGTGTAATGGTAGTAAAATTTCTATTTTATAGTGTTCCTTATCTCTTACAGCTCTCGAGCGTTAGGCAACGCCAGACTCACTTATTCATAAACCGTCTTATAAGTTTGCCTTTGTCATGTCGACATTTATACTATAGGCCGACCGTTTAACTCGCGTATCGCTATCTGAGGTACAAAGTCATAAAACATTAATTAAATCTCTTAAAGAACTATTTAACCACAGACAAAAGTAATGTAAGACTATTCGTCACTAATATCCATATCGCTTGAATCATCATCACTGTCTGTGCAGCTTGAGGAGTCAGAATCTTGGCGATAGGCGATACGCGAGTTAAACGGTCGGCCTATAGTAAGAAAGAGACATAAATCCATTAAACTACAAAGGCTTATAAGATTTTTATGAATAAAACTGATATATTATTTCGTAAAAACCATAATTACTGTAGAACAGGTTAAAAATGATGAACTTAGTTGTTGAATAGAGACCACGGAGCAAATCTACAGTCAGCTAACTGTATGTTTGCACTGCACAACAAAACATGATACAAGCATAGTCTTATCTCTTTCTACTCATCTCTAAACGATAGAGATAGATAGTGCTTGCAACATGTTTTCTTGTGCAGTGGAAACTAGGGGTAAGAAGCTAATATTACGGTGCATCCACACCGCAGTTACTTTTTGTTGAGCAACATTTTCAAATGTTACTGAGCAACACTCGATAGCAATAAGTTATTCATTGTTAGTAAATGTTGCCGTGTTAGTCAATGTTGCTCTAACAATCGATAACATTGTTAGATAATGTTACCTCAACAATGCGTCGATATATGTCGTGCTCGATTGTCGTCGAAAGTTATTCTTTGTTATATTTTGTTGAGCACTCAACAATTTGTAACAACTAGTCTCAAATGTTAGAGATTGTTATTTAATGTTACCGTGTTGCTAAATGTTGCTCAACAAAAAGTAACTGCGGTGTGGATGCACGGTTACAAAAAAGGTCAACACTAAAAGATTATAATATCAATAAGTGACGTGTCGAGAGGTTAAAACTTAGAAAATTGAACACGGCCCGGTTATTGCACGCGATCCCACTCTGCCGAGGTACATGAACAGTTTGTATGCATAAACTGTTCGTATTTTGTGTTTGTGTGTTGCTTTTATTTACGTGTACATGTGTAGACGTTTCAACTTTTACTCGTGTGCTGTTCGCGATTACCCCGGCTCGCCCAAAATATGGCAGAAACAATTTAGTACTAAACATTGCGTATTACAGTGTGAATATATTCTTGTAAAATAAAGTCACACAACACCTATTTATGACATCTCTTAGTGTTATGTTTAACAGAGTTAATAGATTTAATATTACAAAATTGAATCTGTCAATCAAGTTTTGTAGCTGACTGTAGATAGAAACGCCGTCTTTTATAGGGACAACGACATTTTTTTTTGGTCTGTCAGTCAGATAGAGAAATTAAAAATATTAGACACGTTTTTTCCTTGATTTTTTTTATCCTATAATAAGCAATGATGTAGTTTACGATGGAACGCTTACCCAGTAAATACCGATCCACTCGTGAATTGAAAACCGGCAAATTATAGCTATCGGGAAACAAGAGATGCCGGCAGCGACTTCCACAACTTTGCAGTTCGACAATAAAAGTGAATGCAGAGCGCTTTTTTGTGTCTTTTATGATTACAGCGATACGTCCAAACTAAATCTCGAATGACGTAACATTTAAGTTTCATACATCTGTATGACATAGCGCAACTCCACTCCATAACATACGTGAAAAATTCGAGTCTAACATTTGTTTATAATCTTACTGACGAAATAACAAAATACAATTATACATACCTTGTCACCATCGGTATCGTGAGTTTTAATATTATTTGTTACCAGAGACTGTCTACTGCTAGAGGGCTCCAAGAAACAATTTCATGTCCAGAATACGAATATATTAAATTTAATAATAATAATTCAGAAATGGAACAACCGCTAAGCGAAAATTTTAATAGTAATATAGTGGGACATTAACACACACGGTCATCTGATCCCAAACTAAGCAGAGCTTGTACTATGGAAACCAGATAACTGGTAATATACTATATATAATACTTTTCTTTTGTAAATATATACTTAAATATAGATAATTACACCCAGACTGAAGACAAACAGACATGTTCATCACACAAATGTCTGACTTGGATGGGAATCGAACACCACTGGCCGGGCCAGTCAAATCATGACATAGTATAAAATGAAGTCACCTCCGCTGTTTTTAAGCGATAAACTCGAACCTACTGAACCGATTTTCAAGTGATTTACACTAATAGATAGATGACCCATGAGAAAAGTTTTGGTGTATAATATGTACCCGTGCAAAGCCAGCGCGGATCGCTAGTATATAATCAAAACAATTTCTTATAAAGTTTTTTTAAAAATACTAGCTTTCCGACCGCGGCCCTGCTCGCGATTATTACAAACCATTAACCTCTTTTTGCGCAGTCGGATGAAGTCATAGTTACATTCGCATTTATAATATTAGCAAGGATCAGCCATGTGAGAATTCAGAATTTTGTGTCAGTAAAAGGTTTGTGTACAAGAAAATTAAGAAAAAAGTGTAGGGAAACGTTGAAAAAAAAGTAAGCTTGCAAAGTAGCTAGTTTAGTATATAAAGCACTAAAACATACTTACACACAATATTTTCGTATTCTGGACTGTATAGGGTGACTGATAATAAGTGCAAAATACTTTATCATATGGTATTGCTCATGATTACAGACAATTTTCATTTAATAAATTTGCTATTCAATATTGAGATAATGGAGTGTAAAGTAGGGAGAGACGCGCTCTCTTCTGTGCGCCTAAATATTATATTGCTAATATTGCTATTAAATATTAAACAAAATTTAAAAAAGAAGTTTCTTTAGCAAAGATGTTTGTGATCATAAGTCGTACAAAGAAAATTATTTTACACTAATTATCAGTCATCCTGTATAGAAACACCATAACACTAACAAAACCAAACATCGACATTTTTTACACTTAAGTAACAAAATCATAACCTAAATACTTCTTATTTTTTCTTCTCACTCTAGAGGCAGCTTTTTTTGGATCCTCAAACTCGTCCTCTTGCTCAAACACAATATTATTTTCTATAACCCAATCTTGTTTCTCCTGATTTGAAGATGGCTTTTTCTTTTTTTTCTTAGCAGAATTCTCCTCTTTAACTCTCTTCTTGTTTCGCTCTTCGAGTTGTATGTTATATTCTTCAACGATAAAATTCTCCGGTTCGTAACTCGTTGTAATTTCAACACCCACAGACGGATCAACGTCGGGTAGAATATAATAGTTGTCGAAGTCTCCTTGCACACTTATCTCGTTCATTTCTGTGGTGAAATGTCTTTTTTTTTTGCCTCCAGAACAGTGTTTTATGTAAGCATATTTAGGTTTCGTTTCCTCGGGCACAATATTAACAGCCCACTCGGTGGGCTCCCTGGCTGGAATCTCTTTGACCTCTTCGGATGTTATTTCCTGTTCTTCAGCGATTTCGTAGATAAAATTGTGGGGTGCAGCCCCCTCTTCGATCACCAGAGATTCGTTCCCTTCGGATGTTGATGTGGTAGGGGTCTGAGGTACTATCTGATGAAGAAAAAAGAAAAATTAACAAGATTAAAAAATACAGCGGTAGCGCAACGGTACGGGCCTCGCCTTAAAAATATAAGGTCGCCGGTTCGATTTTCATTTGTGCCCACACATCTTTGAGTGAATTGTTTCATCTCGCCGCTCAATATCGGTGACGGAAAACATCGCGAGGAAACCGGCATGTCTAAGAACTAATCATTCTAGCACATGTGACACCCACCAAGCCGCACTTTGCCACCGTGTGTGGATTAAAGGTCTAAACTCGTAAAATATTTGAGAGAAGACTCAGCCCAGCAGTGGAACACAAAAATTTTTGACGCATAGAAAAAATCTTCGCTATATGGGTCACCTGGCCGCCATAAGTACGTACTAGTTGTACCTACTGAGTAAGTGCGCTCCATCGTAGACCACATCATTGCTTAACAGAATCATTGACAATGTCATATTCTACCAACTTCAAAAAACGGAGGTTCTCAATTCGACTCTTTTTTTGTCGCGACAACGGCCAATAATAAATCAAATTTTGATATTTTTTGTTTGTTTTAGAGAGTACTTTCTAGATGGACCTAATAAAATTTTATCAAAATCGGTTGAGTGAATTTTCAGTTATTGTTAAAACATTGAAGCCTATTCGTATGTTTTCATTTACAAATCAGTTGTTACCACTCCAGTTGTGGTCAAGTGCAAGAGTATTACATAATATATAATAATGTACTAGAATTAGATTTACCTCAATAATCTGCTTGGGGTCAGTCATCTTGGTGATAACTTGCTCTGATTGTATAATGGAGGCCTCCGCCTTGTCTGTTTCAACTTTCACTACCCACAGCTGTTTGCGTTGCAGGTTCTTCAACGATCTGGTTTAAAAAAACATAATTTAACATACATTACATTCTAACGTCAGAAGTGGGATAACCACGTGGAAAATTTAATATATTTCTTTGAACTATCTTAAGAGTTGTGAGAGTTCAGGCCTTTCTTTAGTAAATACATGCTTTTAACAGATAATTACACCCCAGACTACAGACAAACAAATGTCATCACACAAATGTCTGTCTCGAATAGAAATCGAACACACAACCACTTCTCTGAAACACCCTTCTTTGAATAAATTTTTAGGTAAAGTTACTTACAGATAACCAAGAGTATCAACAAGCTGTCTCACGTTGAGCCGCGAAACAGCCTCCGGCTCGTCCTTGTCTGGCTCGACGCTGTAGTTATGATCCAAACGAATCATCTCAGCCACTGTGTACAAAATCACATTAATATAATGATAAACGCAGTAGTTAATATGGAGAAAATATAAAAAAAAATGAAAAAAAAATATATAAAAAAGACATTAAAAATAATAATAATAATATAAAAAAAAACATATATGTGTATAAAATTCTCGTGTCACAGTGTTAGTTACCATACTTCTTCGAAACGGCTTGACCGATTTGTATGAAATTTTATATGCATATTCAGTAGGTCTGAGAATCGGCTACTATCTATTTTGCATACCCCTAAGTGACAAGGGTTATCCACCCCTAACATATTTTTTATATTTAAGGACAATTTTTTTATTAATATGGCATTAAAATACATATATCCCTAAACTTTCACCTTTCTATCACCAACCCCTATTTTTTAATAGCGATATTAGTAATATAAAGGTGAGAAATACGCGCGGTGCGAAGTTTGCTGGAGCAGCTAGTAATATACGTATAATATTCTAGAACATTAACACACACTGTCATCTGGTCCCATACTAGGCAGAGTGTGTTATGGAAACCAGATAACGGATATGTACTTTACGTAAACTACTTTACTTTCGTAAATACATTCATATAATCTAAATACATAAAAGAAGAAACTGACTGACTGACATATCAACGCAGAGCCCAAACCGCTGGGTCTGGAGACTCCAAATTTGGCACATAGGTTCCTTATGGGGTCTAGGGGTGAACTAAGAAAGGATTTTTCAAAACTCACCCTTTAAGGGGGTGAAACGGGGTTCCAAAGTTTGTACGGAGAAACAAGATTAATGAGATCAATTTCGCGGGCGAAGCCGTGGGCGGAAGCTAGTAGATAATATGTGTGTCACTGTTTAACGGAAAAGTCTGTTGTCTGTAAAGTCGGTATACTGACGATAGTTGAACGTGACAACGTCATAAGATAATATTGATGGAATGGTTTCATTTTACAAAAGAAAATTTTATTTCTTTACTGTATAGCAGCTGTCCACGCGGACGCATCGGTCACCCAAGAACGCCGAATAGTGCCTCTTTGCCACTCGTTCCGCGCTCTCGCTTGCACTTCAAGCCTTAAATGGAACGCCTCAGAGCGAGGTAACGTTGTGTGCGTCAGTTTTTTCGTGTGTACAGCCGGCTCCATCGAATTATAAGACGTTGTCACGTCAAAATCTAATATTTTGGCACAGAGATATATTATAGTCTGGGATAGCAGATAGGTTATTTTATTTATCCTACGACGAGGGTGTTCTAGTTGTTCGAAAAGCAGTTCTTCAATTCTTAATTTTTTGGAAATAATCTGGAAGGATTAATCACAAAAAACAATGGGACAATGGGAATGGGACGTCCATTTAGGTAAGTTATATACATAGTTATATACCTAGGGTTATATATTAATATTGTTTCGTTTCAATGATAAAGCAAAAAAATGTGTATGACATTTTTTTTTATAATTAAAATAGGATTTTGATACCTTGTCGACATTCATATTAGTATATTATAATTAGTGACCAAATGCACGGTTTCTATATTGTTAAAAGACTCATTTTAGTAACGAACATTACTGTTGTTATCAAAATCTTGTGAAACACTATGCAACGCGTCGTTAGTATTAGATTGGTATGTAATAGTTGGTTATAGAAACCGGACATAGGCGAATCCGAGTCCCTAGACAAAGTGAAACAGCGATGCGATAGCGAAATATCGAATAGAATTAAATACAGGGTGGTCATCTAATCACAATAAATCATACATATATATTGTATACCCCATTTTGAAAATATGAAATCAATTTACCGAACATCATTCGTAATGACAAGTGAATAGGTATATTAGGCAGGCGCGTTCCATCGTACACTACATCATTGCTTTACAAGTTGTATTTAAGTGCAAGTCTATTGCTGAATAAAAAGAAGATCAATATTTGAGATGACAGACAGCTTTAGGACTTCTTACTTTACATTCAACCTGTACTTGCGTAAAGCAGAGGCGCACGCTTGCGACTCACTAATGAAAGCGTAGTCTCGCCGCCCATGCCGTGCTTTTCGCTGTCGCTGGATAAGTGAAATTGTATCTTATAGTATGTTTTATTTGAGGTAAATTTTTACGCTATTGAATTTATTTATTTTTATTTTAAATATATCACTTCAACCCTTTTTAGTGTCCCACTACTGGGCACGGGTCTTCTCTCAACTAGTTGAGACAGTTTACGCCTTAATCCACACACTGGCCAAGTGCGGGTTGTCACATGTCCTCGAATGATTAGTTCTTAAACATGTGACCTATCCTCTATATATTTTTTTTTTTATCTAATATAACAATTAGTAGATTCTACTACTGTATGAGTTAACGTGATAATGTCATCGCCACACTGTATATGGGATTGACATTTTGTACTTTTCTATCTTACGTTATCGCTTCGGTATATCACTTTGTCTAGTGTCCTGTTGATAAATTGCTAAGTACCTTTAGGGACTGCCGATATGAACTTTTGGAATACCCCTAGGTAGGACGCGTCCCTGCGGGCCCCTGCAATTTACCAACTACCATCAGCCTTTACACGGAATGCCAAATGGGACCAGTTATGCCTAAATGTACCAACTGCAAAAAAAAATGCTTTGAGAAAATGACGTTTGATATCTGACTGAATACAACTTTTGTAGGTGATAGTTTCTGACTGTTTTTTTGAGCTAGTATCATTATCTTAGTTAAATCTGTATTACTTTCGATTTGTTAAATATTTTTTTTTTACATTACCTAACACACATGGCCATCTGATCCTAAACTAAGCAGAGCTTGTACTATGGAAACCAGATATCTGGTAATATACTACTTAATACTTTTCTTTTGTAAACACATACTTAAATATAGATAATTACACCCAGACTCAAGACAAACAGACATGTTCATCACACAAATGTCTAACTTGGGTGGGAATCAAACCCACGACCTGCGGCGTCAAAAGAAAGTGTCTTACCGACCACGCCACTGGCCCGTCGATTAAAATACATAGGTATTAATCTCATTATAGTAGAATTATTTTATTCATGGCCCTAACGTGTGGCTTGATTAAATACGGTCTTATTCATAAAAATCATAAGATTTTTTAGTTTAAATGGACTTTTGTCTCTTTCTTATTTGTATAAATGTCAGGTTGACAGACAAAGACAAACGAATTATAAACCTATTTTATCTATAATGAGACATTTATGAATACGGGGGATGTGTTCAAGAATTTTATGACGTCAGATGTGGATAAAAGTAGGGCTGTTTTTGCTGGGTAATTAATAATATAAGTGTCAATAAATTACTTTCTGACAATTTGTGGGTTGGTACATTTTGACATAACTAGGTCCAATGATCAGATAGAAAAGTAGAGCAGTGTTGAATTTGACTAAAGTGACTGAATCTGACTGACTGTCAAAAAGCAGTCAAAAATGGCTATAAACTGTCAGAAATTGTCATTTTCAGTCATTTTAATTTCAGTAACCTTTACAAGTAAGTCTTTACTATTGATAAAACTTATCTTCTTGATTGAAACAAAAAACGTGGTTTAAAATATTAAAAATTAACGGCGCTATTCATGAAGATCTTAAAAACTTCTATAGTTAAAATGAATTTTGTCTCTTTCCAACTAGTATGAATATCAAGATGACAGATAAGGACACGAATTATAAACCTATTTTAGCTATTAAAGGCCATAGAAGACATTTATGAGTTAGGGATATTTTAAGGGACCTAACTCACCAGCGCAATCCCGCCACATCTACTCCTGTGCACCAGGATCAACAGCGGCACCGTGGAGCGACTCGGGATTTGAACCCGGCCAAGTCCCGGGACACCTAAACTGTCTTGGATCCCGCACGAATTTAATCAGAAAGAAAATAGGAGGCGGGAACGTACTACTTTTGATGGTTAGTGGCCTTGCGGTGTACAATGATGTCAGGTGACACCATTTTAAGAGGGTGGGTCGGAATTGTTGCTCCTTTATGGTTTCTAACCATATAGAGCCTCATTCTACTGCCACCTTCTCACCGAAAATCATTCGTAATTTAAAGTGAATCTGTATATTGGGCAGGCGCGTTCCATCGTAGACTACATCACATCATCAAACTTTCTATTTGCAGTTTTGGTGGGGTAGACTAGTTTAAAAGAACATAATTGCATTGTAAAATTATTAATTACTTTTTTTATTATTAATAATAATAACAATAAAATGGTTTCATTGACTCCAGTTTTACAGTGTGCTTAACCTAATGTTACATGGGGTGACGAAAACAAATACTGTGTCACAATATTGTGTCCCAGTCTCTTAAACTAGGCCATGCCTGTATTTTAAGTGACTGTGATTCGGCAAGTTAGATTTTTTTTAAATAATATTATTATTATTTGGTTGCTGTTGTGGAGCGCGTCACTTAGTGGTATCAAAAGTGGGCCGATATGTGTAACTAGTTAAAGTTTGGTTGTGTTGTGTATGTGTGCATGCGTGTGTATGCGCGTATTCTGTAACAGGCTTGCGCTTGACTACAACTCGCCCGATGTTAAGCACTGATGTAGTCTACGATGGAACGCGCTTACCCATTAAATACCGATTCACTCGTGACTTGATGACAGGCATATAATAGCTAGCGAGAAACAAAGATTTAAGTTTTATTTACAGTTTTATGTAACAATTAAAGTGCTCACGTTTTTTATCCTCGGCTGACGGTTCCACACGCGGCGTTTTGTCCTGCTCGGACAACAGTTCCGGGAGCATCGGGGAGTCTATCCACAGCCCTTGGTTGTCCATCTCGAAGTGGTATCTGGAAACATACGGCCTTATTCATAAAAAAGTTTTAAGACTCTTTGGTTAAAACGGACTCAAAAACGGTCTCTTTCTTACTAGTATAAATGTCAAGATGACAGACAAAGACGAACGAATTATAAACCTATAGACGGACTAATATTACCTGTAAGCAGTGAATGATACTGAACTTAGGGGCGAAGAAAAATGCCAATAGTAAAAAAAATACTGGCAAAGCATGAAACTATCTTATTTCAAACTAGCGGACCCCGCAGACGGCATCCTGCCCGGTAAACCAGTGCCATCTACCGGGTCCGAAAATAGATTACGACCGACATTCAGACCTACATAACATAGTTCAAGGGTTCATAAAAACCATCTAGCCGTTTGAGAGGTCTTTTTTTATTTTTCTCTACGTAAGAACCAATGTTCTAAAAAAAGAATTAACGAAATCGGTTCAGCCGTACTCGAGTTATGCGCTTACCAACACATTTTGCGATTCATTTTTATATTATAGATATTTAAACTCATACTGAAAGCTAGTTTCATATACTTTTTTTTTATTCTGCTATAGGCTGGCGCTTGACTACAACTTGCCTGATGTTAAGTAATGTTGTAGTCCACGATGGAACGCGCCAGCCTAGTGTACAGATTCACTCGTGATTATAAATGATTGTCGGTGAGAAGGGGGCAGTGGAATGAGCCTCCATACGGTTAGAAACCTTAAAGGAGCAACATTCCGACCCACCCTATCTGCATGGTGTCACCAGACATCGCACCGGAACACGGCAAGGCCGCTTGGCGGTGCGGCTTTGTCTGGTGGGCGGTCACTAACCACGGCCGAAACCTACCACCAGTTGATTTCTTGCTTTCTCATTCTTATTCTTTATTGTACACAAAACACTTACATATACAATCATTTATAAATAGGAAACAACGATGTACACATGCGATCTTAATTCAAATATGAATTTTCAACCAGCAAACCTCTAGTAGAGAAAACTTGTGGAATGGGTAGAAGTGCACAACTAATAACTTTAAATAAATACATATACCTACATAATAACATTACATACTATGTACTTAGATATATTATACAATATATACTAAGTAAATATATACTAATAATTTGTCTGCTTAACTAAGTGGTCACCAAGTTAAAAGAAAGTTTATGTGGCGTGGTTGGTAAGATACTTGCTTTTCACGCCGCAGGTCGTGGGTTCGATTCCCACCCGAGACAAACATTTGTCTAAAATATGTCTGTTTGTCTTGTGTCTGGATGTAATTATCTTTATTTAAGTATATATTTACAAAAGAAAAGTATTATAAGTATAGTATATACCAGTTATCTGGTTTCCATAACACAAGCTTTACTTAGTTTGGGATCAGATGACCGTGTGTGTTAATGTCCCACTATATTATTATATTTAAAGTATTAGGCTGAGGTTGTCAATTAAACCTTCCCAGTGGTTTGACTTTTTCTGACACTTCCAACAATACCAACACAGCTGTAGCCCGCGTGATATTAGGATAAACAGAAGCCTGTGTGCTATTCTGCCGTCGCAAGGAAAAAGGGCAAATCTGACATTCTTTTCGTAATTGACTTATTTATATTAGGAGGGCCGGTGGCGTGGTCGGTAAGGTGCTTGCTTTTCACGCCTCAGGACGTGGGTTCGATTCACACCCGAGATAAACATTAGTGATGAACATTTGTGTTGTGTGTGTCTGGGTGTAAATATCTATTATAAGGATGTATCTACAAAAACAAAGTATTATATGTATAGTTATATGGTACCAGTTATCTGGTTTCCATAACACAAGCTCTGCTTAGCTTGGGACCAGATGACAGTGTGTGTTAATGTCCCAGAATATTTATTTATTTATATCATCGGAATCATAATCTTTTACTGATTCCGACAATGTTAATAAGTTACTTACGAAAAAATATGTAATATGTCAGTTGTGCCCTGTTTCCTTGCGACGGCAGTATTCCAGACAATACCTCTGTGGCGGAGCCAAATCCGTACATTGGTGTCTGCGTAAAAGTAACAAACACATCTACTCAAAGGCATTAACAATATTAGGTAGTATAATTTCAACCAATTTACACAAAACCTTGATAAAATTTATGTATGTATTGAAACCATCTTCATGAATTATTTTATCTACTTGTAAAATTCCTATGGTATATTAGTGTCTATCTATTTTTTATTATTAATGATCTACGATGGGACGCGCCCGCCCATACCGATTCACTAGTGATTACAAATGATTTTCGATGAGAAGGCAGTGGAATGAGGATCCATATGGTTAGAAACCATAATGGAGCAACAATTTTGACCCATCCTCTTAAATGGTGTCCTCAGACATCGCACCGGAACACGGCAAAGCCGCATAGCGGCGCGGCTTTGTCTGGCGGGTGGTCACTAACCACGGCCGAAGCCTAACACAAGTTAATTACCAGTTGACTGTCACCTGATTTGTAGCACCCGGGGACCATGTAGACTCCCACGGAAGAAGGTGACTCAGCCTAGCCCCAGTTTTTAAATTGATCTCAGACAAGAAGACAGTCACGGCAAATACAAAAAACAAAATACAACATTTATATATTTCATATTAAGATAGCTAGTTAGTGACACTGGGACCCGCACCAGGATACCCTGTGTTGCAGGGTCCAGTCTTTTTCGACATAGTAATAGTACATAAAAATAATAACATACAATAAAAATTAAACCATAAAAAATTAATATGTTATTAGTGAGATGAAAGAGTGAAGGAGTTTGTGATGTATGTTTGTGGTGTATGGAATTGTGTTGTATGAAGGTGTGTGGTGTATAACGGTGTGTGGTGTATAACGGTGTGAGCTGTATGTTGGTGTGTGCTGTATGTTGGTTTGTGCTGCATGTTGGTGTGTGCTGAATGTTGGTGTGTGCTGCATGTTGGTGTGGGGTGCATGTTGGGGTGCATTATATGTTGGTGTGCGAGCAGGCAACTTGGTTTCATAATATGTAATGAAATTTGTACAGTCATTAAGCCAGATCAACTTACCCACACAACTGAAGACTGACATGTCGCCAGAGACATTCGCTTTCATCTTGCATGGCACTCTCTATCCAATCCTGTCTACGTAATTCATTGTCGCTCGTCATATTCCCACTGGCAACAAAATTGCTTTATTAATAACAATATTATTTTCACAGATACACATCTTGTCCCAAATTAGGCAAAATAATTATATTTAATGTTATAGAAACTGATAAACTACAAATACATTTTTTTTTTATAAATAAATACTATAGGATAAACCAGTAATAAACTGTCTGCAAAATGTCATCTAAATCTAATTAGACAGTTTTCTGTGAAAGGGTAAGAAATCCATACATACTCATGTTGCATTTATGGTATTCATTAAATAATTAATAGAGGTAGAATTTTCTATGCATCAGTCCTCAGGTGCTCTTGTTCACCTACATTTTTAAGGGTGTAGCATAGTGGTCACGTAACTAAAAATATCAACTGAATTCCTGTTTCTACATTTAATATCATGCTCAGCATAGCATAAAAAGTAGCCTATAGCCTTCCTCATTAAATGGGCTATCTGATAGTGCAAGAATTTCTCAAGTCAGACCAGTAGTTCTTGAGATTAGTGCTTTCAACAAAACCAACTATTGAGCTAAATAATATTAGTATATATAGATATAAAAGATGGAGGAGGTTTTTGCCCTATATTGGGTTTCCAAAAAATAGTTAACAAAGTTCATATAGTTGTACTTTAGGGTTTGGAAAGAAAGGTTTAAATAAATAGATATGCAGTTTTCACGTCAGAAATGCATGTAATGCATGTGTGATTTAAGTAGCAGGGAGGCTAGCGAAAGCAGGAGCAGTAGCAACAATATGAAACACATGGTATACATAACATTTATATTTTGACGTAGGACTAGTGCTGCAGAGTGTGATTATCAGTTTGATTTTATCGGTACAAACACTATCAAGAACGCCTAGTGCCTCACCACATTTATCGTGCTTGCGCCTGTGCTTTCAATTTGTACAGAGACTTAAGTCTCAGAGTGAGCCATACTGACAATTTTTTTTGTATCCGATTGACATTTAGCCTTTCCTTTGTCTGGACTTTCCCTTGATTTAATGTTGTATGAGGCAGTTAATGGTTGTCCATTGACAACTCTCACTACTATTTGGAGAATCGACTACTAAGATTGGGAATGCTGTTCCTTCATAATCTTTTGTGCGTCACACCTCCATCAACCGATAGTTTGACAGCTAAAGCATTAGTGTCATGTCATGTGTGGTCAGTTTTTGTTGATAGCGTTTGCTGCAAATAGCAATTTCTTGTTTCACAGTGTTAAGTTTTAGTTCCCTCAGAATATATTTGTTGCGGTTGCATTTTGGTATGATGCATAATGACTAATGACGTTAGTTAATGTGAATTCGTATAGATTTCTTAAGGTAATTCATGAGTCTTAGCACGCTTATTGCTATTGGCAAGCTAATTGTTAAAATGAAAAGCTAATAATTCACTCGCGAACAATGGCAATCAAGGTCATGTGAAACAGGGAGATGTAAGATGTAGTTACGTGCGAGCTACGCTGCCAGTCACGGTCTATGTAATGTACATGCTAAAGAAGTAGGTACGAAGCAAGTGGTGGATTCGCTTTATACTTTACAGAATTTAGCAACTACATTTAATTTGTCAAATGCTAATGAAGCATTCACATGCTAACAATAAATGTGAATGCTAATATTAATATGCTTTATTAATTAATCTATTTTATATATTTTATTATAATTATAAAGCAGCGGTGATGCAGCGGTGGCGCAGCGGCACGGGCCTCGCCTTAGAAAAATAAGGCTGTGGGTTCGAATCCTGATCGTGCCACACATATTTGTGTGAATTATTTCATCTCCGCTGCTCAATATTGGTGAAGGTAAACATCATGAGGAAACCGGCATGTCTAAGAACTAATTATTTAAGGTCATGTGACATCCACCAACCCGCACTTGACCAGTATGTGTGGATTAAGGCCTAAACTCTCTCAACTCATAAGATAGTTGAGAGAAGACCCGTGCCCAGTAGTGGGACACAAAAAAAAGGGTTGAAGTGATAAAATAATCTATTGCTTATACTGAATCGTGTTAGTAGGCCAACCTCTGTACATGTAGTTTAGTTTTTTTTTTACCAGATTTAGCATAAAACAACAGTATGTAATATACTTAATAATAAAAATAAATAATATTTGTAACAATACTCTTCTAAAATGCTCGATTGCTTTTATGAAATTTTGTGTGTAAATTCATTCAGTATGTCTGAGGACCAGATGCCTGTAGACACAGGGGTCAGGCTTTCCGACCTTAAGTCTTACTACATACCAATCAATTTTAGCTAATTTCCCTGATACTCTATGAACATTTGATGATTGAAATTTCAGTATTTGAAGAAATTGGCGCCTAGCAGGTGTCTCGTCTGTGATCTGAGGGCTTTGCTACAGTATGAGCAGAGGATTTTCATTCATTTATTGTTATTTTTTATATCCCAAAACATTAGAATGAGACATGGAAAAAATTAACTTAGTAGTTTTACAGTTTGCGAGGTCTACACTTAGCTTTGTATATGTGTGTGCAGATTGATAGTGTAGATCGGCCTAGGGCGTAACGCATCCTTTGCTCGGTAAAACCATGTACTACTTTTTGACAATCACCTTAAGGCAATCCCTAGCACTGCCCAACTCATACATACAATCCTTGTCATTCATACAAATGCAAAGCTCAGCTTAGACCTTGCAGACTGGACTACCTCATTTCTCCATATAAATATTCTTCCCTATTAAAATATACAACATTGAGGCCCAAGCAGTTCGACTTGGACAGGTTAGGTTAGAAGACAGGCAGGATAGTTAGGTTAGGTTATATTAGGCAGGAGCAGAGCAGTGTAATAGACCTATATGATTACTAGAAATTAACCTATAAACCTTAAATAATTAATAACTTGATAATAATATTTCTGCTGAAAATCCTACCTGTATTTACTATATTAGCCTATTAATACCTAAACCAATTAAATTTATAATGAAATTCATTGCTAAAGCTGTACAGGTCAAATAATAGGTAATATATATTTTTTTATTAATACACACAGCACAAAATTCGCTGGGGCAGCTAATCAACATACACTTAAAACCTTTTTACTGGTTAGACTTATGCTAAGTAGCTTAACATAGACATTTCAAGTTTCCCTCCAAAATTTTACCACACCTATCCTGGAGGCATAAACAAATGGAGCTAATAAATACATATTTAGTGTACATCATGTAGTCATTTTAGCTAGTTATACAGTAAAATATGGGTGTGGTACACGAAAATATTATGGAGATAGGGTTAGAATCTATAAATAGATGGTAAACAGTATATTATGCTTTTCCTATAGCTATCTTTTTGTAGGTCACGCTAACGCAACCATAGACATTTTAGATGCATTTTTGATAGTATTTTTTCGTGTTAAATGGAGAAGTTATGACGAAAACAAACTTACTTGTAGAAGGAGAAGCTGCAGATTACATCGTATTCCATGGTGCAGCCCTCCACTACACACTTCTGAGCACTCATTGTGACGATTAGCCGTGGTACCAAATATGGAGTCCCTCACATTCACATTATAGTAGGAAACACAAATCAATAAATTATTATCATTTAGCGCCTAAACCAACTTTCAAACAAACTAATTTGATGGATCTTTAGAAAATTATCAATCAAATGTCGAAATTGACGTGCTGTCACGAAAAGTCGAAATTTTTAGCAAATGCGTCAAACGCGTGCCATGAAATGGTGATGTAATTCGGCGCCAAAATAATACTGGCAACATCTTAACATGAATTGATTCAACTTTTTCTTATGTTCGATTTTGTCAATAATCGATTTTGTTAATTAAGTAGAACTATTTTCTTAATAGTTACTAAAATAGAGCATTATTTCTTATTTCTATTGAATATAAGTTATTAAAATGCAGCAAAATTTTTTCATTATAGAAAAAAGAAAGCAAATGCTTAACTTAGTGAGTCAAAAGCCTGTCAATGATCGATATTGAATAAATATCTTTTATGTTATACTTAATCTTTTAAAATTACAGCTATATTATAAGTCTTTCTAAAATATCAAGCAGTAATTTTAGAATTTCATTCGATTAATCCAATCGATTAAGATATTGCCAGCATACAATATTCCAAATTATAATCATCATAACTTATTGTCTATGGTGTATAAAATTTATAAATTAATTCGTAAAAGCTTAAAAAAGGATGTGTACGTGAAAATTATCCTTAATATTAGAGCTTAAAACGCAATAAAACAAATGTATCTAATAAATTGGTAGTAATTATTAAAATAAAATCAATATGAGTGCGCTAATTAGGTTACCATAGACAATAATTTTACCGGATGTGGCGAAGCGTCCTATGTATAAACCTACTTCCGTAACAACAATCCATTTTACATAATTTTTGTGAATTTCAGCAAATTTTCAGTTTATTTTAGTTTAAACCTATTAGAATCATACTCCAAAAAGGTTCTGTATCTCTTGAAGGCGTCAAATATACGTCACCATTTTGTCAATCTGATGTCATGGACATGTCATATAGTATCTTTTGCAAAAAAACTTAAAGCGGTTTTGCTAGCTCGACCAATGACATTATAATATTTTATCATTGAGCTTGACTTCCACATTGCTTTTTCGGTTTACGAATAATATTATAGGTCATATAGATAGGGCGTAGACAGAGAAAACTATCCTACTACTATCTATCCCACCATAACTATCTAGTATGTTTATGAGATAAGGTCATAAACGAGTACAAAGAGCATTCAGCGTATAGACGCTTACGCTGACTCATATAGATAGGTAAGTCATGTATATTTAGGATACGTAAGTCTTGTAGGTACTAATCCATAGATCTTCTGTATTTAAAAAATTATTCAAATAGTTGTATTTATTTACCTAAATCAGTAGAGTATTATGTTCCTTGACCTAAATCCTCGCAAATGTATATACCTATGTATTTACATACCTATCGAGAACATAGTTTGACATACGTGCGAAAAAGTCATTTTCGGTGGGTTAAGACCACTATCGATTACTCATTATTTTTCGCACTTATAAACTTTTAGTTTATTTTTATTACTAAACAAAAAGCATCCTACTAAGTCTGGCTCGCATTTCTTTTAATCTACTTCATTTCAAGTTTTCGTTATAGCCAACGAAAATTTCGTGTTCGTTTCGTATGCTTTTTGATGATTCTTGTTTTATATTTCATTGTTACCGAAGAATAACTTCGCACCTGATTTGCTCACGTTTTAAATTATGCCCTTAATTTTCAATTTACAATTTTGCCAACTAAAATTTGGTCCTCGCTTCACCCCTACAGCTTTTTAAATATTAATTTAGGTTTATGAAAAGTACTTTGTGATTGATTTTTTGTCAATCCTTTTTAAGCATTTTGTCACTAATTTTTAAAACCAAATTGTGTTTAGGCTAAAAAAATAATTCTTTTGACAGCTGCGTTTTTACCGAAGGCAAAGTTCACATTTTTTGTACGACAAAATAAAGGGGTATCCTTGATTCGACAAGCCTTTATATCATTCGTTAAGGTCTTTTCGTTTCTACCATAATAATTATTGTCTTTCATTATTATTTTCTCGCTAAATCATTAAAAACCATTGATACTGGGTATACGTACAGTAATAATATTTTCTGCACGTGCATTTAATGTACTAATGTTTTTCGATTTCTATCATATTACTAACAAAAAAAATTGCGCTCGCTGCGCTCGCATAGACGCTTTTTCTTTTTCACTAGTCTCGGCAAAAATAGCTCAATAGCAAAAAGTGTATAACTACTTCTTGCTTACGGTTCGTGGAAAGAAAGTCGTGACGATTTAAATTTCATTATTTTTGGCACTTGCTTAGATAGAAATGCACTTACTTTTTAATTTGCTTTGCATCCAATGTATAAGTTCGGGCTCGCTGCGCCACGATGCACCGGATTGAGTTCTGTTCTTTCCGAGTTTTTCAAAGTATAAAATATCTTTATAATAATAATAAATAATAATTATTTATTTGCTTTAAGCGTTGTACATAAAGAGGTCTTAAAACTAGTCCGTAAACTTAGCATCGTTTTTTCCAAAAAGTATTAAGATTTCGCTACATGCATGTGCGAAAATGTCTTTTGTCACAAATAGCTCTCCCTTGTTTAAAATCTCTAGTCAGTCGTAAATTAATGATTTACATTATTTTTACACTTGGATGTAATATTGTCTTGGAAGTAGTTTGCGTTATACCTAACGAAAATTTTCGTCCTCGATTCTCTCTGTATTCTTCGCCTAAATATAGTAAAAATGTAAAAAACAGATTATGCAACATAATAATAAATTTAAGTTAAATTGCAAAGGTCTAGAGGTGCGGTATTTGGATAGGTACCTACCTAACCGATTTAGACATATCACATGTCTAAATCCGTCTGTCGTTTGTTATAATAATATGTTTATGGCACACTTTCACAGACTACATAGAGGACCCTATTTATTTTGTGGCATACTTATTCATTCCAAATCTCGCCACTCGCCCCACAACTGATTGCAGGATGCTGAAGGATGTGTAGAGTTACGAATAAAAGTATTTAATTTTACTCATTCCGAATCTCGCCACTTGCCCCGTAGCGATTATAAGCTCAATGACTTTCCCTACGACTAATTGCAGAATGTACTGAGAGATGTGTAACGTAGTTACGAATGAAAGTAGGTAGGTATTTAATTTTATTCATTCTGAATCTCGTCACGCCCTACGATTGATTGCATGATGTTAAGGGATATGTAAAGAATTACGAATGAAAGTATTAATTTTATTCATTTCAAATCTCGTCACTTGCCCTACGACTGATTGCAAAATGATGCAGAGGGATGGGTAGTTACGAAAATGAAAGTATTTAGTTTTATATTAATCAAAATCTCGCCTCTTGCCCTACAATTTGGTTGCCATGGTGATGCGGGTCGTGCAAGTTACGAATGAAAGTAACTTTCATTCCGGAGAAAAAAATGGTGTCTTAGAACGTCACAGTTTTTTACTACTAATCTTTAAAAACTTATATAGTTACTTATTTAAACTTGACATTGGCAAAATTGCGGAATAATTTCTGCAGAGGCCATTATTAAAAGAACTTTCATTCCAAATCTTTGCGCTCGCCCGACGACTTGTTGCAAGATGTTGCAGTACACGTAAACCAACGAATAAATCTATTCATTCAGAATCTCGCCACTCGCCCTACGACAGGTTGCTGGTTGTGGGACGTGTAGTTTACGAATCAAAGTATTTTCCGCACTTTCTTTGAAAAGCACATATTATTATGCTACTTTTTATCCTAATACCACGCGGGCGAAGAAGTTAGTCGTAAATGAAACCAATAATGTCAGTATATATATTTATTAGTCCCTTCACTTAGCCGCTGGCTTTTTAGCCGCAGGTTTGGCTTCCTTAGCCTTCTTTTTAGGTGGTGGTGGGGTTTTGCCTGCAGCCTTCTTGGGTTTTTTCGCAGCCACAGCGTTCAACGCCTTGCGCCTCCTCAGACGTAGTTTCTCAGCTTTCACCGCTGGGTCATCCTCAGGCAGTTTAATCTGTGAAGTGTAGAAAAATTTGGTTAGAAGAGTTTTATTTGGTGTCTGTAGAGTTTTTGTGGGGTCGGGGTTTCAGAAAGTGTCAACGTGTAAGTAATCATGGTTTTCATAACCCAATGCTCTGAAAAGAGTATCATCATTAAAGGTTTAGTGCTTCATAGCACTGGGGTGGGGTTTCATTTGGGTATACCTGGGTGTAGACCAGTGGCGAAGGGCGGAAGTCTGAAAAAGGGAAGCCGGAGCAAAAAGTTCTTACTTCGGAAAATAATGTTTTCATTACCGTCACCGATCGTTCTTAAACTTGATGTTATACTTATTTTTGTTGCTATTATTATTTTAGGCGTTACATAATAAATAATTAAGTACTTGTGATATCGACCATTCCCTAAAGGGAAGCTGATGGGAATCGGCTTGTACGGACTCTTCGCCACTGGTGCAGACCTATAGCAAGGTATACTAGGATGTACCAACGTATTCTTGTGCGTACTGTTTTATTAAACTTACTCCACGACTCTCAGTCAAAGCCAGAGCTTTGATATTTTTCTTCCTCTGCTGATCCAGAACAGCTTTCCTTCTTAGCAATGCAAGTATGAGTTAAATCTCAACACAACGTTGGTCTTATATGTACTCTACTGTAGCATAGAGTATACTGATGTTGAAAAACCTATTGTAGGCTAGTATAGTCAACACTAGTGTACACTAGCTTGTACCAATGTATACCAATGTGTACCAATGTATACTTACTCCACGCTTCTCAGCCAAAGCCAGAGCTCTGACGTTGTTCCTTCTCTGCTGATCCAGAACAGCTTTCCTTCTCAGCACCGCAGAGAATGGGTTCAATCTCAACATAGCGTTGGTGTTGTTCAATGGGTTGAGTTTGCGGGTAGCACGGACCACACGTTTGCTATAGAAGAGGGGGAAATGTATATTAGAATAGGGGGTAAGAATCAGAGGTGTGCTATGGGAGTGGAGAGTCAGAAAGTGTCAACGTGAGTAATCATGGTTATCATAACCCAATGCTCTGATAGAGAATCATCATTTAATGAAAATCCCAATAATATTATAAAATCCGAAAGTTCGTATGTACGTGTGGATGTTTGTTACTCTTTCACGCAAATAGTACTAGATGTAATTTCGCACAGAGATAGATTGTAGTCTGGAATAACACATAGGATATTTTTTATCTTAATACCACACAGGCGGAGTCACGGGCGGAAATTTTCACGCCAACACACACAAAAATGTGGCCATTTGATAACACAGTGTAGTTATTTTAAGCGAGAAGCTTGGATACGCAAAACTGTGATAAAACTTGAGTATGATAGCCGCATTAGTTTATTAGTAAGATTATAACGTACTTGGGCGCGCGCAGAACCTTCCTGATCTCATCAGATTTGAGCAGACGGCCGAGGTCTGTATTCGCCATCTTGGGTTGGGGCAGGTTGAAGTTCTTCTTCTCCTTTGATGGATTCTTCCATGAACCGAACAGGGCATCTGTGAACAGAACATTTAATTAATATGTAGTCATCATATCTCTTTGGACACCGTGTGGTGGAGAAACAGCTTTGTTCTACTTTAAAATAAAACTATTTTTTAACGGATTTTATCGCGGTGTAATTTAGATTTTAGATCCTGACGTTTCAGTCAAACACTTTGACACGTCGGGATCGTCGATTTTAATGAGTGATATTCGCGTAAATCTAAGACAATAACTTTGTTTTAAATGACGCGTTGATCTACTTTTTTAAAATTCTGAAATAACTAACTACAACTTTCCTGATGTTAAGATTTGACAATTATTTTGTACAACATTCTAATTAAATGTGTTCCACAAGTCGACACACTGGTTAACGTAAGTTAATACCAATGTTTCCTATGGGAAAGTCACTATACCCCTTAATTCGTAACTTCGATCTATATGAAACAGAACGAGTAAGGCTTAAGGGGAAAATGCCGTTAAAAGACCACAGTCATCAACTAAGATCCTGAATAAAAAATAATAATAATAATAATAAATATTCTGGGACATTAACACACACGGTCATCTGGTCCCCAGCTAAGCAGAGCTTGTGTTAGCCAGATAACTGGTATATATAACTATCTATAATACTTTTCTGTTGTAAATATATACAATATACATATAATAGATATTTACACCCAGACTTGATACAAACAGACATGTTCATCACAAATGTTTGTCTCGAGTCAGAATCGAACCCACGACCTGCGGCGTGAAAAGCAAGTCTCTTACCGACCACGCCACCGGCCCGACAATATACTCGTAGACCATGTTAAGCCGTCGGTACTTTACCCTTTTTATTTCTATAATAGACTTGCGCTTAGCCACAACTTTCCTGTTGTGTTATTAAGCAATGATGCAGTCTACGATGAAACGTATTTACCCAGTAAACATCGATTCAGTCGTGAATGGAAGACAGTCAGATTAAAGCTATCGGGAAACAGAGATGCTGGCAGCGAATTCTACATTATCCAGTCCAGTGATTAGCGGGTTCGTTTAATAACCTCGAGGTACCGGATACTATCCCCGGGTCAAGCAAAAAAACTTATTCAGGAAATGTTAGTTAGTTCGAAGTTTAGAATTAAACCCTTCTCGCCGCTCCTGTGAAATGTGGGTAATATTCACCTCTGCCTACCCCTTCTGGTAATACAGACGAAAGCGCTACGTTTAACTCTTATTTATGTATAACTTACCAAGCCTGTCGAAGGCGGACTGGGTCCAGATAACGAAACGGCCGACGTGACCACCTGGAGCCAACTTCAGGAGGTTCAGCTTGTCAACGTTGAGCATTTCAATACCGGGGATGTTGCGAAACGCGCGGCCAAGTCCCTGGTAAAATAAAAAAAAATAAAAAAATGTACTTCAAAAACTTACCTGAATCAGGTCGGGCGTTTTTGTTTGGAATTAACACTTGACCTACCACCGCTATTCCTGTATGACGGCTTTTTCTTTTTTTGGTTTCATTGTGGTAATGCGTTTACGCACTCTCCCGCCCCTAGGGGAAGGCGGGGGTGTGTGAGACTCGTGGCCCCGCTTCCCGGTGCCCCCTCGACCGCGATGTCGCTATAACGACACTGCGGGCGGGGGTAATACTCACTAAACCCACAGCGCTCCGTCTTTCACCTTGGCGCACATGGAGCGCCGAAACATCCAGCCACATATTTTGTGACGGCTGCGACAACGGCGCATGCGCACCCAGCAGGGTCACGAGAACCACGATGTGACACAACCGCGACTAGGTCACATCGAGCCTACGATCCTGGACTTAATCGCTCAGTGCGTGTATCAATCCTCACCGGACTCATGAGGGTGAAGGAACTAGGGGACCTAACTAGGGTCGCTGATTATACTCCTCCTCCCAACGATGATCTCAATCAATACGTGTTAATACAAATTTAAAGAATTTATTAAAGATAAAAACACATCTACATTTTTGTTTCATTCGTATCGCTGCCGGCTACCACAACCCTTAACGTTAGGTCGCGCGCTGAGCTAGATCAAACCTAGTCCGCGAGCGGACGTCGCTTCGGTGCACGTTCCCCACGTTTTGTCAGTGACATCTCACACACACATAGCTGCGCGTGTAGTAGTGAAATCTCGCGAAGCTTTTGTACGAAGCTTTCATTCTGTACTATCATATATTGATGTGCCAGAGACACTTGTACCTTACTCACACACAAGTACACAAACAACATGTATTGCACGCTGTATATTTGACGAATGAAGAAATTAGCTAATGATTGGGCGCTATAGGATGGTGTAGCGACACTTATGACCTACAGCTCGTATGAACAAGCGCAGTTCGGTTTTGCCGCGTTATTGTCACCTTGCGACATTTGTACCAAATTATATCAACTTAGTACGAACGCAGCGAGGTGAATAATTATATTCTGGCTATGGTGGTGAGTCTGAGCTGAACAGTTGCAATGAGCAGGAGATATTATAGTGTATAACGTTTATCGAACATTCTGAAGATATTGACTGCAGTATGCAAGAGGTATTACAGTGCTAAGTAAACACTGCATACTGTCTAGTCCCTTCGTGGACAGGAGTAGCCAGCTGAATGACTATTCCACTGTGCACAGGGGTGGTAGAGGTTCCAAGAGCTGACGGCCAACCTCCAGTAGTGGAGAGGCACTAGAAGACGGGCTGCTTGTGCAGTCAGACGTATCACAGGTGTTAGATGTTACACCACCAAGTTCCTGGTGGTGGTTCCTGACTAGTGTTGAGAAATCAAAAGGCGTTCGATATCAACCGCCGTGTGATTGGTCAGATTGATGTAAAAATGGATTCAGTGATTAGAATCTTAGACCCCGATTTTCGCGCTTTAGAAATTTATCTCGCGCAGCATAATAACGTCGAAAAAAAGAATGGTCAATGTCGATATAATTATTTTTTCTTATTCTCAGAATGACATAAAACTCAAAGCATGACAAGCAACGAGTAGTCTATTGAAATCGACATCAATTGTCGCTCTCATTAGTTTTCAATCGACATTGAAATTTTGTTTTCGACATAAAATTTGTCGAGTTCGAGATAAATGTCTAAAGCGCGAGAAACAGGGTCGTCTTGGTCGCTAGCGCAGCCATAGCAACAGGCTGCTCCGCAAACGGCCCGAGACAGCTCGACCGCTCGGTAGGTACTTAAAGCGCGCAAGTACATGGAGGCCTGCCGAAACTTAAATGCAACTGTACTGCAACTCTTATATAGTTACCTGAATTAGCCTACTGACCTTCTGTTGCTTTGAAAGGCAACGAGCCGTATTGATACTTCATTAAGCTTTGAACACCGGAGAGAGCTGACGAGTTATGTGAACCATCAACCAAAAATTGGTTGACCTGACCAAGAACACAATGGTCCGACTGTGTAGATTTTAAACTTGGAAAGATGTATGATAGGAAGTAGTTTAGAAATTCTGAAAGGTGTAGAACGGGGAAATTTCATAGCGATGTCCGCGCATCACGACGCACACTGTGAGATCAATTTAGGTTTAAATCACTTACCTGATCCTTGTGGTAGATGATCAAAGGTCCTTTACGTTGGACGCGGCGACGGTTGCGCATCTTGCCTTTACCGGCGCGCAGGCGCTGCGATTTGTATACCTGGGTGACAAAATATTGAATTTGTCAAACTTGTGATGCACCGGTACGGGTCGCGCCTTAGAAATATAAGAACGCGGGTTCTAATCCCGGTCGTGCCCGTAAAGACGTGTGTCTTTGTGTGAATTATTACATCGCTGCTGCATTCTTGAAGGAAAACATCGTGAGGAAACCGGCATGTCTATCATTCGAGGACATGTGACATCCACCAACCCACACTTGGCCAGCATGTGTGGATTAAGGTCTAAACACTCAACTCGCAAGATAGATGAGAGAAGACAAGTGCCCAGCAATGGGACACCTAAAGGGTTGAAGTGAAACTTATTCTAGCCTTCACTACAGCCCTTTTTAATGTCCCACTGCTAGGTACGGGTATACCCTTCAACTATATTGACTTGACAGTTTAGGCCTTAATACAAACAAATGCTGGCCTATTCGGGCTAGGTGAATGAGTAATTATAAAATTAAATAATATTAGCTGCATGTTTAAAAAATATAGTAAAATTTAGGATTCAAGTTTTTGAACTAGACAGGTGCTAAAATGTTTTCCGAAGTCTATGTCAATACTGGTAAAAAAATCAGTATGATTGTTGTCTATGGAATTTATTATATGCCTCCATATTGTAATCACACAGATATTTCCTCTGTGAGATATATTCCTATGGAGACCATGAATAGGGAAAGTCTATTTTACGGCTATGCGCCACCGATATATGGTGGAAATTCCATGGGCACGCACAAAGCGCTTTGCCTCCACTTTTATTGTGCGAACTGCCAAGTTGTGGAATTTGTTGCCGGCATCTCTGTTTCCCGATAGCTATAATCTACCTGTCTTCAAGACACGAGTGAATCGGTATTTATTAGGTAAGTGCGTTCCATCGTAGACTGCAACATTGCTTCACATCAAGCAAGTTGTGGTCGAGCGCAATTGCACAAATCTTAAAGTGTCTTACACACAAACACGCTAACAGTGGACCCTACGGAGCAGTGCACACCTACCTTGAGGACATCAGACCAGGCCTTGATGCGTCTCAGGAAGATAACAGCCTGTTTAGTCTTGTTGATTTCTTGTACCTTGTCGGAGACCACTAGGGGGAGTTCTGGGATGTTCTCAATGATGTGACCTAATAAAGAAAGGTATAAAATTAAGAGAGGCGAGAATAGCGATGGACTTCGCTCTCTATATGCAGTAGGACATCTGTGAAAGTCTGACAAAGTGTTACAAAGTGTTTGGGTGTCATAGAATAATAATATGAACAAGTTTTCAGTGTGCTTCAAACATAACGTAACTCATAAATATCTACCAGCACTCTGACTATAAACACCATAGACTTTTAATAGTTTTTTTTAATCTTTAGGTATAGAATCTCTAGATTTTATAATTACTAGCTGCCCCAGCGAACTTCGTACCGCGTATTTATCACCTTTAAAACCATGCTTAAAATAGTTAAATCACTAATATCTATATTAAAAATAGAGGTGAGTGGTAGGGGGTGAAAATTTAGGGTTGTATGTATTTTCTTAATAAATCATGAATAAATTAAAAAAAATTAACTGACAAAGCTAAGGGGTGTAACTACCACGCTTAACATTTTGGCGTATGATAAATAAATTACTACCTATCTTCAGACCTACCGATTATTTAAGTAAATAAAATTTCATAAAAATCGGACAATCCGTTTCGGAGGAGTTTGGTTGAAATGACCGCGACACGAGAATTTTATCTGTATTCATAAACATCTTATATGCTCAATAAAGCTAATAAAGGTTTATAATACGTTTGTCTTTGTCTGTCATCTTGACATATACTAGTAAGAAAGAAACAAGTTCATTTTAACTAGTCTTACAAGGTTTCATTTGACGGGCCGGTGGCGTGGTCGGTAAGATACTTGCTTTTCACGCCGCAGGTCGTGGGTTCGATTCCCACCCGAGACAAACATTAATGATGAACATTTGTGGTTGTGTCGAGTCTGGGTGTAAATATCTATTATAAGTATATATTTACAAAAGAAAAGTATTACATGTATAGTATATACCAGTTATCTAGTTTCCATAACACAAGCTCTGCTTAGCTTGGGACCAGATGACCGTGTGTGTTAATGTCCCAGAATATTTATTTATTTATTTATTTATTCTATGATACGTAGATTTATAATTTTAGGCCAAAAAGTTTCAGATATAAGAAGTGGGAAGGTAAGTTCAAAACGATGTACATTCAAAAAATATATATATCTTAGTCCCTCACAAGGAGCTCAATCATTTCATAACTCGCACTCTGCAGTAATCAATTTTTTTTACAAATAAGCTTCAAAAAAGGCCCTCTTGTTTAAAATTGAGCTTTCCTCCTATTTCTAAATTCCTCTTCGGGGTACCAATTTACACAAATGTACCAAGTTTCAACCGAATCAGTTCAATAGCATCGGAGCTAATACGATGTGGAAGATTGATAGTCACGAGGACTATCTCCCAGGTCCCCGGTATTAAACGGAAAACTCACCGTCCAAGTTTCACTTGCTATCTTAATATATATATTTCTTGTGTGCGTGTGTATGTGACTGAACTCCTCCTAAACGACTGGACCGATTTTGATGAAATTTTTTGTGTGTGTTCAAGGGGATCTGGGAATGGTTTAGATTCACAATTTTGCGCGGTACGAAGTTCGCTGGGGCAGCTAGTAGACAAGTATATTTTACTATATTTGCCGATCAAATTCGATTGGAGGGATTATTGTGTTATGATGTAGTTTTATAGTATAACAGAACAGTATTCACGGCACTGCTGTTTCACAAAACACCTATTGTACCCCAATATAACAGCCAACACACATAATATGGGTTAACTGAGTTATGGGGAATCCGCCCACATGATGTTTAACTAACTAGACAGAGCCACCTTGTTTGTCAATACTTAACAACAACACATACGGTTTGAACTTGTCAAACAGTTTTAATATTTTTTTGAAACGGTCATTGATATAGAACTTCCGTATCTCTGAGGGCACGTAAGTCGGTCCCGGTTGTCATTTAAAACATATGACAAATCGTTACAGGTATTCAGAAGCCTAATATAATCTGACACCTGGTCTAAACATTTCGGCTACTAGTTCCCCAGATTTCGAGGTCTGATAGCAATTGCTCGTTTAATTCTGGTAGCTAGCCGCATCAGGTTAGACTGCGAGCTGACCGTAATAGTTAAGTATTCACTTTATTCATATTAAAAATCTAAACGTTTTATTTTTACATTTTCATTCTGCCAGAATATGGTAACCCTTCAAACAGAATAAAATTAAAAGGCAAAATATAGTTATGCACATACCTCTAGCCTGTACGAGGGCGGGTACTCCGGACGCAGCGACGGCAGCGGCAACAGCCGCACGGCGCTGTCGTAGGTTTATACGGCGATGCCAACGGCGCCAGGGTTTAGTGGGAGCGAACATACGCCCACCACGACACATGTTGCCAAACGCACCCTGGCCAGACCTGGTAATATCCAGCTAGTCAAGAACCTTATTTTTTTTTCACTATGGGAATTGGTTTAGACCCTGTCCCCCCGCTAGGTGTCACTGTGAGCCATGTTATACCCACTAAACCATTCTATCTCTAATCTCAGCATACATGGATAGTGTGCCACTCACGTGACGACTGCAACGACGGCGCATGTGCGCATACCCCGGTCATAGGAACCAAAATTGACACAACAGCTAAGTATATAGGTACGTAAGTTTTAACCTAGGCCAGCGGATCTCAATTAGTTTTGTGTATGTACCATCACAGGGTACTACGCTGGTTACATGATAAGAGGAAAATGGTATTACAAGACTAGAAATATTAATATCTTTATGTAAACTAGATAGTTTATTATTAAATCAACGTTAAAACGCTCATACCCCTTATCGCAGGAATAATAACAACCAGGCAAACTGTACGTGTGTCATGTTACTCATATTTTAGTACAGCGATTGCAACACGTACCCATTGAAGCAACTTTGGGGACTGCGAAACCATAATTGAGAACCACTGTCGACCTAGGGTATTTTATTTTATACATGTACACTTATAAAATATTTTGAAATATATTATATTATTATAATATATTTTATAGGTTGAAAAAAAATTGTATTCTAATATATCGAATGCGTAAATCCATAGTGGATTCACGTCCGCGCTATTAGAAGTTAATATACCCCGCCATTGTACTAATTGCAACAAATAATTGCAACAGCTTCAAACGGGGAACGTATAATCACAGTCCGCAAGGCCTAAGCTGAGCTTAGCATGTGAGTGTACATCAGTAGCGGAGGGTTTAAGTTTAAATTTAGACGAAACAAGTATCGACAAGTATTTCTTGGTTACTTACTCAGACTTTCAAAATTACTAAGAAGTATGTAATGCATATTTTGATGCTATTACGTTATATTTCATTAAGTACGTTCTATTGACCAATTTCCAAAGGGAAGCCGGTGGGCCGCGTGTTATATGGACTCTTCGCCACTGGTGTACGTACATAGTGTTTGTGTGACGTGGGCCTACAGCGCGAAGCGTCCTTTTGCTTGGTTTAAACCGGTTTATACTGCTTTTTAACAATCGGCCGGAGGCGCGGTGCGTAACTTGCGCGACACAACACACAAATGCAATGCGGAGCTTAGACCTCGTAGACAGTAAAACTTTACTTTTAAGAAGGAAGTACATTAAGACCTACACAAGGAAATAAGAGGGGGAGGAGACAGAGATGTTCGAGGAGTAAAATAGAGAACATGGGGTTAAGTGGAATATATGGGGAAACTAAAGGGTAACAGTGCAAGAGATAAATATTTTAATATCAAGTTCAAATTTCGCACTTACCGGTGAGTACCACCGCCACGGACACGTGGGATACGCGCTACAGCACGACCGGTACCCCAGGACTCGGCACTGGTCTGGTGACCTGGTGACAAGAAGTAACTTGACTTAGTAACTTTGCTGATTTTTTATTTGACAGCAAGAGAAGTAGGGAACTGCGTATTTCTTTACTCTGTCAGCCTGATTGAGTCTATTGGCTGTGTTCCTGGTGGGTACAACTCAGCAGCAATTTGTTTTACTCATGTGCCTGATACCTCCACCCTTTCAACTTTAACACAGGAAACACATTTTGGAAGAGTGAGTGTTTAAGTGTGTTGCACATGGTTACGTCGCCTTTCCAATATGGCAAAACAATTTAATACTAGAAGTTGCGTATAACTATTCCCATGTTAAATGTTGTAAGCCTCATCCTTACAGAAAACACTGCGTCTAATAGCTGTTTGTTGTGTTCCTGGTGGTACCAGGCTAGTAGCCAGTAGTAATCATTTAGAAGATTTTGATATTTGAAAGATTGAAATAAAACTACTTTTTAACGGATTTTATCGCCGTTTATTTTAGATTTTAGATCCCGACGTTTCAAAGTCTTTTCAGACTTCATGTTCACGCGTGGACAATACTATATATTTGAAAGAGTTAAGGCCTAAATCCACACACTGACCAAGTGCGGGTTATTAGATGTAAATAAATAAATACAATAAACACAATAAAATTCAACAGATTTCAAAAGGAAGGAGGTTCTCAAGTTGACTGTATGTTTTTTTACGTTTGTTACCTAATCTCTTTGTTTTACGAAAAACGATTTCTATTTGTTTCAAAGTAAGGCATGGTCAACCAATGGTTTTTGTGATATATCGAAAGAAGGGTCATTCTTAACGCTAAGCACCTGCGGCTCACCAAAATTAACAATGTAATTATACTGAACGTATAATTCTATAGGTACCTATAGGTTTGGAATCAGTTTTGTGGCATAAAGAATTCATTCACAATCTTGAGCATGACTCAGAATTGAACCAACAACCTATAGTGTTGTAAAAATGTTGTAAGAACCTTGCACCCGTCCTCGCTACAGAGCGAGTACAGAACGCCATGTTCCTACATTAGTTTAGCACTAATCCGCAGTAACACTCGCCAACAATATTAGCTGAGAGTGTGGACATTTAGTGCAAACAAGCTGATTTACTACGCTTTACGCGCTGACGATGGGGGGGCAGGAAGGAAGGCAGCTACTATGCATTTAAAATGAGAGCACCGACGGCTAGTTTACATCAAAAAGTAGGGTCAGCACAAAATATCGAACTACACATTTACCACTTTTTTAATTTTCATCTAGTTATGATGATTTTACAAACCGCCACACAGCTATTCAAATTTTAGCCAAATATAACCTCTTTTATGATATCGCGATGTTTTATCGTGATGATTTTGAAGATAGATCAGGCTGCTGTAATGATTACTATTATTGGTACAAACCTGCCGCCTTGTTGACAGAGTAAGGCTGTCTTGCATTCTTGGACATAGACACGTGGACTTCATTGACGAGGTCCGGGCGGATTGGTGCCTTGAACACGAAGGGGAGAGCCAGTGAAGTGTTCGGAGTAACTTCACTCTTCTCCGTGTACACCGACACGAGAGGTCGGGCTACTGATAGACTCTGTAACAGAAAAATTTAAATTTGCTATCTTAACCGAATGTTCAATACAATAATAGGAAGAAAGCGAAAAAGCGCAAACCTATTATAGAATAAAAAAAATAAAATAAAAATAATACTTAAAAAACACCTATATTCTAAACTGGTAATCTATTTATATTACTAGCTCTCCTGCTTTGTCAAGAGTGTAGTACTTGATTTCTAATACTTTCTATTAGGCAGCGCTCTATCTGATACTTCCAACTTTTAACCTATTTACACATAATCTTGTAAAAAATCATGTACTTTTAAGCTTAACACACACTGCCAGAGCCGAGTGTGAGTCGTGCCTTAAACCCTTCTTATAAATCATTACCTATTTGTTTAACTTGCAAATCAAGTTTTTAAGTTAAACCTCTGCCTGAAGATGTCTGCCATGTCTGTCTAGACACGGTGTATGGATATGTGTAGTGATTTGGACTTTTATGTATTACTCCAAATGACGTCAGTTGCAAATACAAGAAACATTATTTACAGAAATACAACTAAACAGAAATAAAGGAAAAAGTACTTTAGACAGAAACAAGGCACAAATAATCTAATAACAAATCGCTTACAAAATATAGTAAGAAAAAAGAAAATGTTTATATATGAAAAAATAACAAGTGACCTATCAGTGTCAAATGTGGAAATTGCTCAGCAAACACTGTGAGAGGCAACACACAGCACTGATTTTTAGCAAAGTTCATAATAAGATTGCATAACTAATACCATTGCAACCTGTTCCTGAATGCCATAATTATCAACAAGTTGCACACAATATGCTTCAGAAGTTCTAATAAACTCATAGCTGCGTTCAAATTAGTCGCAAAACGTCGCGCTATAGCAGCGCTGCGGTCGTGCGGGTCTCGTTTGGTTCGAATATCATAGTGTTGTTTCAATAGTTTCTTATTGAATTTATAGTTTTGACTCCCTGACTTGAACAAAAACTACGTAGTCTCGACTCGATCGATAAAAAGATGCGAGGCTGCGGCTGCAGCAGTCGCGCGTTTTTTCTATAGATTTAAAGAGCAGCGCGGCCGCAGCGCTCTTGCGACTAATTTAAAGGCGCCCTTATTCTCCAATGTTGTCAGTTTGTCTTAGCAAGTTTTATAGATTGCAATGGTTTTAATCTTAGAGCAAGCAACATTTTTTCTAAATTCTAACGACATTATTCATAAGTCTTATAATTTTTTTTTAAATAATTTGGATTTTGTCTCTTTCTGACTAGTTTAAATGTCAAGATGACATATGATAAACATATTTTAGCTATAATGAGCTTATAAGATGTTTATGAATATGATGGTTACGGATTTTATGTACTCCACAAGTCGACATACTACCAATAACAAAAATCAGTAATATTTCCTATGGGAATAAAATTATATGTCCCTAAATTTGTACCTAGAAGACTATATAGTACAACCAGGAAGAGTATAGGGACATTTTTGGGTTGATTGCAGCAAATGTTATAAGAATCACTTAGAATACTTTGATGAGTGCAAGAAATTGCATTACACTTACAAATTATCATTATTTTTATTGACGGGCCAGTCGGCAAGGTTGATAACATACTTGCTTTTCACACCACAGGTCGTGGGTTGGAATTGCCCGAGACAAACATTTGTGTGATGAACATGTCTGTTTGTCTGGAGTCTGGGTTTAATTATCTATTGTAAGTATGTATTTACAAAAGAAAACTAGTATATGTATAGTATATCAGTATCTTGTGTCAATGACACAAACTAATTGAACAATGGCATTTAGAAATGGATTTTCAAAAAGTCGAATAGCTGAATTCGCATGCGCAGCGTTGATAATAACAACAGCATCTAGTACTACAAGTGTTTCAAATATAAATAAGACTCAAATCGAAGTAGCGTCAGCACAAAATGCTTATCAAATTACAGATAATAGTATTTTAAAATTTTGGAAATTTATTATGTACAAAAAGTATGTAACTAAGTGACACAGAAAAGTACATATACACATTTTAACTTAAAACACAACTTTTTTTTGTTAGAAGTTAGTAAAATAAGTTCGTACTTAAGATTCCAAATTTCTGATCTTACTCGAATGGTAATAAGATATATGCAATTTGTTTACCTAGATGTGATTATTATAATGAACAAAAGTTTTACAGTACTGTAACAGTTTTGTAGACAATCCTGGTTCAAGATAACAAATTTCTATTATTATTCTTATTGGAAAGTAAACCATGACACAGATAATAAAGTTGGGCAGAAATGCTCAACATTAGCAAACTAGTTTTTAAAATTATAAAAACATTTTATCATACTAATGCCAGAGACACATGAGGCAAATTTTTAGAGGTTAGGATACCAAGCCAAATACTTAATATTATTTACCGTCCCGGTTTTGTAAAATATTATTTCTTAATGTATCGTAAAATAGTTATATGTTACTTCCTTGCCTCAACCCTTTTCTAGTGTTCTACTGCTGGGCATGGTTCTTCTCTCTTGACTATCTTACGAGTTAAGAGAGAAGAACGCCCTTAATCCACACATGCTGGCCAAGTTCTGGTTGGTGGATATCACATGTCCTCAAATGATTTAGTAGTTCTTAGACATGCCAGTCTTATTCATAATTATCTTACTGGCTTCTACTAACTCTGTAGTTAAAATAGTATATCTCATTCTTACTAGTATAATAATCTGATATATAAAATTCTCGTGTCACAGTTTTCGTTGCCATACTCCTCCGAAACGGCTTGACCGATTCTTATGAAATTTTTTATGCATATTCAGTAGGTCTGAGAATCGGCCAACATCTTTTTTTCATCCCCCTAAGTGAACATTTTTTTTTTAATAAATACGCAGTACGAAGTTTGCTGGGGCAGTTAGTGTCAAGGAAAATGCTACTACTACACAGTTAAAGGATATTTCACAGATAGAGTATTAAATAAATATTAAGGCGAAGGAAACATAACATTAGAAAAGCGATATTATACTATATAGAGACCTATTATATAACAATTTTTAAATAGACAATATAGAAGGAATCTAAATATATAACAGAAGAAACTGACTGACTGACATATCAACGCAGAGCCCAAACCACTGGGTCTGGATACTCCAAAATATGCACATGTCCTTATGGGGTCTAGGGGTGCACTAAGAAAGGATTTTTCAAAACTCACACTTTAAGAGGGTGAAACGGGGTTCCAAAGTTTGTATGGCGAAACAAGATTAGTGAGATCAATTTCGCGGGCGAAGCCGCGGGCGGAAGTTAATACATTATATTATTCCTAACAAAGTCATGTACTACTGTAATACATACTATGACATGTATACGTGTATATATGCAATAAATAAATGTTAACAAGATAAGACAAACAAGACAACTAGTTTAGATGATATAAGCTTGTAAGATGTTTGATAATGGTTAATATTCAATACTATTTAGCTATGTTTTCATTCAATAAAAAACAAAACAAATTCGAAAAAGCTTATCCTTACTCATCGACAAAACCATTCGCCCTTATGATGACCCACTTACCCATTGAAAAAGTTAGACACACAGTCTGGATAAATGTCATTTGACTTAATTTTTCCTTTAGATTCAGTAATTTTTACTTTTTACAGGCAATAAAGAGGTCTGTGTTAGTGTACTTCGGCTTTATTTTCTTTAGTTTTAATTTTATTTGTCATAATGTTTACAATTCGCAGAGAGGAAGTTTTTTAATAGGCATAATAGGATATTTTCTAACACTAACCTATCTGGTTATCACTAACTCTTTCCCAAATCACTCCCGCTCCGATAATACAGACATAAGATTGTGAATTAAAACCGGAACTCTCTTTGTAAACCATGGGTACCATTTAACCTCAAAATTTCACAACATTACAAAACACACCACTGAAACACATGTTTTCCAAGGTGATTAGAGAATTGTAGTCTTAGAAGACCTCGAACCGACTTTAGATCGTTAAAAAAGGTGTGGAATTGAATTTCTACGCAAAATGGATGAATCCGCAAGCATGGATAAGAATCACAAATATTTATACCCATACACTACTATTTTGTAATGTAACATATAGTTAGACGTTATTTAGCGATATTTAACCAAAAACTACTCACAACACACGATAATAAAGTTATTATTTTACGAATACAATTAGCAAACACGTGTTCTAACCACAGCACGAAATCTATTTAATATGATCATTTTTACTGCATCCATTTGTTACAATCAAAATATAAACTATTCGATAAGACTATAATTCGTAAATAACTCACCATTACGCTATATTAGCGAAGATATTCCTCCAATTAAAAACTATTAGCGGCGATGAAGACCATCCGCCATGCCACGGAGGAATAAAAAGACCGGATGTGAAGGCTACTTTTTGACAGCACAAAAAGGCAGCGGCCAGATCAAAAAAATATACTTACCATAGATAAAACGTTTCTTTACACGCAGAAGTTTAAAAATGACGTCTCGTAGAGGGCAACGATAAATCGTGCCGTGCTAAGGCAAATGATCTGTGGATTTACCAACCAATACTGAAATCAACTGACACTGGTATCTATTTAGAATTATTTGTTATTTCCCTGTTTCGCCGTCTCTAGATTTGTAAACAAATGGATTGATAACAACATTACTGTAAAATCAAGCATAACGTTGTAAAGTTTCTTGGGTAGTACAGAATAATATGTTTATTTATAAGTTTAATTTTCTTTGAAGGTAACCTATTATTTAAAATAAAAATAATTTGGGTTTGGACTTGGAAGCCTCAAGTTATTTAACATCTGAATGATAATGCAAATCAATCATTAGATACCGTAAGAAAACTCCACTATATGTACATATCCGCAACAGCTACCCACGTAGTATATTGCACACTTAGTCACTATTATTCATTATGCCTTCTCCAAAAGCAGAACTTCTAAACTGTGTTTTTCCTTACCGTGCCAAAAAGATAAACAAAGCTTCAGTTTTCGTACCACTTTAGAATATCACGATTTTATCAATCAACCACACTATGTATCGACTTAAAAATGTCTTATTCCATTGAGTAAACACTTTAACTATGAAGTTAACTGAAAAATGTTTTAAATCAACCAGTTAAATACGAATTATTGATAAAATTCTAAACACATTCCAAAATTCATGACCACAGGTTATGCAAGGACACGGCCTGTTTGACATTTTTATACTTTTTAAATTAGAGTGTGGACATAGATTTTTATGGATTCGATTACCATAGATTTAGGAAGAACTGAGTGAATGATATCCAGTCAAATGAACATGTGATGTTTAGATTGTACTTTAATGTAAAGTATTGTCTTAAATTATTTTATTAGTGGATAAATATTGTCTTCTTTAAATATGAAAATTTTGTTTTTTAACCACGTAACTGATGTTGTATGAAATTGAGTGCATATTAAATATAATTAGTTGTATCGTATTGTCGCTCTTTAAAATGTTCTAAACGATCATTTAAATAAAATCAATCTGTGCTTCCCTTGGTCACGCCATGACTTGAGAACGTTTACACCAAAATGGGTAATTTAAGTATTTTAGTGCCTAGATTTAAAATTTACTCAGAAGTTTGAAAAAAAAACAGCTCTGCCTATTTTAAAAGATCTTTTCCTTAACAGTTTAATACATGGTAAGGCTGTAGTCAATTTATCGGTATTCATCTAGAGCAGCGGTCGTCAAAGTGCGGCCCGCAGACGATATTTCTGCGGCCCGCGACAAACGAAATAATTTTAGTAGATAACAACCTCGATGTCCAACAAAAAAAATTGCTAATGATAAGTTTGTCGTCTGTTATTTTATATGATTCAAATCAAATCAAATCAAATTCTTTATTTTGAAATTATTTTACTGTCAGGTGGTTCACCAGTATTCAATTATCACCAACGAAATATTCAGTGCTCGCTTCGCTTGCTTTTTCATTTATTTATTTTATTTTCCATTTTCTTTTTTGCTAACAATAGTTTTTGGCTCGCTTTTCTCACACTATTACGACTTTTGTTTTTATTTTTCGTTGTACCCAAGAAACATTTCGCTTCGCACTTGCTTTGCTCGCGTTTTCATTAATGAACAAAATTTCCGGGCTCACTTCGATTCGCGCCGAAAAGCGCACTGTCATTTACCTATCCTTTGTTTTACAGTATTACTACCAACAAACTTTTCGCGCTCGCTCCGCTCGCGATGCATTTGTACGCTATTTCCAACTTTCGCTTTTATTTTCGTTGTTACCAACAAATAACTTCGCTGCGCTTGCGTTTTTATTTTTTTATAACCACATGACTCCTCCCTCTCTAACTAACACAGAGTTCATCCCGCATCCGCATTAGCCTACTCAGATTCACTAACAGATTATTGATTTATAAAAAAAAATGTGCGTGTACTTATGTACGCGCGTGAGAAGTTATACTTCTTTGGCATCATTAAATAAGCAGACAGCTTCATACTGTTAATTTTGTGTCATAGATGCGCGCGCATCTTAAAATTTCACTCTCATCATTTTTTCATAACGCGCCTAAAGAAGTATAACTTCAAAAATTAACAAAATAGCTTGTTTGACCCCTCATCCTAATTTTGGTAACTGGCCAGAAAAAGAGAAATATGAAAGAAGTCTTTGAAACGTAAGGCTTGTATTCTTTTAATATTTTCAAATTTTTTAAACATTTATAATATTTCCTGTCTTCAACAATTTATTTGAGATACGACTGTATTATTGTATTCCAGTGTTTTAATAATGTAAAGCTTCTTGGTTCCGAATAATGAATGATTAGCAATCTATTCAGTCACTCTTTCACAAATCATTCAATGTATTCAATCATGGTGGCCCTACCCTAAAAATATAGTCTTTGGTCACGAGGCGGCCATATTTGTTGATATAATATGCATCCTAAGGAAAAACAGACTTTACTTAGAACATTCTTAATATTCTTTTCAGTTTTACTCTAGTTAAGCATAAGTAATAAACTTAACTACAACAAGTTAACTGATTTACTAATAATCTATTATTCTACTAAATAGCAATCGTAAATATTTTAATTGGATTTATATTTCCTCGACAGCATTATTAAAATGGATGAACTCAACACGCCACAATGCAGCCACGATACTAATAGACCAAATTATGAAAACCCACAAGAAGGGCAATCAAATACAATCTCACAAAGAAGACCAAACCGCAGAAGTGCATTAACATCCCCCACTCGTAGTGCTATAACTACAAACACTGTAGTTTCGTACGATCTTAAATATGAACCGCTTTATTTAAATATCCCTTTACGCATACAGCCTTCGAACCAAGCTTCTCATTTAGCATCCAATTTACAACAGACTACTCCAGTTCTTATGTCTTTCAACTCTTTTACTAATGAACCACCGTCCTTATTCTTTCAAGCACTATCCAAACTTAACAATACCCCCTTAACATTCTCAGTAAATCAGCTCAGAATAATGCAATCGTTGTCAAACATTAGCAGAGAAGTGAATATCCCATTAAAATCTGGAGAAGTTACACCACCTGATTCGTTAGAATGTGCACCGCCTACTTATTCTTTTGTGCTAAGGCAAATGGCGGCAAGAAGACGACCAAGATTAATGGGGACGTTTTTTCCATCGCCTTCGTATGTACAACATACTCCCCCACCAACGTATGCGACCGCTTTTGATATATATATCGACCCAGCACCGCCGCCTCCGCGAAGAATCTACACCTTTGGATTCACCCCTATGCCAGTAATATGCTCTGAATGTGGGTATGCTGGATTAACAGTCATTACAAGCAAAATAACAGCTTGTACGCACTTGTGTGCGTTTGTATTATGTCTATTATGCTGTTGGGTATGTGCGCCATTGCCTTATGTGCTGAAATCATGTAAAGAAGTGTATCATTATTGCAGAAATTGTCGCCGTTTTCTCGGCATGTATAGTCCAACCAATCCTGATCAACAGACGCATCCAGAACCACCTGTTTTACGACTTCCGAGGCGATAATTGTTTAGAATAATAAAAAAAGGCATCCTATGTTGTTTTAACCAATTTAATAATCCATTGCGGCCACTGCACGGCAAGGCACTCGGCCGATTTTCCACCGAATTTCATGACAAAATTTTGTGTCAAATTCAATGTACTTTTATATTAGTCAGAAAGAGACAAAGTCTATTGTTAACTAATGGGTCTTATAAAATTTATATGAATAAGACCGTAACCCACCACACAAAGACACGTGGACTCGAGAAGACAAATGAGAAGGTTTTCACCCAGATGGCGAAAACAAAAACCTCTAAAAATTTTCAAAATTTTGATGTAACTATGTATGTCAACATATAAGACCTAAATAATGTACCTAATAATAATTAATTCACAAGATATTTTTTAGGTGATTATAATTTAATACAGATTTACATAATATTTATGCATGGCATGAAATCAAAGTTGTTTAGTAGTTAGGTAAGTAATTTTGAGGAAACAAGGAAGGATCTTTTCATTGATTCTGTTTTAGTATATTCTCTCGCTCAGCTAGTTTTTGCGTCGATGCAAAGTTAATCACATTCTCGTCGACGTCCGTCGTCTAGAATCTAGGTATTCTGTGGTTTCCTAGTTCCTGTGACGTTTAGTTAACCACAGATAATCAAATAATTCGAAGTCAATTTGAAGTTGACAACACCCAACTTTTTTAAAGGCGAGGAGATTGTAAAGAAAATTAAAAAGTTAACGATTTTAATATTCCTAGATTAATAATAATTAACTTTGCGTAACTCTTAATAAATAATGTAGGTAGGTAGATATCTGCCTATTTTCGATGAAAAGCCAAATCATCCCGACATTTCTTGACGAATCAATAAGAACAATACAAAAAAGTGTGATTTGTAGTAGGGATGCGTTCACTAAAAACTAGTTAATGTCTTTGGTATCCTTTGCGTTTCAATTAAATAATAGTTTTAGAGTTCAAAAGGCTGGTAATTAAATGAATTTTTTCTATTTGATTGTTAAAATTACTTTTTGATTGCCTACAAATCTTTAAACTTCCTTTAAATTAATGATAATTTTGAGTGCGTTCACAATTAATCCTGTTTCAGCGCCCTCTAACGTCATATTTCATTTGTGTAAAATTAGAAGTCACAGCCTTCCTCCAAGTTCCGTGTGTTGCGGAAAAATCCCTTTTTGGGCGTCCGACCACATGTGTGATTAGTGAACAAAATATGGTTATATGATGATTTAACGACAATAGAAGCCTATTTCGTAGTGATCAACACACAGTATCGATAGCTACAGTACGTACGGATCGTTCAGTGTGCTAAAATAGTTTAAACAAGACGACGGAAGTGCATTTTTTCGATGTAAATACGGACTAACCAGGGTCAGTCCGGTGTGGTACGAAAGGTTCGCGCAAAGGTATTTCACCAGCAGTGCTCGTTTTACGCGCCACCGGGACGCGGGAGTAGTTCGTTTACATTTCGACCTTCGTACTTTTCGATCGGGCAGTCACAATCGGGAAAGTTCGTCGTAATTTTTGGGTTAACCCCATCATGCCGTCGTGTTGAGGGGCATGGAGGCGCGCTCGTGATCGTCCTACGGCGCGGAGCGCGCGCCAGGGCTTACATAACGAGAGCAACGGCGGTGGCGGCGGCATGGCCGCGCGCGTGTCCGCCGAGGGCGCGGGGCCCTCGTACGCTTCCGTGCTGAACTTTAGGGGTAGTGACAGTAACAAGGAGAACATTGAGACCGCGGCAGGGGAGGTGTTAGAGACGCATCTAACATCTCCCAAGCAGGACGATGAGGAAGAGGAAGGTTTTGTGCCTGTGATGTCCCACGGACGTCGTCCTGGTAAGGGTCGGAGGGAGCGGGAGCGTAGAGCTCCGCAGCGGGCTCACAAAGCTCCAGCACAGCATGCTGAGCCGCAGCCCACACCAGAGCAGCAACAGGCGGCCACTGAGAGCCAACCGAAGAAGTTTGTGGAGGCCCCCATTCCTAAAGTCAACCCTTGGCAGGTGAGTGCATATTATGTAAACAAAACAGTGTCATAACATGCATGATGCAACAGAAGTCTCTATGTTTGAGCTACATTGACATGGAATACGGTTATTTATAAATAATGTTGAACCTCTTTCCTTCAATTTTGTTACATGAATCAATATTTTTCCAATTGAGACTAGTAGTTTATCAGCTTTGTCATACTAACCTATAATTTTTGTTATACTGACAGCGTAAAGCAGTAAAGTAACGACACATGTGTTCATGCTTCTCCTTAAAAGAATTTATTTTGAACACAAAAAACACCTCAAATTGCTTGTGAAGTTACTGTTATTGGAGAAGCACCAACACTTGTAAATGCTAGTGGGATAGCGGCTTTGCTGTCCCACTACTAAGTGCAATTATTTTCTTAACTACATTAAGGGAGGTGATGCCGTAATCCACAAATGCCAAGTGCAGATTGATGGATGTCACATGTCTCTAAATGTTTAGTGATGATGATTTGAGTGATGTAAAATTTCCACAAAGATGTGAGTATGACCTACAATTATGAAACCGTGACCTATATTTATAAGCCGAGTCTGATAGTACTGAACTGCTACTTTTAATTTTTTCATAGTAACTTTAGGCGATTTTTCCCATTTATAAGCTTCCCACCGTGATGCACAAAGCGACAGATCAAAGGCACGGCCACGGGTGAGTAGATCTGTCTCACTTAGTAGCGAAATGTGCCAGTCCATGGTGGCAGTGTATGACAGTCCCTTGCCAAATATTTCAAATATTGACTTTGTTGTCAATTGTTGTGGAAATTCATGCTTGAGACTGCAGAGATACTGCTGTGTGTTAAACCCTGTGGAAGACTTCATACAGTGAACATCACACAGATTAACAGAATCTGCCCACATCCATGCATTTTTGGGTCGGCAATGTGATGTCTGATGTAAAAAAAAACTGTGCGCAGTCGCGTAATGCTGTGCAGTGTACAATTACAGGTATTTACCTAAAAATAAGTTTAAATAAAAAATTTAATGACACTCCCTCATTCCTAATTTGCTTGGAACCTAGCATGAACAATGTTGATTGTTTATGTTAGGTTCAGCTGATTTACAATTGTCTTCTTTTTCTTCTTTCTGTTATGCATAAGTGAGTGTGGCTCCCCATTTCTAAAGAATTTTTATGGAAAAAATACCTAGTATTGTGGTTTGGATAAAATAGAACAAAACAACATAAGGATTAGATATACGATTTGTTCCAGTTGTTTAGAAAGTATGTGCATACATACATGTAAATTGATTTATTTATACTTTATATATGTCGAGGCCAGATTATAGAAAATATTAACTGCTCTCATAGTAATATCGTCTGGCCAGACAGTTGACTGATAGAATAGCTAGTGTGTAATTTTTTTATATGATAGCTGATTTAATTGAGATATGTTCCAAGTTTTCATGAAAATTTGGCGTCAGGGTGTCATTTATGAATTATTTTCGTGTTTAACCTCGAAGGTTATGTTAATCAGCTGATTTACAATAGTCAGTTTCTATGGAAAATTGTAAACACTAGTAGAATACGTGAATTCATTAATATATTATCTTTATTGTTAGAAAACAAGTTTTATTTGTTAAATCGTCATCAGTCCATAAGTATGTTGTTTATCACGGAAAACCATTAAGCTCACAACAGAGGAAGCTTTAAGATTAATATAATAAGCTATATGATTGGTAATTAATGCAAAATAAATAAAATAATTTACCATGTGGGTTTGAAACATCTTTTCCAAAGAAACTACATCAGCACGGAAACACTGAAGTGTGATGGGTACTTTTAGGCTGGGAATGGTCAGGGGTAGCTTTTAATAAAAATAATAATGTATTGGGGACATTAACACACGGCTATCTGATCCCAAATTAAGCTGAGTTTGTACTATGGAAACCAGATAACTGATAACTGAGAACCAGAAAAACAGACATGTTCATCACACAAAATTCAATTCATACTTGGATGGGAATCGAACCCACAACATGTGGCATGAAAAGCAAGTGTCTTATCGACCACTTCACCAGCCCATTAAAATCATGTTTTAAATTTGTACTGTAGACGATTTTTCAAATTGTTTACTATTAAAAGATATATAAACTAAATTAAATTTACAAGTTAACATTGAGCTGCACTGTGGAGATGACGACAAAGCAGCCCGAGAGGCATCATGCTGTTGATCTTGCTGCTTAAGAGTCAAATGTTGAGACTCCTCAAAGAAAAAACCGTGAACATGAAGTCTGAAAAGACTTTGAAACGTCGGGATCTAAAATCTAAAATAAACCGCGATAAAACCCGTTAAAAAGTAGTTTTATTTCAATGTGTGATATTCGCGTAAATCTAAGACAATACTAATTATATTATGAGTTAAAACCAGCACTAAATGACCACTGTCTGCAAGTTTCAATATTGTAGATAGTTACTGCGAAGATCAGTGCTAAAGTAAAGGTGTTGGCAGGCGTTCCGGACTGTCCTTGTTATGGACGGGACGGGTGCAATGTCAAGCCTACATTTGATCAGAGTTATCTTTTATTCCCCCTACTCCGTTCATCATGGGACAAAGAGGCACAGCTATAAGCCACAGTTAGCATGTAGTGTTTTGCTTCCACATATATTGTATGAACTGCATTTGCAGAACTAGCTTCTAACATCTCTAATTCCTTATAGCTATAATATGCCGGTCGGCCGGCCGCTCTGCCTGGATGGAAGTGAACAATCTAACTTTGCGATTCCAATTATTATTATCTGTATGACTGAATTCGTGCGTGACCCAAGACAGTTTAGGTATCCAGGCTTGGCTGGGTTAAAATCCCGAGTCTCTTCACGGCGCTGCTGTTGATCCTGGTGTACAGGATAGCAGTGGCGGGGTGGCGGTGGTGGGTTAAGTGCCATGTGTAATCAGTCGGTGTTCAAGTCACTCTTGGTAAGCGCGTTCCATTGTATCTAACTATATCTAAATAAAACTTGTAGTCTGAGGATGGTGGTTTTATCCCCTATTACGAACTATCCATACTTGCTGTCTAAGAAACCCTTCTATATTTGCTAAACTCAGCGCACCGAGAAACTTATCTAAAATGGCGGCACTAATCATTCCTTCTTACTCGCACTATATTGCTCTCTTTAGTCACACACATTGGTACAGCACACAAAAAATAAAAAAATTAACCTAGTGCTTAAAACTGTTTTTATTTAAGAATCCGCTGTTTTTGAGTCCATATAAAAGTTGGTTAGCTTTTTAATTAGGTAAATATCTCATTTATTTATTTTATAAAACTACCAACTGACTACTTTGTTTTGCTGACGGTCCATACTGTCATTAAAGTACAGACCTCCATTTTGGATTCTTTCTTTATTTGCACGGGTCAAGTACTACCCGTGCGCGATAAATCGAGACTCACCTGGCCTGTCCCGCTCATGTGTTGTAACAACCCGGCTGTAGGCAACGCCATTTTTTTTAACATCTTAGTCTCGACGCGCTCAAATTTTATAATTATATTTGATACAGTTTCGTTAATAATTATTAGAGTTACTGCTATATTTTATTGTAATTTTATGTGTTAACTTTATTGTTATAATGAAGGGTAAAACTTTACGTAGTGGAGAGAGATATATCGTGCTAAAAGTGTCAGACAGTTTTTGAAAACGAAAAACGGAACACTTGTGTTTACCTGTTGATCAGGCAGTAAAAATAACCTGTATGGAATAAAAAATAATAGCAGAAACGAAGTCGCCGGTGGAAACTTGTTGTGATATTTTTTTGTGCACAGTACAACCTGCACAGTGCGTCTGTGACGTCACCGCGCCCAGGTCTCATCTCAAGTCATTGCGCATGGTAGTAAATCTATATTTATTTACTCTTCAATACACTTTAATCAAAAGGAAAACTTCATACTCAATATCGTCTTCATAATCATATCAATAAGAAATGAATAACGAGGGATTGTGTCATCACAATTCATATTTCAAATTACACACGTGGTAGATGACATGTGTGAATTTTGAGGTTATGTAAGTATGCCAAAAGTTACATTTTTATCGTTATCGTTAAAATTGTTATCGCTGTTGTAATCGCTAGATGTATCTATTTTCCGTATTGGTATTTCCAATGAGTACTGTAGGTGGCGCTCAGGCCTGATCACCCCTTAGGTAGGCAGAGGTGCTTATCACCTACATTTCTAGCTATGTTTGGCTCCCCTACGTTATAAACGAGCCTTTTGCTCTATTCATGCAGAGTTCCTAACTTCGAGCTTTTACGAAGATAATAATAATAATAAGTATCTGGTTGACCCGGCTTTGTTCGGATTTTGTTTTGAAATTATATTTTAGGGCTTCCAGTAATAGTATTTCTTACAAAGAGTCCTTCTTTTAACAAAAGCTTAGATAAAAAGAAAGAAAAATATTTTTCTATGATTCGAACCGCCCCATCTCCCACCTGAGCTATCAGAACATTTTGGATTACGAAATTTGTCTTTATATTCTAATGATATTATAAGCAGTTTTTCATTACCTAAAAATACGAATAAAACGACATTTTCCAACCTAAACTAACTAGATCGATTAATCACTTCCGGAACCATGTTAAATTTCATGAATTTCGTTGGAGCCGTTTCCGAGATTCAGATTATATACACAAGAAAGGCTCGTTTAAAGGTATTACATTAACATTTATTGTACCGATTCGGTGTTTACAAAGTTATATGCAAGCACTGTTTCCCAAACTGAGTGCTATGCTGAGAATCAGTAGGCTAATTCACGTGTAATTTCTTGACGCACCGATTAAGTTGCGTTGCAGTTGTAATTAGGTTTGTGTCTTACTGCAAAATGGTATTCATGTAACTGTCATACATAACCTAAAAGCTAAAGCGCTTGAGTGACGCGAACTTGACGCATTTGACAGCGGTTGTCAAACCTACGAGAGTACGAAAAGGCCCGTTTTGATCGAAACTTAACTGCAACTGCATTTCAACTGAACTTATTTAATTACCTGAATTAGCCTACAGTGCCGTCCCAGTTAGGTGTGTCAGCAGTACAAGTTTTAATATTATAATTATATTATTAACTAGCTTCCGCCCGCGGCTTCGCCCGCGAAATTTATCTCACTAATCTTGTTTCTCCATACAAACTTTAGAACCCCGTTTCACCCCCTTAAACTTAGTGGACCCCTAGACCCCATAAGGAACCTATGTGCCAAATTTGGAGTCTCCAGCGGTTTGGGCTCTGCGTTGATATGTCAGTCAGTGAGTCAGTTTCTTCTTTTATATATTTAGACTAACTAACACTGCGAACTTTGTACCGCCTAACAGCCTATTAAAGTTCTAATTGACTCCAAGTATTATTACGAATCGTTTGTATGGGAGTATAGAAAAGTGTTGATTTTAGACCTTTTCAGGCAATTTTTAAAATATTTCTCCGCGTAAGCACCGTCCTGGTACTTCAAGGAATATCCTAAAAAAAGAACTATCGAGTTCGGTTTAGCCATTCGCGAGGTTTGCTCTTAGAAACACATTAAGGTCATTAAGTGATTCATTGCTGTCCGCCGCAGAGCTGCACGCGTAACCTACATTTAATATCATGCCCAGCTGTGGGATTAAAAGTAGCATAAAGCCTTCCTCAATAAATGGTCAATTTAACAGTGCAATAATTTTCAAATCGGACTAGTAATTCTTGACATTAGCACTCAACCAAACAAACAAACAAATTCTTGGGCTTTTTAAAATACAAGTATAAATTTAAAAAGTTTGAGTTTATGTGATGCCACAGTGTAATTCTTTCCAAAAAGGATTTAATTTATTACATGCTATAAAATTTAGATTATGAAGTATAGCGCTACATCCTATTGCACCCGAGCGAAGCGGGGGCGAATATCTATCTCTGTATAATTACGACAATCTAGATAAGATTGTCATTTAAATGTAACTTATTAATATTACGCTGTGCATTTGAATTTGATAGCCAAATCCTAAGAGCCTTGTAGTCAAGGTTGTTACGTTATATGATTGCTAAATCTTAGGAATTGCTGTTGTTTTAGATTCGCTTTGAGTGCAAGTGGCTAATGGTGTGTACAGACACTAAAGACTGTTGTAATGTAACATGAAATGTAACATTTTGCCTTTCTTTGTATGAACGCTGTGTGGACGCGTAGGGCGGTCACGTGCGTTTCCATCGAACTTCCCTCGTACACTCAGCACGCCCACGACATTATTATTTAAAACGAAAATATATCGAAAATAAAAACATCCATATTTATTCTCTTTGCGAAATTATATTGTTATCATTTACAATTTTAACTTTTGTTTTAAAGAGACGTAAGCGGAAAGTAACATCAATTGTACGGTTGAATAATACGATTTTTACCTTATCTGTTTTACTATATTCAATAAAAAAATTCTATCATGATGATAATGTCATGTTGGATTGTAGCCTAGTTATTTTATGTGTACGCTGTGATTTCCTACAGTTGGAGGAGCTTAGTGGGAAGTGTTTTTTACCTGATATATTTTTATTGTAACTACGTATTCTCTATTGGAGATCCTACTAAATAAATAATCTATACTAATAAGCTGAAGATTTTGTTTGTTTGAACGCGCTAATCTCAGAAACTACTGGTCCTATTTGAAAAATTCTTGCACTGTTAGATAGCCCATTTGTTGAGGAAGGCTATAGGCTATTTTTTATCCCGCTGCTGATATGTAGTTCACGCGGCGTAGCCCTATTAAATAAATAAATACCGTGTTCTTTGACAATTACATAAATAACTAGCGGACCCCGCAGACGTGTCGTCCTGCCCGGTGAAACAGTGCCACCGGGTCCGAAAATAGATTGCGACCATTCCATAAAAATCGGTCAAGCCGTTCGGAGGTGAATGTTTTTATTTATTTTTCTCTGCGTAAGAACCATCCTCGACGTATCAAGGAATATTCTAAAAATAGAATTAGAATCGAAAAATCGGTCCAGCCGTTCATGCGTGATGGCGTGATCAAGGGAAATAGGGATTCATTTTTATTTAAAGATTACAGTGATTTAATTCCTAATTATAATCATTTTTTAAAAATTAGTATTCCTAGGCATATTATCGGCCATACATGTGAGGTTTTCGGTTCTTTTGATTTTCTCCGATGTATTTGAACTCAGAATAAGAATAAAGAAATAATAATAATAATGATAAAGTTTCCGCCAGTTTTTGGGGTGCCGTGGTGACCACATACAGCTCACATGTTAATGTTGAAACGTTTTTACAAATGCTCACGTAAATAAAAGTTACACAGAAACACTAAACATGTACAGTTTATGTTTACAAACTGTTCATGTACCTTGGCAGAGGTGTCCGAACAGATATGGACAGGTTGGTCCTTTCCGCAACCTTGGCGCCTGGCGTCACACTTTGGGAATGCGGGTATTGCTGAAACTCAGTGCTTTGCGTCGTCTCTGGTAGGTTCTTACAGCGTTTCGTAGAGCCCCACGAGACGGTCTCCAGCCGTCATAAGTGGTGACCTGCGGGCGGCGAATAGGGCGATTCGTTGCCCGATCAGAAACAGGCCCGAGAAGGTGGCGTGCTGTGTTTCAGCGCGCACCTTCGAGGAGGGGATGTTATTAGACATCTCCCTATCATGAACGTGACCTACCATTTTGGGGTGGTCGTAACCCGCCGGACGTTCGGATAATGCGAAAGCGATACCGCGGCCTGGCAAGTGGTTTGGTAGAGGAACACCGGGGGGTTTTGATGAGTAAACTTCTCGGAGTCTCACATACCTACTCACTGTGTCACGCCCTGATGCAGTGGAACCTATAAAAGGTTTCACCTAGAAAAAAAGGTACTAACAGCGTTTGCTAATCAATGTCCACATTTGACACTGATGGGTCACACTGTTTACCTACCCATTGTTTTTATTTTAGTTTCTTTTTAGTGTTTTTTTATTTGTTGTTAGATTGTGTACGGTTTGTGTCATATAAATGTTTATTTTTCTTCTTCAACTGCACTGCTGCTCTTTATAAAGTTTTCAAATGATCCGTAACGTTTTGAAGGTCTGTGAATAACGGGTGAAGTTATAAATAGTATAATTTCAATGACAATCAGTTTTGAACGTCAACAAAACGTTGACACCGATGACGTATGCTGGATGACAGCCAAGCAAGGTGTTATGATCGAGATGACCTAGTCACTATTAGGGTTCTGATGTAATTGAAATTTTTTCTTAATCTTTCAGTATTCTCGAAGTATACTCCAAATTAAAAATTTTATGACACACTTGACGCATGTTCATAGAACCTAGCTAAGTGTCTCAATAATTTCAGCTTTCAAATAAAACAAACTCATCAAAATCGGCCCATCTGTTTAGGCAATACATAGTAATAACACTAATACACAGTACATGCGTTAATAATGCATTAAAAGACGCTTATAAGATTTTTTAGTTAAAATGGACTTTTGTCTCTTTCTTACTAATATAAATGTCAAGATGACAGACAAAGACAAACGAATTATAAACCTATTATAGCTATACCTAATTAGCTTAAAATGCGTTTATGAATACGGCTCTCGACCGCGTAGGGTGCCTCGCAAGTACATGGTTTATTAAATTTATGCTTTATCGCCAATGGAAACCGAAATAATAATGATACTATAATTTTATTTTATTTTATTTAATTACTAGCTGCCCCAGCGAAGTTCGTACCGCGCAAAATTGTAAATCTAAACCATTCCCAGATCCCCTTGAACACACACAAAAAATTTCATCAAAATCGGTCCAGTCGTTTAGGAGGAGTTCAGTCACATACACACGCACACAAGAAATATATATATTAAGATTGTAGTCTATAAGTACAATATTACTAGCGAATGGATTGTGTTGTCCGAAAATAAAGAAAATTTGAATTATATTAGAGTTGGTTTCAGTAATAATTTTGGCCAAAATCTTTATTCGTCTTTCGACCTTAAAACAAGAAAATTTGCGTTTATCGTTTTGGATACACTCCAAAATATACAAGTTAACTACCCACCCGTAAACTCTTTAAATAGTAAATCTAGTCCCCAAGTCCCCGTTCAGTCAGGCCTCTAATATCTGCTAAAGAATATCCCCTGTATTCGTAAACGTATTACAATCTCGTTAAAGCTAAAATAGATTTATAATTCGACATCATCTTGACATTTATACTAGTAAGAAAGGGACAGAATCCATTTTAACTCTTTTAAGGCGGCGTCAATTAATTACGTGAGGCATTCTTGAGAATGCCAACCCCCCTGCCTTGGTGAGATATGTATCGTAAAATTCTCCTCAACTCCCTCTCCCCTCATCTAATCTTACGCGAGATTCTTCAAATCTTCTGTTTGGGCTGTAAACGGTCAATGTAAATCTGGTCACGCTGGTGTCGGTACAGCTAAAGCGCTACTTCGCTGCCCTGCGAAGTTCGAACGAATACGATAAATATTAGATTATTGTCTCTAGTTATTCCATATTTTACTTTACAAACAATTTGTCACGCAATTTTACACCGAATTCTGTAAGAAAAATAATTATGTGATATTTGCCAAGGACGCTTCAACGCTTTTTAGTGTCCACTGTTGGGCACGGGTCTTCTGTCAACTATCTTATGAGTTGAGAGAGTTCATGCATTAATCCACACACGCTGGCCAAGAGCGGGTTGGTGGACGTCGCATGTCGACATGCCGATTTCCTCACGATGTTTTCTTTCACCGATAATAAGTAGGGAGGATGTAACAATGCACACATAGATGTGTGAATATTATATTTCAAAGGCAAGGGCCGGTAGGTACCGCTGCGCCGCCGCTGCTTACACAGAATTTACTTTACAATTATCTATAACGCTTTCTGCTCGTAATACATCGTGCCAAAAGTAAATAAACCAGCCTGGCTAAATATATAACGGTTATATTAATGTTTGACCGTGACTGTTTACGTGGTGGTGTTTGTGGGACGCGGACGGCCAAGATGAAGGTCGGGTTATGGTTACCTATAGTTCGGGTTACCAGACGCTTTACACTCCATTTAAGACGGGAGGTTGTTATACGCAACTTGTAGTACTAAATTGTTTCTGTCAATTTTTGGGGGAGGCGAGGTAACCACGAACATCATACTTTTTTTTTTAGTCTGCATGCCTGATGTTAAGCAATGGTATAGTCCACTATGGAACGCGCCCGCCCAGTATACCGATTCACTCGTGATTACGAATGATTATCGGTGGAAAGGCTCCATATGTTTAGAACTGTAAAGGAGCAAATATTCAGACCTACCCTCATAAATGCGCACATGTAAAAGTTGAAGCGTCTTTACAAACGCACACGTAAATAAAAGCTATTGAGCACCTGCACCTACCACCAGTTTTGTTGTCACCTGATTCGTGTTACCCGGGGACGACGTGATTGAAATGAAATGAAAATGAAATGAAAATATGCTTTATTTTTTTTGAGACGCGAGTCTACTTAAAAATAGTCCAATTTATTTTCCTACCGTGCAGTGAATGACTGGCAACTACTGAGAAACACTGCCAAAAAACTCAGTAGGCTTTTTTCTTTTTTAAATGAAGTTCTTATATCTATTATCTACATTTTGTTTGATTATTGTGTTGAATTAGAGCGACTTAATTCCAAGCGTTTTATCCGTTAGATAGTCTGAAATTTTATAATACGCTTTCTTACATAACGTAGATTTTATAATTATTTTAAATTTGTTAATAGTCATTTCCATAATATTATTTGGAAGTTTATTGTAGAAATTGAAGATTCAGATTGAAGTCGCACTCCTACGGACGAACGGTGATTAAACCCTAAAGCGAATTCATACAATAGATAAGTATGTACACTAATGTACAGTGTATACAAATATCTACGTGTAAGCGCAATAGTAATAACATGATGACTTCCGTCTGTCTGTACACGTCATTCACGATTATTTCAGCGCCGCGCGCCGTCGTCAGCTGTAGCCTCCGAGGTCGCTAGTTCGTTTCCCGCACCGGACCTACTAAAATTTGTTGAAACTTGTAATAATGATATTGTAATATCCCGGGATATACGTTCATCTGATCCCATACTAAGCAGGGCTTGTGTCATGAAAACCAGATAACTGATTATGCTATACATTATAATACAAGGTACGAGTACATACAAGCTTTTCCTCTTCTCGTATGTCGGTTATCGCGCTAAACCATTAACATCTTTTTGCGCAGTCGGATAAAAACCTGATTGACCTGCATTCATCCACATCGGGTTAGTAGTTTTGGCATAAAAGTGCGACAGACATAGATACTTTCGCACATAATTAGTGCTGGAGATACCTGAAGCCTGAAGCCATGCCTGAAGCCGTCGGTCCTGTGCATGATTTTTCACCGTTTGTTTCGGTCAGTCCGTGCCACCGGAGTTAGAGTGAAGGGATGGTACCCCATATAAGATGGGCCCCTCGCCTCCCTCCCCGTCGCTGATTAAACAGGAGACGTCACCAGAAGTACAGAATACTATGGCATTCACTTCAACCCTTTTTAGTGTCCCATAGCTGGGCACGGGTCTTCTCTCAATCATCTTACGAGTTGAAAGAGTTTAGGTTTTAAACCACACACGCTGGCCAAGTCCTGGTTGGTGGATGTCACATATCCTCGAATGATTAGTTCTACGACATGCTGATTTCCTTCACTGATACCGCTGCGCTACCGCTGCTCTATGACAGTACCTAGTCAGAATTTTATTTTTATTTAATTTTAATTTATTTAATTTTAATTTATTTATTTATATTTAATTTTGCTGCCGTTAGTTATTTGAAATTCTTAATAATCATTTCATAATTAAATTATCGCTCTTTTTTTATAATTTTTATTCAAACAATCTCAATTTTTTTATTCCAATTCAAATAAAATTAATTTCAATTTTATTATTTTTTAGGAAAGTATTTTCATCTCTCATAATATGCTGTGCCCTAAAGGGTCCATAACTGTGACATACTATTTTATATTATTCAAACTACTGACCCAAAGCATCGTGGAATAAGCAAATAAAGAATAGAGTATTGAGTATTGAGAATTACATCCACGAAAATAGTACATTACCTACTTGAATTACTACTACTAGTATGTACAATTTAGTTACTGACCTAAGACCTTGAATAAATTTGTGCCATAAATTAATCTTCGTTGACTACATTTTCGTGTATTGTGTCTTCCTTTATTGTTACAGGTGTGAACTAAACATGTTTACTCTTTAAATGACGTGGTCTCTAACACGTGACTCGTCAAAAAGCGACGTTATATATATACAGTGTAAGCACGTACAAATTAAACTATTATTAACCTATTTTAGTCCTACTGGACATAGGATTCTCCCAAAGCACGCCATTGAGCACGATCCGCGGCTAATCCCAACCAGCTCTTACCAGCCACCTAACAGAGATCCTGAGGGAGTCCCTAACTGCGTTTACTCCGTGATCTCCATTCAAGAACTCGTTAACCGAACCGGCTCATATTTTGATGTTGTTTTTCTTATTCGAAAGCTGAAGTGTCAATCACTTGGTATTTATCTAGGTTATAGGAAAATTGGGCCTTGGATGTCATTAAAATTGTCTGACACGTAAAGAAATACGTCTAATACATTTTTTTTAATGTTTCGGCCAGATGAAAATTTAATAGTAAACTAAAAAAATACGGTATCTATTAAAATTTTATATGCCAATTAAAATTTAAAAAAATAAATACTTTAAATTACCGTTAAACTGCGTCGCTGTTATCAAAGACCTTGTGCTGATATGTAGTGATAACATTCATCGATCATGAGACTTAATTCTTTTCGTACGATCAGTTGTACAACACTAACCTTTAGTTAACTAGTTAATCAATGGATTTTTTTTTGACTCGTAACAAACCGGTCATATGCGAGTTTCTAAAGGGAACGATTGTTTCTCGAAGACCGTGATTAAATAGCAAAGAATTCATCGCTAAAGTTAGATGTCTTTTATGAAGACTAAACATAGCATAACTTATCATAGCTTCGATAAAGAAGAGAGTAAGGTGTCACAAACTAATCATAAAGCATGACACCGATAAAGATTTTACAATCATAATTATTAAGAATTAACATAAGGTAACATTTCTAACAGTTTCCTTTTTTAAATTTGACTAAGAGTCATTTTTTAATCAAAAACCTGACTGCAAAAATTTGATATTATAAGAATTAAAATGTATTATTGCGTTGCGTTGATTGATGTTGGATTTTCTTACAGCCGCTCACATAGCACCGTAATTTTGCAATTCTAAGTATAATATTGAATATTATTTAATAGATACATATTCTAAAATACAAACAAATACTGGTCTGATGTGATCTCTTAGGGAACGCACTCATTATCCATTCGTGAAATATTACGAATGTTTTTCGGTGAGATGGTGGAAGTGAAATGAGGTTCCATAAATAGCACCTATTCGTCGCAGTTCGATTCCCACACAAGTCAGACATTTGTTTGATGAACACGTCTGTTTGTCTTGAGACTGGGTGTAATTATCTGTATTTAAGTATTTACAAAAAAGAAATATTAAATGTATCTGGTTTCCATAGTACAAGCTCTGTTTAGTTTGGGATCAGATGGCCGTATGTGTTAATGTCCCACTATATTATTATTATTATTATTATTCCTACCCACCCAAGAGGGGCATGCCGGCGCGGCTTTGTCTGAGGGTGGTCACGACCAAAGCCTGCCATGATTTACATCACTCTGGGACTATGTGTGGTGATTCAAATTGAAGGTGCGCTCCGACATTTTAACATGACAAAACCTCCAACAGTAAACTAATTAACCATTTTCTAAGAAAAATTCAAAATTGTCAGAAAGACAACGTAGTTATGTTAAAAAAAACATTTATTTGATTTATTTCACACAAACAGGAAACGCAGCATCAAATAACAATAAAAGAACATGTAATAATTAAAAATTTAAAAACTAAAAAGATAGTATAAAAACAAAAAGTGAACAGTATGCCCCATCATCAGTGTCAAACGTGGGCATTGCTCAGTAAATGCTTTGACCTATCAGAGGCAACCCACAGCACTGATATTTAGCAATTAAATTATTACATAATTACATTGTCAAAATAAACCATTGTGCATTTTTAATACGGAACTCAAAAATCTAGTGTTAAACAGGTAATCAACCGATTCAATTGTTGTTGTACTTGGCCGTAAGTAAGCAAGATTTTACTCAAGTCGAGTTTGTTATCGTTTTGGGTATTTTTATTTTATAAAATTCTAGATCTTTTGACCCTATACTTCTTTGGAGATGATAGGAGTGTAAAATTAACGCGGTACCAGAAACGAAATTATATTTGTTAACTACTACAATCTCGCGCCATTAAAGATCCGGATCAATTATTTGACTCCACGTGTATGTATGTATGTATGTATGTATCTATGTCCTGGAATCTTGCAATCAATATTTCGCCAACTTCCACCTAAGCTATTAAGCTAAAATTTTGCATATATACACGTTTAGTTGTCGGTGACAATACAAGATTTTATAAATGCCGCCATTTTGATTCGAGTTAACCACGAACAGCACACATGTATTGAAGCGTCTTTACAAATTCTCGCGGAAGTAAAAGCTACACACAAACACAAAACATGTACAGTTTATGCTTCCAAACTGTTCATGTACCTTGGTAGAGGTGTCCGAACAGATATGGACAGGTTAGTCCTTTCCGCAAACTTGGCGCCTGACGTCACACTTTGGGAAGGTATCTGAAAGGTATCTGAAAGCATTTCAGCGTACACTTCTCGCTTTCCCATCCAGAAATATTCCGAAGATATATCTTTTTAACACCCTTCAGTAAGACAACAACGGCAAACCGTAGGTCCCGGTCGCCAATCTGTACTTTTTGTCGCCATAATAACTTATTCCTATAATACAATTAAATTAGAACACATTTTTAATAGCTAACTTAGCAAAACATTACGATTCTTAGTAATGAGACGAATAAATTTTAATTTACACAAATTAGGCGACGCCATCGATCGCTGCCAGCGTTTTCTTTGAATGGAATGTGGGTATTGCTTTAATTCAGTGCTTTGTGTCGCCTCTGGTAGGTATTCACAGCGTTGGAGCAATGTTCTTCACATTTGATTCTGATGGGTCAGAACAGTTTATGCGTACAAACTGCTGTAGAGGCGGTCGCGTTACAGTTTCGTGTTAAATTTTCCAAGATATTGCGCGTAATAATGCTGCGATAATGCTCATTGTCGGCGCGCGATTCGTTTGGTGTGAACGATGCCTTAATATGTTGCCGTTTGGCCAAGTTGTAGTAGAATTACAAATAAGTTGCCTTTTTATTTCCTTATTGTTTTAAGTCTCAATTAATTTACGTCTTGGTGTTATCAATGTCGCGTTATGCAGATAAGAAGTTTGGCGACGTTTTCTTATTATGTATTGTATGTTCATATTATTATTATTTTTATCCTATAATGGGCTTGCCCTTGACCACAATATGCCTGATGTGAGGCAATGTTGCAGTCTACGATGGAACGCGCTTACCCGGTAAATACAGATTCACTCGTGATTTGAAGACAGGCGGATTATAGCTAAGAGATGCCCGCAGCGAATTACAGAACTATACATTCATATTAATAATATTATTATAAAGTTGAGCAGCGGTGGCGCAGCGGTTCGGGCCTCGCCTTAGATTTACAAGGTCGCGGGGTCGATTCCCAGTCGTGGCCACATATCTTTGTGACTTGTTATATCGCCGCTGCTCAATATCGGTGAAGGGAAACATGCATCGTGAGGAAACCGCCGAAACTAATCATTCGAGAACATCTGACATCCACCAATCTGCACTTGGTCAGCGTGTGTGGATTAAGGTCTAAATTCTCTCAACTCGTAAGATAGTTGAGAAAAGTCCCGTTCCCAGCGATGGGATACAAAAAAGGGTTGACGTGAAAGTTGAAGCTGTGCCGAATTGAGTAATTGTGGGGCCCGTAGCAAATCACATTGAGCCCTTGTTCTGCTACGGGCTCTTATGAAAAAGTGGTTAATTTAAGTACTACTAAGGTATAACGATTGTGTACAATAAAAAAATATAGTTTCCCCCCACAAGTGGTTTAGTTTGACATATTACACTTATGCAGTTGAAAATGCTGAGTCACCTTCGTCTGTGGGTATACCTTTAATTGAATCCCCACACGTGGTCCCCGGGTGGTGCAAATCAGGTGAAAACCAACTGGTGGTAGGCTCCGGCCGTGGTTAGTGACCACCCACCAGACAAAGCCGCACCGCCAAGCGGCGGCCTTGCCGTGTTCCGGTGCGATGTCTGGTGACACCATGCACAGAGGGTGGGTCGGAATTGTTGCTCCTTTAAGGTTTCTAACCACACGGAGGCTCATTCCATTGCCACCTTCTCACCGACTATCATTCGTAATCACAAGTGAATCGGTATACTAGGCTGGCGCGTTCCATCGTAGACTACATCATTGCTTAACATCAGGCAAGTTGTAGTCAAGCGCCAGCCTATCGTAGAAAACAAAATCATTTCAACCCAAAATCTGATCTCCATGTTGAAATTCATCTGTTTACATACCACACCCCACTTTGGGTCACAACTTTACATAGGTATATCAAACAATTCAATAGTGTCGGAGTAAATCAACTGTCAGGCTGCGACAGATAACCGAGTGATTCTATTATAAGTACGGAACCCTAAAAACAGAAGACTCGTGTCCTGAGCTGTGCTATGATGACAGTAATTGTATAATACCGATAATATTATGCGCTTACGCAAGTACCTCCCACTCCGGCCTCCGATGACATCCGACAAAAACCGAATCGCTCATCGCTTTTTATATATTTCGAACGCGCTGTAAAAAATGTCATCTTCCATCTCGGTTACACCTTTAATATTTTATGTTGTTGTCTCGTTCTCGCGTATGAGTTCAGTTATGTTTGATGGTCCGTGAAGTCTGTTCGTTTATTTATTTAATTTTCAGAGGTTTTCTATAACCCATTGTAACTATACAGTTACGGTGCCCCGTCCAAACTTCGTATACCAGGACAAATTTAAAATAATTATAAAATCTACGTTATGTAAGAAAGCGTATTATAAAATTTCAGACTGTGTAACGGATATAAACGCTTGGAATTAAGTCGCTCTAATTCAACACACTGAACAAACAAAATGTAATAGATATAAGTACTTCATTTAAAAAAGAAAAAAAGCCTACAGACCACCCGGTAGGAGGTCTACCGGGTCCGAAAATAGATTACGACTGACACTCAGACCTACCGAACATTGTTGTAAAAATTCATAAAAATCGGTCAAGCCATTCCGGAGGCGCTTTTTTTATTTTTCTCTGCGTAAGAACCATCCTCGTACTTCAAGGAGTATTCTAAAAAAAAATAACCGAAATCGGTTCAGCCGATCTCGAGTTATGCGCTCACCAACACATTTTGCGATTCATTTTTATATTAATTCAATAGTTTAAGTACGTATTATTATAAATTGTGAATGAGCGCGACGCGTACAAACTGTATGTACAGTTTGGTGACGGATGATTTTTTGTGTAATATGTACTAATATTTTAAATAAATAAATAGAAAAAAAAGCGGTGGGATTGCGGTGGTAGGTTGTCTTATTAAAAAAAAATTCAAGTGAGTACTGATTGACGTAGATTGGAACACGTCACTTGCCAAATAATTGCTTAATATTGTGTAGATATAATCGATAACTCAGAAACAGGTTCGTTATGAATCGTGATAAACGATTTTGAACCTTAACTTTGTGGTTTGAAGTATAGTTTTAGTTGTTGTGCAATTGTCGTGCCTGCTGTGGTACAAGCATAAGCGGGTTGCGAATAAAAACGCCGGAATGGTGAGTTGAAAATTTAATAACCCCGTTGCATATTTTTCTTAACCTTGACTTCAGATTTCGAATAAAATAAATCGCTACTTAGCAACACGTACACGTGTGCATTTCTATTATATACAAAGGACCAGTGCTGACGTGCATGCGTGAACAATTAAAAATATATCTAATATAAAATTTCCATGTCACAATGTTTGTTACCGTACTCCTCCGAAACGGTTTTACAAATTTTTACCAAATTTTATACGCGTATTCAGTAGATCTGAGAATCGGCTACTATCTATTTTTCATACTCCTAAGTGATAAGGGTTGTTCACACTTTCCTTTTTTTGAAGTGAAAACTTCTTTAGCGGCGTTGAGCACTTTTTCTGTAATGGGTATAAAATCTTAAACTCGCGTCAGGACACGTGACCTGATCGAAAAAGCGTAAGACGGATGGAGAGTAGACAGCTATCCCCTCTCTACGGCGCGGCGAAAATGTATGCCTGGGCCTGCTGTTTTCACTCCTGCCGGCACTCCCGGAGTGCAACCCGTCTTTTTTTTTTAATTTTTGGACGAAATTTTAGTTTAGTAATACGCGATAGCAAGTTCGCTAAGGCAGCTAGTATCATTATAATTATTCACTTCAACACTTTTTTGTATCCCACTCCTGGGCACGGGTCTTCTCTCATCTATCTTATGAGTTGAGAGAGTTAGGCCTCAATCCACACACGCTGGCCAAGTGCGGGTTGGTGGATATCACATGTCCTCTCGAGTGCCGTCCTTTTTAAAGTCTCTTAGAAATGTATCTCCACGCTACATCCTCCAATTTGTACTATATTAACAATATTTTGATACAGGAACTAGTTTTGATATAAAACTCGCTTCGGTAGCAGCATTTAAAAATAATTGTCTGATAGTGGGTTGTTGTTAATGACGGTTAAGTATTCTGTGTTAATTAACTGTCGACTGGCTTTGTTACTTACGTTTCTCTAATAAGTAAATTAATAGAAAAGTAAAGGTAGCAGCGGTGCCACAGCGGTACGGGCCTCGCCTTAGAAAAATAAGGTAGCTGGTTCGAATCCTGGTCGTAACATCACATCTTTGTGCGAGTTGTTTCATCGCCGCTGCTCAATATCGGTGAAGGAAAACATCGCGAGGAAACCGACATCTCTAAGAACTAATCATTCGAGGACATGTGACATCCACCGACCCGCACTTGGCCAGCGTGTGTGGATTAAGGCCTAAACTCTCTCAACTCATAAGACGGTTGAGGTAAGACCCGTGCCCAGCAGTGGGACACTAGAAAGGGTTGAAGTAAAGTGAAAGATATCAGTGGCCAAGGGTGGGAATTTTAAAAAGAAAAGACTGAAAACTAATGACTAGTATTTCTTGGTTGTCTACGCAAACTTTCAAACGTACTAAGAAGAATGTACTGTATAGAGAATGACGGGCCGGTGGCGTGGTCGGTAAGATACATGCATTTCACGCCGCAGGTCGTGGGTTCGATTCCCACCCGAGAAGAACATTTGTGTTTGTGTCGAGTCTGGGTGTAAGTATCTATTATAAGTATATATTTACAAAAGAAAAGTATTATATGTATAGTATATACCAGTTATCTGGTATCCATAACACAAGCTCTGCTTAGCTTGGGACCAGATGACCGTGTGTGTTAATGTCACAGAATATTTATGTTTTGATGCTATTCAAAACTTTTAGGCGTTACATGGTATTTAATTAAGTACGTTATATTGACCAATACCCAGAGGGAAGCCGGTGTGAATCGTGTTGTATGGACTCTAGCCACTGAAAGGTAGCCGCTGAACGTGGCTTCGATTTCTAACGAAAACAAAGATTAGTGTGCATGAACATTATCTCGAGAATAGGTGTAATAATAATTATTATACCTTGTGCGAACTTCGTACCGCGTATTTATCACCTTTAAAACCTTCCTTAGACCACTACGAATGTTCAAAACCAAGAATCAGCCAAATCAGTTCAGCCATTCTTTTTTCATTTACCTAGACAAATAATAATAATAATAATTTAGTGGGACATTAACACACACGGTCACCTGATCCCAAACTAAGCAGAGCTTGTACTGTGGAAACCAGATAACTAGTAATATACTACTTAAAATACTTTTCTTTTGTAAATATATACTTAAATATAGATAATTACACCCAGACACAAGACAGACAGACATATTTAAACAAATGTTTGTCGGGTGGGAATTGAACCCAAGACCTGCGGCGTGAAAAGCAAGTATCTTACCGACCAAGCTACCGGCCCGATGACAGTCAAAGACGAAACGTATTATATACGTATTTTAGCTTTATTGAGCTTATATGACCTTTATTAATATGCGGGATAGGATATTAGCCTTCCGACCACGGCATCGCCTGCGCGTATCTCGATTATCAAGCATTTCTTTTTGCGTAGTTGAATAAAAGCTATCCTATGTGTTTCGTCGGGTCTCCAAACTATATCCATACCAAATTTCATCCATATTGGTTTAGTAGTTTTGCCGTGAAAGCGCGATAGACAAGAGTTACTTTCGCACTGTTCGAGCACTGTTATGCTCGGTTCTCTTCTCTCACCGATGTAATGCTCCCGGTGAAGGAGCACCTTAATACTAACGTATGTTTTGCTCAGCGCTATTTCGTGACCAAGCACTTAGTTTATATTGCACCTGCGCAAAGCCGGATCGCTAATATTTCTTGGTATTCATTACCATAATTGAACTGACACCTAAGCATCAGTTCTTAATGTTATAATTCTCATAAGGAAAATATATAGTTTTCCTTTAATTAATTGCATATAGCTTTGGGATTTACCCTTAGACGCCCGCATCGTGAAACGAAATACCGTCTTACAGACTTACCCGTGATGTAGTTTATGAAACCCAGTCGAGTTTCTTTTTTTTATCCTGAAATAGGCCTGCGCTTGACTACAACTTGCCTGATGTTAAGCAGCGATGTAGTCTACGATGGGACGCGCCTGCCCACTATGCCGATTCATTCGTGGTTACGAATGAACTTCGGTGAGAAGGTGGCAGTGGAATGATGCTCCTTATGGTTAGAAACAAGAACAACATTTTCTCTAACTACCGTCACTACGTTTTCTTTCACGTTTTGCATTAATTATATTATGCACTGTTTGTAGAACGGGGATGGGGTTACCCCATCCTCGTTGCCTCTATGGGCCACCGATATATGGTGGAAATTACGCACAAAGCGCTTTGCTCCAACTTTATAGTGCGAATTGACAAGTTGTGGAATTCGCTGCCGGCATCTCTGTTTCCCGATAGCTATAATCTGCCTGTCTTCAAGTAACGAGTGAATCGGTATTTACTGGACAAGCGCGTTCCATCGTAGATTACATAATTGCTTTACAACAGGCGTGTTGTGGACGTTGTGGTCAATAGAAACTTCTGAATGTACTATGAACTCAACTATTTTCTTCTTGTCCACAGGTCCGAGGTGGAAGTACAGGCGCCCCACCGCCAGCGGCTCCAGGTGTTGAACAGGAGAAGAGGTCACCTCTCCAGCCGCAGCAGCAGGGGAGAGCGCAGCCAGGTAAATATCGCCGTTTTGCACTTTGATAATATTAAGAATGTACCTATGTAGGAAATACAAGGAATTGGTAGTAGCAATGTATGAAAGTGGAACAAAAAAAACATGATTTTTGTAGCATAAATCCAAGACATCGCGCGGGGGGGACACCTTTTCACCCCTTTAGTTAAACAAAAGGGGTGAAAAGGTATTCGCTCCGAATAAATTGCTGTAGAATTTTAGTGTATATTTACATAATTTGCAATAGCTATATAGCTAAAGCTAGATTATTTTATTAATACTAAGATATTGTTTCAGTTTTGCTACCAGAAGTGACCTCAGTCAACGTGCCAGCTCCTCCAAAGCCGGCGATAGTCAAAGCACCCAGACATGCCAAGATCAATCGAAAGGTAAAATTTTATATTTTTATAATTGTATTAGAGAAGCAGTGCCGTGGTACTGAGCTCGTCAAGCCGTCGGTCCTGTCGGGCACAGGTTGTTTCTGTTTTCACCGGTCGAGACGGTCAGTTCGTCTCACTGGACTGAGAGTATAGGAAATAGGGAGTGCGTAAGAGTTTGCGCGCACACTTGTGCACTATAATGTCTCCTGCGCACCTGTATAGTCAGCTTAGACATTGTATTGTTATACAGTGTCATATTAAGTGAAGAATTATTACACAACGGCCTCGAGAACTGGATCACATCACAATAATAAATTCTATTACATAATCACGTACAAGATAAGGTAATTATGTAATTTTATACACATGGCGGTCACTTTCGCTGTCATTTATGTTTACTGTGTTTTCGTGTCAGATTGTCGACCTTTTGTGAAGTAGTACACACGCCTATTCTACCTGCGGGTGTAGGCAGAGGTGTAAATGAATAACATTGTTAATAAATGATAACTTTTTTTATGTACGCTATCAATTACTGGAAATCCCCTGAGCCGATATGGAAAATTATTATTTTTTTGTTTCAAATGGTATAACTTGCTAGGTGGTGCGATGTTATAATAATAATATTTTCACACATACACACAACGCCATCTAGTGGGACTAGATTCACTTCAACCGTTTTTTGTGTCCCACTGCTGGGCATGGGTCTTCTCGCGACTATCTTATGAGTTGAGAGAGTTTAGACCTTAATCCACACACGCTGGCCAAGTGTGGGTTGGTGGATGTCACATGTCCTCGAATGATTAGTTCTTAGACATGCCGGTTTCCTCGCGATGTTTTCCTTCACCGATATTGAGCAGCGGCGATGAAACAATTCACACAAAGATTTGTGGACACGACCGGGTATCGAACCTGCGACCTTTTGACATTGCTCTATACTAATATTAGAAAGATGAAGAATTTGTTTGTCTGATTGATCGGGCTAATCTTAAGGACTACTAGTCTAGTAGAAAAAGTCATGCATGTTAAATAACCCATTTATTGAGGAAGGGTTTTTTTTTTGCAACTGCTGGGCATGGTTTATAGTTCACGCTGGGCGGAGCGACGACGGTCGGATGGCAAGTTATACTCATATCAATTACACTAAGACACAGAACAGCCAATGGGAATTGTATCCACGACCTCCGTCTTACTAATCTGGGTTACTAACCAATACGCCAATAGAGATCATCATCATAATCAACCTTCACTAGTACAATGCTGGACAAAGGCCTCTCCTGAAGTACGCCACTGAGCACGATCCGCGGCTTTTCTCATCCAGTTCGTACCAGCGACTTTGCTGAGTTCATCACTCCACCTAGTCTTAGGACGTCCTACGCTACGTTTGCCAATCCGTGGTCTCCACTCAAGACCGCGTTTACACCAGCGGTTGTCGGCTCTGCGGCAGATATGACCGGCCCACTGCCACTTCAGCTTACTAATCCGGTGGGCTATGTCGATTACATTACTGCCCACCAGACAGTAAAGTGCAGTAACCGCAAAATAACGTTTGCGAGCAAACGCCATTTAAAGTTAAGAATGTGATATAAAAGAGTAAAACTGTGTAAATAATAATAACCACCTAAATTGTCCGAGACAAAAATTAGTTAATTCAGCAGAAACCATATGAAACCTGCTTTCAGAATCTATACTATACTATACTATACTATATCTATATCTATACTTTATTAATATTATAAATGCGAATGTAAGTTTGTTTGTTACGCTTTCACGCAAAAACTACTGAACCGATTTGGATGAATTTATGTATGGAGGTAGTTTGAGACCAGAGAAAGGACATAGGATAGTTTTTATCCGACTGCGCAAAAAGAAGGTAATGTTTTGGCGCGATAACCGACATACACGCGGGCGAAGCCGCGGGCGGAAAGCTAGTCACTAATAAAACGAAAAATCATCCAAGGGCTATTACTGCACTTTAGTGTCTGGTGGGCAGATTAGTTCTCTGTCATTACAATTACTCTACTCAATTTCGATTTCTTACATTAATTATGACGAAAAATCCGAGTGGTTACAAGAAAATAAACTAAACGAGTATTTACAAACCGAAAATAACTTTTAATCGGATCAATTCGATTCACATCTCGGCCCGTAGCCCGTGTGTCGATTGTCGCTGTCGCGTCACCTTTAGTTATTCGCCAAACGCCCGGTGCGACGGTCGTGCTTCGAGCGCTGTATTTAAATCATTTATAAAATAATTTATTCGGTTTTCCTTGAGTGTTATTTAAATTTGGAACAAATTGGATTACGATTTATCAGTGGATTTAGAGTTGTGGATTTGTAAGAAGTTCGAGAAAATTTTAAATTTACAACTTAATTTTGTTTTCGTTATTTTATGTGCGTAGTGTGTTTGTATGGAGTTGAAATAATTTATGTGTGTGCGTGTCGGGGATTTTTATATTGTTAATTTGTCCTAGTGACACGTATATATTATATTATATTAGCAGTAGTTATTTTTAATAATGTTGTTTTTAATAACGACGAAATAGAGGTGTACTAGAAGTTTCACATAAATATTTGTGTTTCTGTGTACAAGTTCGTAGCGTGATTTTCAGGCGTATTTTCTTATTAAAAAGCTGAAGTATTTTTCTTATACTATCTAGTCTGTGAGAGATCACCGTAGCCTATGGACGTTTGCAACACCAGAGACATAACTTTTGATATGTATTTGTATGTCGTAAGCACTGTCTACGTTACTCACAAACAAGAACATAACCAACAGTAATTACACTCTGTGTTTTCTGTAAGGTGGACGGTACCTACACAGTCACTGTATACTTTACTCACACACAGGAACACAACCAAAGTTATTACACGCTGTGTATTCTGTAAGGTGGACGGTACCTACACAGTCACTGTATATAGTTATTTGGTTAGCAAATAATTAACTTTGTATTGCGTTTAGTTTGGTTAGTTATCGAACTGTGATTAAAATACCAGGCGATAAGGAGTTTCAATATTTTCTTAAGTGCTTGCATTGTTGGGATGCCGAGAGCGATTTTCCGCGAATTTTATGGTTGTTGCCGTACCTATTTTTATTGGAAATTTACAATGATTTTGTATACATATTACATACGGCCACGACTGTATTATCTACAGGTGTATGCAGAGGTGATTGTCATACATATTTCTAGCTAAGTTTAGCTCCCGTACGTCCCGATGACGCGAGAGCAAGCGACGCAGCAACCCCAATTTTACTTTTACCCTACTACCGACCAGTGTGGGCTAATTCACGTAACTAAATAAGTTCAGTTGCAGTTAAGTTTCGATCAAAACAGCCCTTTTGGTATTCTCGTAATTCTGACAACCGCTGTCAGATACGCTCGCGTCAAGTACGCGTCACGCGAGCGAATTAGATTAGATATGACAGCTGAACAATTATAAGAATACATACTATTTTGCACTGAGACGTAAACTTAATAGCAACTGCACCGCAACTTAATCGATACGTCAAGAAGTTACGTTAATTAGCAGCACAGATACCTCTAAAAACTACGGTAGGAAAAGAAATTGCACTATTTTTATGTAGACTCGCGTCTCAAAAAAAAAAAAACATATTTTCATTTTCATAAACTCTTATCATAAACTCTTACCACTTGATATTTTCCAACCGCGAGCTGATTTTCTTTGGATTGAACCAGTCAAAGTTAACTGTCCTCTCCGATAACTCGCCAACTTTTGACGACTGCATTTTCATACAGTATTTGAACAAAGTGGCGTCTAATAGGTATCTAGTCGGTGGCTCAACCTCTCGTGAATTATTAAAGTACATGCGACGACAGCTGTACATACAGTTAACCATGTGATTATGCACCTAATCTATGTTGTATCTTGGTTTATCGTTGGCTAATCGCAAATATAAGCTATTTATAACCCCCGACAAAAAATAGAGGTGTTATAAGAATTTTCGTGTGTAACTGTATATCCGTGTGTTTGATCGGTTTTCTTTAATCAAAAATAAGTTCTTGGCAGCGATACTCGCGCTTTGGACATTCATCTCGATCTCGACATATGTAAAAAATAATGGATAATGACGATTGCAAACTAATTTTCGTATAGGTACTCAGAATGTCACGTCATTGATTGTAAGTCTCAAAGCACGACATGCAACAAGTAGTCTGTTGCAATCACCAACACTATGTCGATTTTATTAGTTTTTAATCGGCATTAAACTCTCTCGACTCGTAAGACAGTTAGGAGAAGACCCGTGCCCAGCAATGGTACACTAAAAAGGGTCGAAGTGAAGTCCCGGGACACCTAAACTGTCGTTGATCCCGCCCGAATTAAATCAGAAAGATAATAGGAGGAGTTAGAAAGATTAGATTGTCCACTTCCCTCCAGGCAAAACTGGAGACAGCATTGAGGAAAAAGAGAGGTGTAAATTGGTAGCAAGGAGGTTCCAATCACTAGCTGTTGAAAAGCCACCTTTGAATCACCAGTTTTTTATTTTCTATAATGTGTTCCGCGCGGCTCAACGGCGCGGTTACAATTCCCGTGTATTCAGCTGTGTTATGAGCCTATGAGCTATTCCAGACTATAATCTATATTTGTGCCAAATTTCATTAGATTCCATCCCGTAATTTTAGCGTCTAAAGAGAAGTGTAAGTCATTATAGCTAACTCCTTTACTGCGAATGTTCTTTACTGTTATGTCAATGCGAATTTCTTACTGCGAAATGCGAATGTTATTTACTGCTATGTAGTACGTTACTGCGAAAGTTCTTTACTGCGCTGCGATGTATTTACTACTACAGATTAGGTAATACGCTATTGCGATGTATGGTACGCAGAAATACGTCAATTCTGGTAAGTATAATATCTGGAATTTGTCGAAAAAAGAATATGTCAAATCTGGTAAAAGATCTAATCTGGAACATGCCAAATATGGAATATGTCGCATCTCAAATAAGTTGAATCTGGGATATATCACCTCTGCAATACGTCAATAAAGGAATATGTCAAATCTGGACTGCATCTAATTTGGAAAACGTATCTGGAATATGTCAAATCTGGAATATCACAAATCTACAATGAGTTGCATATGAAAGTCGTCTATTCAGGAACGTTTCATATCTGGAATGTGACATTTGGATTACGTTAAAGTTGGAATATGTCAAGTCTGGAATACAACTACATAATTTAAAAACGTTGTAGTATATGTCAAATCTAGAATACAATAATCAAAACTGGAATAAATCATATTTTGAATACGTCTCATCTTGAATGTGACAAATTCCATATAATATATGTCCATATAATGTATGTTATAATATATGTTCCATATAATCTGTTAAATCTGGAATACGTCATATTATGACGTATTCCAGATTTAACAGATTGATTTGAAATATTCCATTTGACTTATTTCATATGCGACATATAACTGATTTAACTTATTCCGGATTTAACGTATTCCAGCGTTGACTTATTCCAGATTGCTAAATTTGGAATATTACAAATCTGAAATAATTAATATTAACAGTCCAGTCGTCTTAGTAAGTTCATCTCGGAATTTTGTGATGCCCAGTTACAGACTCGTATGAACTTGTATTTTGACTTTATTCTAACAGTTGTTTATATATATCGTTATGGTAGGGTGTATCCCACTATTAAAATCTAACGACAAATGTCACAAGAATAAAATTATAAGGACTACTACTGTAATTATCTTCTACTTTTTCGTCGTCGTCTTCTAACTGCTCTAGTATTGAGAATTTAATAGTTAACGGTTTTTAAAGATGTACTTAATTATTTTATATTTAAAATGTGATTAGAGTAAATGAGAATATAATAAAATTAGTCCCTTTAATTATTTTTTAATTTTAGGAACCGTTACAAGTTTTATTGAATAGATAGATATTTAATTAATGAATATAATGATATTTAGTGGTTAATAACAAATGGAAAATATAAATAATTTTGCATTAATCACTAATAAATTATATTTATATACCGTGTTTTTGACCGGGACTGCCGGTTGACCTTTAATGATACTCTAACCGCGCGCACTCAGTCCTCTATTGAAACAAAGTTCAACGTATGTATAAAAAATTGTTGGAACAAAGGTTGTAGGAATTTTAATCCTTTGAAAATATGACTAATAAATACAAACATCTAAAAAATATAGTTTACGAGATATTTGCAAAAAATAGATTTTGTGAATAAAATTTTAGAATTTATGCTTGCATATGTGTAAGTGAACATAGATGTTAACCTAGGGCGCAATTCGTCCTTTGCTTGGTTTACTGGTTTATATTTGATAGTCGGTCTAAGGCGTGGTGCGACCCTTGCGCGACACAACTCATACAAATCAACACTGATCAATTCACCCAAATGCTAAGCTGGGGCAGCAAAGATGTGTAAAATAAAATCTGACAAAGATAAGTTATAAGAGGACTAGACTATAATCACAAATACTAATATTCCAAATTTGGCGTCTTCCAGATTTGAAATATTCCAGTTTTGACATATTTAAGATTTGACGTACTCCGGATTTGAATTGTACCAGATCTGACGAATACCAGATTTGACCCATTCCAGTTGTGGCATATTCCTAATTTGTCTTATTCTAAATTTTGTATGATTTAAGCTATCACCAATTAAACTGGTTTTTAATTCCTTAAATAATGGTGTTGGTCCGCAAAACAGTAGATCTGTCGCCAAAATAAAGTCGCCAAACAATGTACAAACCAATAATTATATTTGCTTTGAGATTGGTCAATCTTCACAGTGTGCAAATTTGATTTCGCCATTTCGAATATTATTATTTTGATAAAAGAATTTAACGAAATTTAACTACTAGGTATACTTATGACAAAATAACAAATTAAAACAGCACATGATCTGCATATGGCAATCAATTTATTTGGTGACAGGTCTGCTATTTTGATTACTAAGCTGTTACATATGAGTGAACATTATTTTTGGAAACAAAATGTTTATTCGTGGAAAGCACTACCATTTTATTGATAATCCATCAATTATTTCAGAAACATATTGACATAAATTTGGTGATTGACGCGTAGTAACAATTATATTAAATCTGAGAATAATAATATTTCTCTGCGATAGATCTAATAATTAGATATTACAAGTTGATGACAAATATAAACCCTTCCAAATTTGACATATTCCAGATTTGACATTTCAGATTTTGCATATTTCAGAATTGACGTATTCCTACATGACCTACAACGCAATAGCGCATAATTTTAACTCAAATCATCGCAGTAAATAACTTTCGCATAAACGTACATTGCAGAAATGAATTTTCGCACTAACGTATATCGCAGTAAATAACATTCTTATTTCGCAGTAACGTACATCACAGTAAAGAACTGTCGCAGTAACGTTCACTTGGCAACACTATTACACTATTCTTTCCAGTATAAGCTGATGTCGCATTTTATAGGGTTTTCGTACAGCGAGAGGTCAGCTTATACTGGATTTGTATAGCTTGATGTCTAGCCGTGTGTACAACGCAGTCAATAACTTTCGCAGTTACCTACATCGCAGTAAAAATCTTTCACTGTAACGTGTATCGCAATTGTTTCTATAATCAGTAAACGCGTTTCATCTTAGACATAATTGCGGCAAGTTGTGGTCTAGCGCAAGCCTAATAGAGGTTTAAAAATGTCCCTTTCTTTTTTAAGTACATTACAATTTCGTACAATATATGAAGAAAGTGTGGAGGTATCAGTTCTACTAGGTAGGTAGGTAGGTAGGTACTAGTCTATGGACAGCTGTTAGAGATCAACACGTGAGTGTATGCATATAATCTGTGTAGTATCATATTTTATCGTTGGCTAATCGCAAACGTAAGCTATTTTGTAATGAAGGCGCCTTATCTCGAACACTATCATACTAACACTAGTAACATAGATTACATATTATTTTATCGTACTATACTTATGTGTTCTTACATCTTGGTGTATTGTTTTAAATTGAATAATTATATAACTTGCAATAAGACTACTTTATAACGAAATTTATCGAACATGTCTGTTTGTATCGAGTCTGGGTGTAAATATCTATTATATGTATATATTTACAAAAGAAAAGTATTATATGTATAGTATATACCAGTTATCTGGTTTCCATAACACAAGCTCTGCTTAGCTTGGGACCAGATGACCGTGTGTGTTAATGTCCCAAAATATTTATTTATTCTTTGCTATATTAATTAAATGGATGCGACGATTTTGATGCGAAAGCTGAATTGGTCGCGATAGTGCTTAACGAGGAGGTATTCGGGAAGTTCATTAAATTTTTAATTAAATTAAAATCATTGTTCTACGAGTATAGGTTCGCTTATCACTAGACCAACTTGGCAGTCCAATTAAAAATAATGTACCGTTAATAATACTAGAACCCACTGTTTTACTTAATTAACCAACCATTTGAGCAGCGGTGGCATGGCGCAGCGGTACTGGCCTCGCCTTAGTTTTATAAGGTCGCGGGTTCGATTCCCAGTCGTGCCCGCACATCTCTGTGTGAATTGTAACATCGCCGCTGGTCAATATCGGTGTCTAAAAACTAATAATTCAAGGACATGTGACATCCACCAACCCGCACTTGGCCAGCGTGTGTGGATTAAGGCCTAAACTTTCTCAACTCGTGAGATAGTTGAGAGAAGGCCCGTGCCCAGCTGTGGGACACTAAAAAGGGTTGAAGAGGTACCACCCATTATCATCGACATAGAAACGTGTATGCTAATTTTCAGCGCAGTTTGTTACCGAGAGCGAGAGCAACTTAGATTCTACTATTCTACTTCCTACTAATATTATAAATGCGAAAGTTTGTATGTATGTGTGGGTGTTTGTTACTCTTTCACGCTAAATATACTGGACGGAATTATATATTTAATAGCTTTTTTGGTGCAAATCGGGTGACAATCAACTGGTGGTAGGCTTCGGCCGCGGTTAGTGACCACCCTCTAGACAAAGCCGCACCGCCAAGCAGCCTTGCCGTGTTCCGGTGCGATGTCTGGTGACACCATGCAGAGAGGGTGGGTCGGAATTGTTGCTCCACATTTATTCATATTAACGCCTAAGGTTGAAAACCTCGTAAGTGTAGAAGAAGTAATTTTTCAGGAAGAAGAAATGACTACGCGCTGTGAAATTTGGTACAGCGTCTGTCTTGTTTATTTCCGCCCAATACTTCGCCCGCGTGGTATACTTCTATTATAAAAAAATTCCATGTCACAATGTTTGTTCCGGTACTCTTCCGAAAAGGCTTTTCCGATTTTTACCAAATTTTATATACCTACTAGCTGCCCCAGCGAACTTCGTACCGCGCAAAATTGTGAATCTAAACCATTCCCAGATCCCCTTGAACACACACAAAAAATTTCATCAAAATCGGTCCAGTCGTTTAGGAGGAGTTCAGTCACATACACACGCACACAAGAAATATATATATTAAGATTCAGTAGATCTGAGAATCGGCTACTATCTATTTTTCATACCCCTAAGTAATATGGGTTATTCACCCTTAAATTTTTAGTTTTATTTTTGGACGAAACTTTATTTTTTTATTTTTTTATTATGTGGCATTAAAAAATACATACGTATTACATTAGTAATACACGGTACAATGTTCGCTAGGGGAAACTAGTATTGGTATAAAAATGCCTATGTGTTAATCCAGACCGGAATCTATCTCTGTGTCGAATGTCATCCAATTTTGTCTATTAGTTTTTGCGTGAAATATTCGATAGGTCTGAGAATCGGTCGTTATTTATTTTCGGACCCGGCGGGTGGCACTGATTTACCGGGCAGGACTATTAACATGAAAATTTAACCGGCAACCAGAACTGTTCGATACTATAAGAGTGTCCATTGTTTATTCCTAGTAATGCAATGTAATAAGTTTGAGTAATAATGCATTTACGAACATTTTCACTCATTAGAAAAACTGAGCTAATAAAATGAAAAGCGTAAAAATATTGTTAAATATTTCTCTAATAACTTAGCGAGACTAAAAAGCAATTTAATGTCTAATGATTAATTTCAAAAAGGCGGACGGCCTTGATTCTGCTTTTATGAAATACACCTGTGTTATGTATTATGTTTTAATATACATAAATGCGTTTTACATTTTATTTCATACATTCGTTCGCATTACATACTAAAAATATGTTTATTTTGTATTTTATCATGTACGCCAGTGTTTCTCAAATAGGGCTACGCGTACCCCAACTTCTTTCTCCCGAAAATCGCTTTTGAATTTGAGAAAATCGGTATACTTAAGCGCGTTCCATAGTAAACCACTTCAATATATATATTTTTTAAATATCGAGGCCACATCATTGCTTACATTTGGGCATGTTATGGTCATTAAGCGAAAGCTATTTTTATTAAACCTAGACATACACGATGGGTGTTATGTAAAAGTCAATTTCAATTTCAATTTCAAAGTCAAAAAAAAATAAAAAATAATAATAATATCTTTATTCGGATTTAGTTTTTAATCCCTGGGATTCTGATTAATTTAACGCGTGTGTACATGTTTGTTCCATGTAGCGCGTAAATAGACCACCGATTTTGGTGAGTTTATTTTAAAGCAAAAGAGTTTTAGATGGTTTAAAGCTATGTTTCGAAAAAAATTATGAGTCGGGGGTTAACTTAAAAGTTTAATTAGGAACCACTGATGTACGAATTGTGTATGTTAAATGACTGTATAGTGAATGACTGTTTTACATAATATTTATTTTTGCGTAATTATTACCTACCGCCTACGGGTTTTTTTTAAAGTTAATTTACATATTCTTTGTTTTTATAAAGTTTTTTTTAATGAAATAACTAAAAGGAATACTTATAAATTCTAAATTTTAGAGGTGAACAGCACCCACCATTAAAATATACCGCCCGAATCGGTCCATACACACAGATACACGTGTCAAAGTTTTTACACCACTCTTTATTTTATTCAGGGGTAAAATTAAAAATCCAGACGTACTGCAGTGGATAGCACTAAATGCACCAAATGAGTACGTGCGACGGCGTCGCAAACCGAACCTGTTGGCGGTCCCGCGAGCTCGTACCAACCTTCTAGCAAAAACTCCGCTGACTCGCGTGATACACATACTCAATACGACTGCCACAAAGATCGATCTATTTACGTGTTCACTGAGCGAATTTATTAAAGTTACACTTTATATTATTTGTTATCATGAATGTACTTTTTGAATTATGTTTCGTTTTTATAATCCTATTAATTACTATTTTATTTTTACTTTAATTTGAATCTATTTTTTTATGTATACTTAATATTGATTATTTAATGCATGTGTTATAGTTATATGTTACAGTATCGAATTGGGGAAACCTGTAATGGTAGCTGTATTTTGGTTTTAAATCTTAATATATATATATTTCTTGTGTGCGTGTGTATGTGACTGAACTCCTCCTAATCGACTGGACCGATTTTGATGAAATTTTTTGTGTGTGTTGAAGGGGATCTGGGAATGGTTTAGATTCACAATTTTGCGCGGTACGAAGTTCGCTGGGGCAGCTAGTAAATAAATAAATAATAAATTTGAATTTAGAGCAAAATCCTGAGGAATAGGATTGATCGATTCCGAATGGTGCAACGGTGGCGCAGCGGTACGGGCGTCGCCTTAGATTTATAAGGTCGCGGTTTAGATTCCCATTCGTGCCCACAACATATCTTTGTGTGAATTGTAACATCGCCGCTGCTCAAAATCGGTGAAGGAGAACGTTGTGAAGAAACCGTCATGTATCAGAACTAATTATTCGAAGACATCTGACATCCACTAAAGTGCAGTTGGTCACCGTGCGAGAAATAAAGGCCTTAACTCTCTCAAGATCGTAACAATCGTAAGATAGTTGAGAGAATACCAGCGCCCAGCAGCGGGACTGGTCTTCTACTTCAACCTAAAAGAATTTGAGCGATACTTTTTTTTATTTCATCTTTAATTTCTATTTCCAAAATGCGTGCAATAGAATAAAATTTTCTTTGACATATTTATGTAGTTTCATACAGTGTCACTCTATTCACCAGTTAAAAGAGTTTCCTAATAACAACTCCGCCATATTATCCTTTCACCCCATAGTTTAATAATATCAGACTTTTTAGTGTAATTATGTTCATACACATATAAAACACAAATATTTGTTTGCCATTGCGGCAAACCATAGAGTTCAATTGTAATCTTAGGAGCTTAACATGTATCCACCTGTTAGACAAATAAAAATATTCCATTCTATTCTAAATGTAAATTCAAATTAATAATTACTAGCTTCCCGACAGCGGCTTCGCCCGGGTGTGTGTCGGTTATCGTGCTAAAACATTACCTTCTTTTTGCGCAGTCGGATAAAAACTATCCCATGTCCTTTCTCGGGTCTCAAACTATCTCCATACCCAATTTCATCCAAATCGGTTCAGTAGTTTAGGCGTGAAAGCAACACAGACAGACAGAGTTACTTTCGCATTTATAATATTTTTATAATATTAGTGAGGATACTGCAATAAGTCAAAATAACACGTGTTTCTCAAATAATTCATTACAAACTTTTTTTTTTTTAATATTGAGGAATTGTGACCTTTTTGGTCGGCTAATCATGAAGCGAGTTAAATAAAAGCATAGTTTGGTTGCAAACAGTATAATACAATATCTAGTTGTCTAGACAACGAATAGAAATAGTTCTGGCGTGTGCCCAACAGTAGAATTTTATTCGTTAACGTTTAGGATAGAGGACGTTTGTGTCGCGGCCGTGGTACTGTAGTTTTACGGTTTTTGGTAGTAAAAGTTAATAATCTTTTTGTGCCTCGCTTAAAAATATATTATGGGTTGTATTGAAATTTGTAAATGGGGCCGTTCGTTTAAGGGCTGTTCTTAATAAAAATTAAACTTACGTCAGTATTATAACACCCCACTTTTTCGTCGGGAGTTAGGCAAAAGTGAAGTAATTAACATTTAATTTCTAGCGCCGTTTACTTGAGTGTTGTGCAATGCCCAAGTTTCGGCTGGTGACCTTTAGATCGGTCGACTGGCTAATCAGAATTGCTATGTTGCTATTGTTAAAGGAGGTTGGTTACATTTGTTCGTACAGAGACTAGACTGGCTGATATGTAATATGTACTTAGCAGTTTTGAGTTTAGAACGTCAATTGTAGAATGTAAAATAATTGAGAATTATTTTTATGTCAATCCTGTTGTTGTACTCCTTTACCTTGTTTCAGTTTTGTGATCTTTTACTAATTAAATATTAATGTGTTCAATCTGTGCATATTATTGTTAGGACTGTAATTTAGAGAATTACACAAACCATATTAAAGTTAGAACTCGTTTGTAATATTGAACACTAGGTTTACGTTATTATTGCGTCGGCGCAGGTTTTGTGTGCGTTTCTGTTGTTAAGCAATTATGTAGATACTACCCGACAGCGAAAATTATCGCATTCGAGTAACATAAATCAAATTAAATATCTTCCAGCACTTAACAGTCAAATACCGCATCCAATTCGTACATCGATTTAATTTCATTAGACTCTACGGGGCAAACAAACTTGTACACACACACTCGAATTAAATTTTTAATATTAACATCCCCGTATTTTCGTAAGGGTTTGAAAAATTGCGATAAAGAATGACTCTCATAACTTTGTTTCAATAGGATATCGTAAATACAATTTTTTTTATTTCTTCAGAAAACATACAGTAATAATATATGGTAACCAGTTATAATAATCATAATAACTTACTAACTAGTAAATAAGTGACGCTTGCGTTGACGCGCGCTTTTCCTTGTCACCAAGCCAAATGTCCTACAGTTGACATAAATCTAGAAAACACAACACCATATGTTATTAGCAAATATTATATTGTTATATGGTTTTAATAAAACATTATTACTTACACGTAATTGTATAAATATTTAATGTGTGTCAATGTAAACAATTTGTCATTAACTTGCTTCGAATCGCGATTTCTATCAAGTTAAATACCTTCTGACAGCTATAATCGGTTTCCTATACACCCCGATAATATGACTCCGTAGAATATTAATAGGTTTAATAAGTTTTTTTTATACACACACAGAACTAATGCGAGTTGTCAATTGGGTGCGTGTTGGTGCGTGTTTGTGGATAAAAAAACTTAAAGCTGTGACCGTAGCTTATGGACGCTTCCAACACCCGAGGCACTCGCGTGACCTTTCAGATGTCGATAGCAATATCAACCATACTCACACCCAGGAACACAACTAACAGTTATCACCAGAGTTTGGAATTTGGTAGAGTTATTGATGTACTTGCATCGATATGTTGATATAAATATGGATATACCCGGGATTTTTGATGGACGGTAAATAATTTAAATAAAAATAAATTAGAATTGGTATTTCGTTGACGTCGTTGATGCAAGCCGCGCGTGCAGTGGTTTAAATTGTTTTAAAGCAAATAAATCTTATTATTTATTAAATTCGTGCGGGATCCTAGACAGTTTAGGTGTCCCGGGACTGCACCGGGTTCAAATCCCGAGTCTCTTCACGGAGCAGCAGTAGCGGGATTGCGGTAGTGGGTTAAGTCCCACAAGAAATAATAGATTACTTTCTGCTCTTTAAAATTAATCCCGGGATTTGAGGCACATCACTTTATTGTTTCGCTACATGTAATCAGTGTAAATACATAAATAATCCGACCTAATTTCGACCTCTTGTTATGACACTTGGTGTATGAAAACAGAGCGATCGCAATACAATCCAGTATTATAAACCGTGACTTTTAAATGGTTGCTTTCCCGCGACAGAATGATATTATTTTGAAAGTAGTCAATATAAAAAATTAAATAAAAAAAGACTAAATAAAATCGACGCAGAAGTAACGCCGCGCTCCTCACGCACACACATGCGACATAGCTTGAGTCGGTGGGCGACAGCGGTAAGCGGGGTACCAGAGGGGTGTAGCGCACACTAACTTGGCGGCATACAATTAAGATAAGTGAACGCGCACGCTATTTTAAGCTTTAAGTACTACGTACGATAGATTATTTTGCTGTGAACAAAAGCGGTACTTGCTTACGTAGCTTGTCTTTTTACATGCCTACAAGTTTTTTACGTCTTAAAATTATCTACTTTTGTTGCCTACTATTATTTCTCACGCTTTCAAGTACACAAAGTATTAGTATCGAGATTTGTAAATAAAAAAAAATGTTTTTTTTTTTAATTTAGGTATATTTTTGTATTGTAATGTTGATGGCAAATATTTTTGCCACGGGAAAGCAACCATTTAAAAGTCACGGTATATATTTTGAAAGGTGGAGGTACCTGTCAGGCTGTTCATAGAGCGATGAAAACGCTGTGACCTTGTCGGATCCTATATGTTAAGCTATGGGACAAATGAAGCATGTCTGTGACAAATTATATCTAAATTAGACAAGTAGGCATGAAAGATTTACTAACAAATAATATAGTGGGCCATTAACACACGGTCATCTGATCCCATTCTAAGTACAGCTTGCACTATGGAAACCAGATAACGGGTAATATACTACATATAATACTTTACTTTTGTAAATACATACACATATATATATATATATATATATATAGAAAATTACACCCAGACACAAGACAAACAAACATGTTCATCACACAAATGTTTGACTTGATTGGGAATCGAACCCACGACCTGTGGCGTGGAAAGCAAGCATCTTACTGACCACGCCACCGGCCTGTCAAATTGTAGGTATAGTGTTTTATGAATCTCTGTACATTTTTGAATGATTATTGGGAACATACAGACCGACACTCCTGACAGGGGCTTTATATTAAGTAGTACCTACCTAGAGATGGAAAATTAAAAAAAAAACTTTTTTAAAACTTAAATTGCGTTAATGGCATACTGCCGCGTTGGCTCATTAGTAGCGTGTTTGCTTTATAACCCCGAGGTCCCAGTTTCGAATGCTGGGTTAAGCAAAAGACGTTTCATAAACACTTAATAGCTCGAAGGTGGTCATTAATATTATGCCCGGAAAGCATTAGGCTCTTAAACGTATCCCTTAAATGAGTTATTTTGACCTCTGCCTACATCTTTAAGTAATACAGTATAAAGCATTGACTGCATTATCAAAGAAGCACTTGAATAAATGCTTACGTTACTTGCGCAGGAGTTATTACATTCTAGTGCGAGCGAGATAGCAACAATGACTAATGCGTGCGAGCGAGACAGAATAAAGCAGCTGTAAAGTGTCGGTGCAAATATTTTTACCTGAAGTAACGGATATTTCTTCACTATGTTTTATGTCCATTTTATTTTATCAAGAGTTTTTAATATATTGTTATTGCGCCTGCGCTGCGTCGTGATTGGGGTGAATAGAACTATAAATGTCTTATTATAAAACAAGTTATGAGTTGCATGAGTTAATTGGAAGCAATAATTAAATATTGATAATAAATGATTTACATATTTAATAATAGCTGCGGTTGCGCAGCGGTATTGCTCTCGGCTTTGTAATATAAGGTTGCGAGTTCGAACCCCTGTCGTGCCCACACAACTTTTTGTGAATTGTTTCATCGCCCCTGCTCGATATCGGTGACGGAAAACATATGAAAATTCCGGCATATCTAGTTACTAATCATTCGAGGATATGTGACATCGATTAATCCACCTAGACTCTCTCTCTCTCTCTTTGACAGGCAGGTGGCGTGGTCGGTAAGATACTTGCTTTTCACGCCGCAGGTCGTAGATTCGATTCCCACCCGAGACAAACATTAGTGCTGAACATTTGTGTTTGTGTCGAGTCTGGGTGTAAATATCTATTATAAGTATATATTTACAAAAGAAAAGTATTAAATGTATTGTATATACCGGTTATCTGGTTTCCATAACACCAGCTCTGCTTAGCTTGGGACCAGATGACCGTGTCTGTTAATGTCCCAGCATAATTATATAAAAAAGAAAAAAGAAAAACAACTCTTAAGATAGGTGAGAGGCCATGCCCAGAAGTCGGAAACTAAAAGAAGTAAAAGTGATGTATACCTAATCTGTGTTGTTTCTTTACATTAAGGTACAGATTTTCCGATTTTTTTTTTATCAATGACAATCAGTAAATTGTCTCCTTTAGGAGGTAAATTAAATTTGTATTTTAATTTTTAACATTCCTCCGGAGCTAACAGACGACCTTCGCCGCTCGATTCTGGTGACATTTGGCTTCGTCAAAACGTTTCAGAAACCGGCCGGACTGGTTAAATATAGACCAATTAATAATGATTTTCACAAGCATTTATTTAACTGGCCGTATATGTATTGCTCAAGTTTTGGAACCTGAAATTGAACCACTTCCTGATGTTCGATTTTGCAGAAATTCGACGTAGTTGCGTATATTTTTGGTGATAATATAGTAATATGGCACCACGGAGCCCGTCTGATGATGGAGTCGGATGGTGTCTACCTTCTGACTCTATCGTCAGACTAGTGGCTTGAAATAAAACTACTTTATAACGGATTTTATCGCGGTTTATATTAGATTTTATGTACCGGCGTTTCAGTCTTGAATTTCATGTTCACAGAATAGCTGAAAAGACTGAAACTTCGAAATATAATATCTAAATCAAACCGCTATAAAATCCGTTATAAAATAGTTTTATTTCAATGTATGATATTTGCATAAATTTTAACAAATACTATTAAACTGGCTCTCGGCATCAGGAATATTGAAAGTTGCACCTTTCTAGTCATTTGCTTTGTATTGTTAAAGTCTTATGCTAAATCCAGCATACTGCAAACTTCTACAATTCCTATCTTTTAAACTGCTGTAGGATCTATTCTGAAATAGAAAAGACGGTGACTGTTCTTCACTTTAGTAAAATCTCCATTTTAACAGTAAGAGTAATCAGCACATCACATCTTGTCACAGATGACAGGAAATATCTCTGATTAAATGTATTCTTGATCTATAAAGACAGAGTTTTTAAGCCTGAACCTCTTCACGCGCTCCTCTATCGATCCTGTCTTACAGGAGTGGCAGTGGCGGGATTAGGGTGATGGATTTAGGCCCAAATCACTTCACTTCAGTGGCTGTCACATGTCCTCGAATGATTTGTTAAATTCTTAGACATTGGTCCCAAAATAAAGATTTATATGAAGTGGGTAAAATCACAGACAGTAAGTAGTGTGTTTTAATCAATCTACCTCAATGTATGTAAGTAAGCCGTACATTGAATGTCAACACTGCTCGTATCGTGTTTACGATGCTCGATCCAACAATTTGTATTGTTAACTACACAAACCCACTACTGCACTGTAAAATTTGTATTGATGGGTGAATCTTTTTTACGCGTTAACAGCTGAACGGATTTTCGTAACAGATTTTTTAATAAATAAAAAATGACTTTACATTAAAATAGGACCATTCCGGAATAAACCCTTTAAAGTAAAAAATACATGTAGTGGTATTGAGATGTTACTCCTTTTAAAGGCAATTAAAAAGTATTTAATTAAATTAAAAGTCCATACAAGCCGATTCCCATAAGCTTCCCTTTAGGAAATGCTCAATATCACACGTCCTTAAATAATATATTATTATGTAACGATTAAATGTTTTAAATAACAACAAAAATAAGTATAGCATCAAGTGTAAGAACGATCGGTGATTGTAGTGAAGAGATAATAATATTATTTTCCTAAGTAAGAACTTTTTTGCTCCGGCTTTCCTTTCTCAGACTTCCACCCTTCGCCACTGTTCTGTATCCATGCCAAAAGTCCAAGACAGTTGTGAGTTCCAAATTTTATTATAGCCCGGTCCGTTATAAACATGAGGGAGAAAGGATTATTTTTATTTATCTATTCATCGTTAAGGTCAGTTTAACTCGGACTTACGTCCTTATTCATAAAACTTATTTCATATATCCCAACTAAAGGATGGCTAAAGTATGATATTCTGAAGACAATCATAGCGAGTATTTCTATGTGTTATAAGTTTATATGATTAAGGGAGTTATTTAACTATGGATTAGTTACCTGAAGTGGCAATAGGCCAGTCATATCTGCTGTAGAACCGACAACCGTTGGAATAAACGAGTTCAAGAGTGGAGACCACGAATTGGCAAACGTAGCGTAGGACGCCCTCAGACTAGGCGGAGTGACAATCAATAGGGCGAATGGTGAGAACTGGATGGGACAAGCCGCGGATCGTCCTCAGTGGCGGGCTTTAGGAGAGGCCTCTGTCCAGCAGTGTATTAGAATTGACTGATGAATTTGAATCTATTTCTGTAAAAATAACTTGACATATGACTTTTGATTTGTCTTTTTCATAATGACAAAAAAATCATTTGAATTTTTTTAAATATGTTTTTTAAGAAGCATAATATTGCATGAGCGAGTAGAAATCCGTATCTGGTAGAGATAAAAAAATTTATACACGTACATAATCCACGACCCGGGGTCAAGGTCTGCGGGCTCGGACTATCACTGGGTGCCTAATTATCATTGTGTTAATATGTCATTCGGTCGATATCTGGCTAGTCATAAAAAATGAGGATGAATAGATAAATTTATGTTTCACCCTATAACTGTTTAGAGAGCAGTTCTGGCGATGCATTTAAGTAATTTCAATCTTTATTAAATGTAATTGTTTAGGAGATTTACAGCCATAGATAAAGAGTACCTGGGTGACCTAGCCTTGCTCGTTTTTTTATTTGGAAATTATATTAAAAGGCTTACAGTAATAGATTTTCTCACAACAAAAGGAATTACTAAAAATATTTAAACATTATCATCTGGATTCGAACAGGGATCATTTAGTTTCGAGTCCACCCAATTTCCCACCTGAGCTATCATAATATTTTACATTGTAGCGAAATTTGCTTCGTATTCTGATATTGAAGCAGTGAAAATACGAATAAATCGACATTTTCCTTTAAATGAAACTTAGTTTAAATCGATGTCACCCCCAAATCCCACTGCATAAAAAATTTCATGAAAATCTTTGCACCCTTTTCCGAGAATCAGATTGTATAGGTATATAATACACAAGAATTTTTACAGTTAAAAAGATATCACAAATTCTCATCTTGTATATCCCCGACCCGGGGTCAAGGTCTGCGGACTATCACTGGGTGCCTAAATAGCCTTATGTTAATATGTCATTCGGTCGATGTCTGCTTAGTTACTACATAGTAGTAACTAGTACAAAACAAGTTAGACTTGTTAAGTCTAACTTGTTATATACATCGTATAGTAATAAATAATTCTCTGTATTTCGGCTACGGTGACCATTATTATTATTACAGTGCCCCTCTTCGTGTAACACACAGGTGCGCATGTCGATTGAAGATTTAGATCTCTTAAAATGTTCCTAAAAATATATTTATTTAAAAAAATAAAAAACTACTCCCAAAATAATAATAATAATAATAAATAAAAATATCTTTTTTGTGACAGTAAAAAAAAATTAGAGGGAGGAGCCCTAGGCACCACACTAGGATACCCTGTGTCGTGGGGCCTAGTCTCTTACAGTCCAGTTAATTCATAAAGACACATTCAATTACAATATAATGTTCATTGCTTTTGTAGTATCCGTATTAATTGCTGGATAGCACACCTTTACTCGTTTAGCTTTAACCCCTACTGACGTCAGGTGACTAAACAAAAATTATTATTGAAATATTTTCCTGACAATATTATTTTTACAATTTTGGCTAATTAACTGTCACTGTGTATACCACGTATATCCCACCAGTAATACATATTATATCTGTCAGATAACGATTGCGGAAAACACACAGGAAAAATATTATTAATTCATCATAACATACCTGTGAGGGATATGTTATAATAATTAAATAATAATATTTGACGCTTGTAGTCAGAGGTTGAATATAGTCCTCCATTTCGTTCTGCTACTGGCATATTCAAACGTATTTTTGTGCTTGATCTGGGACATTAATAATATAACATTTTTTTTTATATATTCTTACTACGGGCAACGACACTGGGTTGGGCAGGTTTTCGCCTTTTCATCCTCTTTTCCTTTTACCAACTATTATAATTTACCTCTGGAAGTCTCTAGTGACAGTTTTTTTTTTCAAATTGAAATCTATTTAAATTTCGAATTGGTATCACTACATAGTATAAAACAAAGTCGCTTTTCCTGTCCCTATGTCCTTATTTATGCTTAGATTTTTAAAACTACGCAACGGATAGAGTGTTTCCATAGGAAGGTTTATAGGTATAACACATAGCACCCGTGCGGAGCTGGGGTGGGTCGCTAGTAAACGATATAATATAGATGCACTATAATACCTAGATATACATTCCGTTTGCTCGCCAGAACAATTCCATTTGTAATTTACTTTGGTTGCATCGACTTTACTGTTGCACTGGCTGGCGTCTCGCCAGAATTGACTAAAAAGTGTCAAGCGGGATACGGATTCACGTGCACTGGGTTCTTAAGGCTGCCCGCCCATTGGACTATCTATGGATGTCTACAGGGTGGAAGCGACAGTCCCCCCACAAACTGAGAGGGTGCATTCAGCTCCTTAATTAGAATAATTTTCCACCCTAACACCTTAATCAACACATGGCCAAGTGCGGGTTGGTGGTTATCGCATGTCCTCCGAACGATTAGTTCCACGCCGCATTCCTCACGATGTTTTCCTTCACCGATATTGAGCAGCGGCGATGTTACAATTCACACAAAGATGTGTGGGCACGACTGGGAATCGAACCCGCGACCTTATATTTCTAAGGTTAGACCCGTACAGCTGCGCCAGCGCTGCTATTATTACACAATCTAAACTAATAAAAACATATTTTTACCTAACATTTGGTACAAAATAATACTATTACGCAGTTACTTGATGTGCCGTTTTAATAACCTTGGACGAGCGGTGAGCGGACCCCAGCGGTGTGCGAGCGAGATAACAATATACGCATATACGTGGGAAAGAGATAGACACACCGGCGCAAGCGCAACGTGGTCGACACGCGGGAACTAAGGTTATTTTGGAGGTTATAAGTACATGTGCTTAGTTAGTACTTAGTTATTTTTTAGATATCATTTTTTTGTGATAAAAGGTGTAGGCAGAGGTGATTTTAAGTTGTTTTCTAGTGATATTTGAATGTGTTATGTGTTTACTTACTGTGACTCATGGGATACTATTCCTAATTAATTAGATTTAGAATAGATTTTTAACCGAACTTACAATGAGGTTGTTAATACCAATGTTATTTTCTTTAGTATGTTATTTACACGCATACTGAAACAGAAAGGGTAGGCAGAGGTTAATAACGGGCCGGTGCGGTGGCGTGGTCGGTAAGATACTTGCATTTCACGGCGCAGGACGGGGCTTCGATTTCCACCCAAGTCAGACATTTGTGTGATGAACACGTCTGTTTGTCTTGAGTCTTGAGTGCAATCTATGTATATAAAAGTCAATGCCACTTTTCGTTGTAATTTTATAACTCAAAAACGGGCTTACCTATTCAAACCAAATGTTTAGGCATTGTTCGGACTAAGTAGATGGTTTATGTGAAGTTTGCACAAAATCGGTTGGGCGGTTCTTTATTTATCACATTTTTTGTAAATTGTTGAGTGGGCTGAAGCTACCCGGTCGAAGCTGGGGCGGGCGGCTAGTTATCTATATTTAGGTATGTATTTCCAAAAAGAAAGTCAACCATCGTGTTTGGGCTCACCTGTTTCGTTCTAGCAAACACTATGGTGCTTCATGAGGTCTATGGCTTTTGTTCTTGCTACTGAATTGTAGTCTATTCACGTTAAGAAAATAATGACTTAACCGTGCAACTGCAAAATAAAGCTGTATTCATACTGGGATGAAAAATGTAACCATTAATATATTTTTCTTCAGCAGCGGTGGTGTACCGGTATCGGCCTCGCCTTTGATGTATTATGTCGCTGGTTCGATCCTCGGTCGTGCCCGTGTTATTTTAGTATAGTAATGTCTTAGATTTACTATTTTTTACGGATTTTATCACATAAATAAATCGCAATAAAGTCCGTTAAAAAGTAGTTTTATGTCAACGTGTTATTTTAGTAGTAAAATAAATAGTGTATTTTATGATTAATCTCAGTGTTTTTAGTACTAATAATAGATTACCAAAGTTACCTGAGCAACTACAAACGAACTCTAAACGCTAGCGTTCGTGGGTTTTAACGAATAGCTGCCGCATTTTTTTTTAATCACGTCCGATCTGTCTTAGGAGCTTATTTCAACTGGCCAATGTGAACACAGTTTTCTAATTTACTGTGATCTCATTCCCGAATATACTATAGCGAATTAATTAATAAATGCTTGTCTTTATTCGTTGTTAAGTCCATACAATGCTAGTGTAAGAATGTGAGCCCATTATGTCTTGATAACATTTCGCTGTTAAACCCTGACAAAAAAGAGGGATTATATGTGCGTCGTGTATTCTGTTTATATGATTACAAGTTTGCATAGTTGCCATCGTATGGCATCTTCTTTATTTAAAGATATAATAAGCACCTGGATGACCGAGAGACCTGGAGCTATACACGGATTTTTTATTTTTTTTTGGAATTTATATTAAAGGGCTTCCAGTAATAGTCTTTCTTACAAAAAGTCCTTCTTTAAAAAAATGAGCCGTTAAGAGATTCATATTACATAATAATATGTACAAGAATGGCTCGTTTAAAGGCATTAGATGTTATAATATTGTAGGACATTACCACATACTGTCATCTGGAAACCGGATAATATAGTTTAATAGTATATACCATTATATACATAAACTACTTTTCTATTGTAAATACATACTTATAATAGATAATTACACTCAGACTCGAGACAAACAGACATGTTCATTACACAAATGTCTGTCTCGGGTGAGATCGGCAATCGGCATCGGTGATGCGGCGTGGTAAGCAAGTATCTTACCGACCACGCCACCGGCCCGTCTGAGCTGAAGAAGAACTGGATCTTAGTTAGCTCATCATTAAATATGTAACTAAAAGTTAAAGACTTGCTGTACAACTCCATACAAACTTGCGTGTTTAATTTACTCGTAGTTTAACTTCAGTGGTCTACGTACTTTGACGGGGCCTTAAGTCTACTAATCCGATAGTGCTAGCATCTTGGTAGAATGTTATCCAAATGGCTTAGTATAACATTCTAATAAGCTTCTACTTTTTAGAGCTATGGCATAGCAGACTTAAGGTCCCAGGTTCCATCTCTATCTAAGCCCAATTTTGGTGTTATTTAGCAGTGTTTAAACTACAATTCTAGTGTCAAAATGAAGTTTTGACAAGTGACAAAACTCAAGTGTGTAGTGTAAAAATGATTCAATAAACAAATGACAGTGTCTGAAACTATGACAGCGGGCGTGGCGACACGGAGGAAGAGCAGGTCGCGGAGAAGTTGGGCTAAAGTGGAACACGATGGACAGGTACGGTCGGGAGCCGAGTGGCCAGTTCCGAGTGACTAGCTGCAGCATGCAGGAGATATTATACTCACCGTACATATATACCTAATACAGTACGGAAACTAGAAACAAATCGTTCAAAACGGCACACTTACACAGACGCACGCATCTACACGAATGGTGCAGTCTTAGAAAATTTAACACGGATCTGGCATTGCGCGCGTTCCTCTCTGCCGAGGTACATGAACAGTTTGTATGTTGAACTGTTTATGTTTTGTGTTTGTGTGTAGCTTTTATTTACGTGTGCATTTGTAAAAATGCTTCAACTTTTACATGTGTACTGTACACACGGCAACACATCAAGCTATATATTTCCAGTATAAGCTGATCTCGCATTGTATAAAATTTCCGTACAATCTCGTTGTACGGAAATGTTATACAATGCGTAATCAGCTTATATTGGAAATTTATAGGTTGATGTGTTGCCGTGTGAATGTGGTTACCTCGCCTCCCCCAAAAACTGGCAGAAACAACTTAGTATTAGATGGTGCGCACCTCCCACGTTAAATTCTCTAGACGCGCAGTGCTCTCGGTAGCAAGTCGCAGCATATTAATTGTCGATGCGCGCGTCTGTATATGTGTGCTGTTTTAAACGATTTCTTCCTAGTTTCCGTAGTGCTTTTTCTACACTGTACAACGTGTGTGCCGTACAGTCTGAGCTGACTAGCTGCATTACGTTGGAGATATTATAGTACACAATGACTGTGTCACATATGGACACTATTCTCTCCCTGTCAGAGGACGATTGATTGGTCTTACACGTCCACTGAGAATTGAGGACTATGCACTATGATGACCGACGGCTTAACGTGCTCTACGTCGCACGGAGGTTTAACTTACATTACGGTTGCTCCATTGTTTCAACTTCATTGTTTATTTCCCTTCGCATAAATAAATAACAGTCAAATTAACTGTCGTTCGTTACTGTTGCTATATTATTCATTCTCTGTTCCATTCTAACACTATATCTCTCTTTGTCACCAGGCATCAGACTTCACTGATATAGGCGACTGGCCGACACTAGGTGCGGCGGTGTCTGGAGCGAGGTGCCACTCCACGCCACCTCCTCATGACTCGGACCCTGCTCATCATAATGGGAGTGCGGTGAGTAGAAGATTTTTTTATACTGCTACATCTGCAAACAAGAATATGAGCTACCTGATGGCAAGCGGCCCCTGTAGCTTATAAACGCTTGCAATACCATAGGCACCTATCTTGGGGGCGGAGTTTCGTCCGTGGGAGTGCACCTTCAATCTGAATCCTTAGGTCCCCGGGTGGTGCAAATCAGGTGACAATAAACTGATCGTTCAGCCGTGGTTAGTGACCACCCACCAGACAAAGTCGCACCGCCTAGCGGCTCTGCCGTGTTCCGGTGAGATGTCTGGTGACACCATTTAAGAGAGTGGGTGGGAATTGTTGCTCGTTTATGGTTATATGATAAGGTGCCTCATTCCACCAAGGTAGCACCTTCTCACCGAAAATAATTTGTAATCACAAGTGAACCGGTAAACTGGGCGGGGGTGTTCCATCGTAGATCGTAGACCACTTTATTGCTTAACATCAGACAAGTTGTGGTCAAGCTAACGTCTGATTTAGAATAGAAAAAGTCATTGTTCGGTGCCGGCATCATTAGTGATGTCGATCTCACTGTTTATCTTACTCACACTCAGAAACACAACCAACAGTTTTTAATCGCTGTGTATTCTGTAAGCTGCGGTTTTGTTTGGCGGATGGTCATTAACCACGGCTGAGTCTACCACCAATATTTTGTAAGTTATCATCTGAATTGCACCACCCGGGGAACACGTGTGTGGGGGGGGGGGGGGATACCTTGCAATGTGATTGTGGCTTCATATTTAGAGATATTCACACGAAAATGTCAATTCATACATAAATCATAATATTTAATAGACTAAGCATTAGTGTGTAATTAATATATTTATATATATATTAGCGTATCCATCTCGATAACTGTTAATGAATGACTTGCAAAGGTCAGGCGTTGCGTTACAATATCTATCGTTGAAATAACGAGTTATGTTCGTAACTAATGATAGTTTCCACGGCCCCGATACTCGCGCTTCAGACATTTATCTCGAACTCGACATATCTCGAAAAACAATGTCGAATGTCGGTTGAAAAGTAGTAGACTTATCTCTAACGTCACATTCTGATAATATGAATATAAGTTATCAATCGACATTCGCCATTTTTTGAGTTAGAGGTAACTGTCTGTAGCGAGAATAGGGGTTCTGGAAATGATCCTTCCTGGGTGGTCCAGTGATAAGCGAATTCACTTAGGTTAGAGGTTCATGATTTAATTTCCGGGTCAAATAAAAAAGACTGTACCTAGAAATACTAGGTAGGTATATAATACTTAAAAAATCTTAGTAACAGATAGAAGTTTAGAATTGAGCCCGATATACGGCTCGTTTTCATTGGCATCCGACTGGTGTAAATTAGTTCTTGGAACCAATTGAACCAAATAAATTTATAATAAAAATATAACACATTGTGCCTACACGTGTGTTCAAATGATACGAAAGAGTTCCAATAATTCCGATATCATATTTTTAAAATAGAATATTATTATCATCTCTAAGGGCCGTTACCATGACAACAGACGGTTTCGTTAGTCGCCCACCATGTATATCGAATCGATGGCGCGTGATCGTAATTGGCCCTTTATATAGTCATGATATTTTCCTCTACTTGCCAAATTGTTACCTATCCTGCCAGCCTACTAGACTACGGACAGGTTAGCTAATAGAAATGAAATAACAAATGATAAAATTAAATCATTTATTTAATAAAAAGAAAAAAAATCTACTGGGGTTTTCGGTAACTCAACAGACCTCAGGACTCCGGTCAAAGAAAACACCGTAGAGGACTCTTGTCCCAGAAGACAATAGATATTATAGACAGCAGATAGTATAGCCCAGTCGGACTGCAGTGTAGCCCAGTCGGACTGCAGTATAGCCCAGTCGGACTGCTTATACCGCTCAACTACAGAGGTCGTCACTAAACCTATGTATTGCCTCTTATAGATGAATTACCGCTAGGAATTACTTCGAAATTACCGCTTCAAAACAGACCCCTATCCCGTAAATATTCAGATAGGCGGGCCGCTGTTTGTCTTGTGTCTGGGTGTTATTATCTATATTTAAGTATATATTTACAAAAGAAAAGTATTATATGTAGTATTTTACCAGTTCTCTGGTTTCCATAGTACAAGTTCTGTTTAGTTTGGGATCAGATGACCGTGTGTGTTATATTATTATTATTATAGCCTATTGCCGTTTATCGAGAAAAGTTTCAAACTTCCAAGTAGCTACTAAGATTGATCTGATATCAAATAATAGCACGTTTATAGCAAGGTAATACATATTTGAGATCAGCACTAAATGTCCACTGTCTGCAAGTTTCAATATTGTAGATAGTTACTGCGAAAATCAGTGCTAAAGTAAAGGTGTTGGCAGGCGTTCCGGACTGTCCCTGTTATGGACGGGACGGGTGCAATGTCAAGCCTACATTTGATCAACATTATCAAAATACTAACTATAGGCCGACCGTTTAACTCGCGTATCGCCTATCGCCAAGATTCTGACTCCTCAAGCTGCACAGACAGTGATGATGATTCAAGCGATATGGATATTAGTGACGAATAGTCTTACATTACTTTTATCTGTGGTTAAATAGTTCTTTATGAGATTTAATTAATGTTTTATGACTTTGTACCTCAAATGGCGATACGCGAGTTAAACGGTCGGCCTTTAATAATAGGGTACCATGTAAAAAAATAAAAATTATATTTACCCGTCTTGTAGATTGTTAACAAAAAAACTCATTAAAGTTAAGAATTGGCAGTTCTTAGAACTACTCCGAGATTGTGAGGTTACGCGACACTTCAATGTTATCTTTAATATTTTTTCCATTACTATTAAAGTTTGTAACAATCTACAAAACGGACTTAGAACTAATATTTACTCCTCTTGCTTATACTGATTTACGGCCCTGTCTACCTTACTCACACACACAGGAACACAACCAACAGTTATTACATACTGTGTATTCTGTAAGGTGGACGGTACCTACACAGTTACGAGTAAGTTGACGTTCCGGTGGCGTGGTCGGTAAGATACTTGCTTTTCACGCTGCAGGTCGTGGGTGCGATTCCCACCCGAGACAAATTAATGATGAACATTTGTGTTTGTGTCGAGTCTGGGTGTAAATATCTAATAAAAGTATATATTTACAAAAGAAAAGTATTATATGTATAGTATACACCAGTTATCTGGTTTCCATAACACAAGCTCTGCTTAGCTTGGGACCAGATGACGGTGTGTGTTAATGTCCCATAATATTTATATATTTATATTTATATAAATTGAGCGACGAAAATCGCTGTAACTTTGTATAACTATTATGTTTTTCATAAAACACGCTACTACGTACACACATACACAGCCCATAGCCAGTACATTACATGCGCATATTCAACCCCCATTCTCATTGCAGGATCAAGACCGCCATCCCCCTGAGGACAACCACCATCATCACTCAAGAATGGAGAAAATGGAACAGATGCATAACCACCACGGACACAACGAAAAGCACGATAAACATGGAGACAAGACTAGGAATTCAGGTATTATACACATTTATATTTTAACTAGCCCTTTATATCCCAAGATATCCCACTGTTTGTCAACGTATCCCATCGTTGGAAAATCTCAATTCGTTGCATTTTAGCGCTATCCTTTGTATCCTATTTGTATTATACTATATCGTATTCGGTTGCATTCCAACTGATGCCTTTGCTGGCCAACGCATCCCATCGCATGCGCTCAGTCTGTAATTATTATTTATTAGTGTTTTATTTGTAATTAACTGCCCCGGCGAACTTCGTACCTTCCTAGGACTTAAAGGAATATTTTAAGATCAAAAACAACCAAACCGGTTCAGCCGTTTTCTAGTTTTAGCGCGACAAACAAACGTCATTAACTTTTTATGTGTAAAGAAAATAATATCGAATGGCCTGGTGGTATAGTGCCGCACGTCGTGAGTTCGATTCCCACCCAGGTCAAATTTTTGTGTGATGAGCTCGATTATTTGTTCTGTGTCTGGTGTAATTTATCTGTAATAAGTATGTATTTACAATAAGAAATATATCTGTTCCTAGCACCCATAACACAAGCAAATATAATTGTTTAATTTGAGACTAGATGGCGCTGTGTGTATGTGTGAAAATATTATTATTATAAATATGGGACGTTAACACACACGGTCATCTGATCCCAAACTAAGCATAGCTTGTATTATGGAAATCGGATAACTGATAATATACTACATAAAGTATTTTTCTTTTGCAAATACATACTTGGAATAGACAATTACACCCAGACTCGAGACAAACAGACATGTTCATCACAAAAATGTCTGTCTTGGATGGAAATCGAACCCACGATCTGAGGCGTGAGAGTAAGATGCTTGATCTTACAGTTACGCCTCTGCCTCTTCATAGATTATATATTGATTCTATTGGCTTCTCGCTTGGAATAAGTTCCCGTTATTTAGGCCTCATATCTCTTATAGCATTGAGATTTTGGGTTACGCAACACGGGCATATTATTATTTTTAATAAGTTTCAAAGAAATTATTTATATTTTTTGTTTGCTTATTAAGAAGTACATTTTAATTATGTTTACTAACATCGTTATAATATTCTAGAACATTAACACACGCGGTCATCTGATCCCATACTAAGCAGAGCTTGTGTTATGGAAACCAGATAACTGGTATACTACACATACACTTTTTTTTGTAAATACATACTTATTAAGCGTAGGATACCGCTATAGAATGATCTTTAGCGAGCTGGTTAATAATAATAATATTCTGGGACATTAACACACACGGTCATCTGATTCCAAACTAAGCAGAGCTTGTGTTATGGAAACCAGATAACTGGTAATATACTACATGTAATACATTTCTTTTGTAAATACATATTTAAATATAGATAACTAGGGGCCCGCCCCAGCTTCACCCGGGCATTTTCAATTCACTCAACAATTTACAAAAATTGTGATAAATAAACAACCGCTCAACCGATTTTGTGCACACTTTACATAAACAATCTACTAAATAGTCCGAAAAAATCCTAAACATTTGGTTTAGATAAGTGAGCCCGTTCTTGAGTTATAAAATTACAACGAAAAGAGGCATTGATTTTTATAATTAAGATTGAGAAGTATTTCAGATTTAATTAGATATGTCAACAAACATAATGCGAATGGGTTTTCTGAAAAAATTCAGTTCAGAATATGATTAATTAACAATTCAATGTATTTTTTTAAACTGGTTTGGTTAACAGATGCGGGTGCAAGTTACTAGTATCGATTTATCTGTTTACACCTATCTACCCGAGAGTTATGACGGGACAAAAATAGTCTACTTAACGTTAGCTTATTCTATGGGCTTAATACTTTCGATTGTCTATTAACGAGTGTCGTGTATGTTGCGAAAACTAGTAATCGATTACGTCATTTTGTCTATGGTTTATTGATCTTTTTTTTATTTTGTTTATACCTAGGTGTCGGCAAAGGCAGCAGTAAGTCGGGCAAACACAAATGGGTGCCTCTGGACATCGACGTGAAAGCGACAAGACCTGGGAAGCACGGTCAAGCGCATTCCGTCAGGCCTGACAATGGTGAGGATCTAACTTTATATTGTATATAGCGGCCAGACTGAGCTGACTAGCCTGGTACCTCGGAGATATTACAGTGGATAGGACCACTCCCTTCACTGTCAAAGAGAGGCGATGAACTGACCTGATCAATGGCTTAACGTGCACTTCGTATAGTTTGTAGTTAGAACATTACAGGACCGGAGAGCATTGTAAGCCGTCGGTCCTGCCCCCGATCTGTCATCGGTCGTATCAGCTAGTTCGAGGGTTGACAGTGCACCTGTGTTTACGCACACACGTACGTGGCACTAAATATCTCCTGTGTCCAGAGCTAGTCGGCTAATAATTGGTCGCTGTAGCCAAAATATTTGAATATATAATATGACAAAATGACCCTTGAACGCACTAACGGATTAATCGCGGGAGTGGCTAACCGCTTTCCAGTATAATATGCAACCGCTTGAAATTTTCTTGCGATTATGTGCGTGCAATCACAAGCGACAATAATGCTAGTGTTTACAAGAGCTTACCTAGTACCTCTTTATGTATTATTATTGTGACAACTTATGCAAATATTAACTTCAATTTTTTTTAATATAGTGGGACATTAACACACATGGTCATCTGTTCCCAAACTAAGCAGAGCTTGTACTATGGAAACCAGATAACTGGTAATATACTACTTAAAGTACTTTTCTTTTGTAAATACATACTTAAATATAGATAATTACATAGTAAATATAGATAAGTACTTTACTGACCACGCCACCGGCTTGTCCATTTCAAGTTAATGTCAATGGTCGGTGCTAGCTTTTCACGACGCAGGTCGTGGGTTCAAGTCAGACATTTGTGTGATGTACACGTCTGTTTGTCTTAAGTTTGGGTGTTATTATCTTTATTTAAGTATTTACAAAAGAAAAGTATTGTAGTATATTACCAGTTATCTGGTTTCCATAGTACAAGCTCTACTTAGTTTGAGATCAGATGACCGTGTGTGTTAATGTCCCACTATATTAATGAAATGAAATGAAAATGAAATGAAAATATGCTCTATTTTTTTGAGACGCGAGTCTACTTAAAAATAGTCCAATATCTTTTCCTACCGTGCTGTGAATGACTGGCAACTACTGAGAAACACTGCCATAAAACTCAGTAGGCTTTTCTTTTTCTTTTTTTAATGAAGTACTTATATCTATTACATTTTGTTTGTTTATTGTGTTGAATTAGAGCGACTTAATTCCAAGCGTTTTTATCCGTTAGATAGTCTGAAATTTTATAATACGCTTTGTTACATAACATAGATTTTATAGTTATTTTAAATTTGTTAATAGTCATTTCCCTAATATTATTTGGAAGTTTAATGTAGAAACGTATACACGGCCCCATAAAAGAGTTACTGATTTTGTGGAGTCGAGTAGGTATCATATGCTACAAGATCGTTCTTATTTCTAGTGTTCAAATTATGTGTGTCGCTTATTTTTTTAAATTTCGTAATATTTTTATGCATTATTAATATTGAATTCTCCAACAGACACAGTCTCGCTGAACGGTGAAGAGTCCCGGTCCCGTGGTGGGGTACGATCCCGCGGTGGTCGCGGGTCTGCTCGAGGAAGACGTGGCACTCCCCGTCCAGCGTCAGCGTTACCGACGTTGCCGCCTGCACATCATCACCCGCTGTTCCACCACCAGCCGCACCCGGATCTCGCACAGGTTTGTTCACCCGGATGTACATATACTGGCCTGTTTGTGTAGTAGTTTGTAAACTTGACTGCTAAGCTGGAGGTCGTCGGTTCGATTCCCACCCAGGACAAATTTTTGTGTGATGAGCATGATTGCTTATTTTGTCACTTTACTTCAACCCTTTTTTGTGTCCCACTGCTGGGCACGGGTCTTCTCTCAACTATCTTACGAGATGAGAGAGTTTTAGGTCTTAATCCACACACGCTGGCTAATTGCGGGTCGGTGGATGCCACATGTCCTTGAATAATTACTTCTTAGACATGCCGGTAAAATGTTAATGTAATCAAGATTGAAATAAAACTACTTTTGAAACGGATTTTATCGCGGTTTATTTTAGATTTTAGATCCCGACGTTTCAAAGTCTTTTCAGACTTCATGTTCCCGATTGGACTGAGGTATTTGACGTCCAAAAATATTAATCACAATTATTACTGACTACCTCCAAACATCAATATTTAAGTTGCGTTCCGATTTTAGCAAACTGAGCTTTAAGTGTCTTGAATTCTGAGTTGATTTTGGTTGGGTTTTGGTTTCCAACCATTTTCTCTGTTAAAATTAGGATGTTTTTTAATTTCAATAGCTTCGCGGATCATTCTTGGTAGTAACCGGTTTTCTTCCTGTGAACCTGTGTTTTATCAAATCTCAGGTAATGGTTGGGGCCTTTTTGAGTATTCACACACTTCAGATTTCGTAGAGCGTTGATGTTTTACGTCGGCTATATGTTCATTTACGCGGGTCCCTATACTTATCTTTCTTTGTCCTATATATGAGAGAAAAAAAAGTAAAAATTTAGTAAAAAGTAGTTTAATTTCAATGTGTGATATTCGCGTAAATCTAAGACTATGAATGCAATCTACTCTATGTAATCAGGATTACCTATATAATTTTAATACTTATGTAAATGTTAAATACATAATTTAAAGATATTAATTTAGACGCAATGTATAATTTTTATTGAATAAATAAACGAAATTAATTTCTCACGATGTTTTCCTTCACCGACATTGAGCAGCGGCGATGTAAAAATGGTGTGCACGACCGGGAATCGACAATCATCAATCGAAATGGCGCCCTCATATTTTTAAGGCTAGGCCCGAACCATTGCGCCACTGCTCCGCGTGCTTGTTCTTTGCCTGGTACTAATTTATCTTTACTAAGTATGTTTTATAAAAATGAAATGCACATAAGTCGTTTGTCAGTTCCTAGTACCAACAACACAAGCAAGTAAATTATATAACACGGATGCACTTCTGAGAGTGTGCGTTGGAATTACATGAACTTATTCCCCCATCCCTGTTTTTTCATCACACAAGTAGAGGTACGGCCATGCGCCAACCATATAAGGTTGAAATCCCACGGGTATGCACAAAGCGCTTTGCTTCAACTTTAACTATGCAAACTGCTAACTCCCCATAGCTATAATCTGCCTGTCTTCAAGTCACGAGTGAATCGGTATTTACTGAGTAAGCATTCACAAACATTCCATCGTAAACTACATCATTGCTTACAACAGACAAGTTGTGGTCAACCGCAAGTCCGATAAAGAATAAAAATAATTCAAGATCATATTTGTCGTACAGCTCCGAGTGGCCGGTGGCGTGGGTAGCGTGGGCGGCGTGGGCAGCGTGGTGGTGCCCTTCGGCGGAGTGTCCCTGGGCACGCTGGCGCAGTACTACTACTCGCCGCCATACGGTACTGCTTACGACCCGCACACACTCAAGGACTTGATCAAGAACCAGATGTGAGTATTGACTTTGCTTCATCTTCACTTACGTCTGTGGGACTACACCTTTCATCTGATTTATACTATACCCTAATATCAAATGTTTTATTCTCCCCACAGTGAATATTACTTCAGTCCTGACAACCTGGCCCGCGACTTCTTCCTCCGCCGCAAGATGTCAGCTGACGGCACCATACCGGTGACTCTCATCGCGTCCTTCCACCGCGTGCGCGCGCTCACGGGTGATGTGGCGCTGGTGCTGGATGCTATAAGAGACTCTGATAAACTACAGCTGATCAACGGCTTCAAGGTCAGTATCTTATCTTATCTTATAAATGGGGCTGGTAGATCCAGAGCACTTCGACCCAGCTGGATCTTTTGTGCTTCCCCTTGATACTATGAAGCCTCAGGTATTCTCCCTCCACACAGCTCTTCCATGACCGCTGCTAATTGTCGGGGACACATGAGGCCATATTCATCAGGAGTAGGGTGGTCCATTCCTAATGCATTCATGCGTTTTCGCGCCAGCGAATCGCATTCGCATAGTATATGCTCCATAGTTATTCAGCGTCTCCACAAGCTAAGCAAGTGGAACTGTCTGCTAGCCCTATTTTAAACAGGTGTTTCTGCAGCCCAAAGTGCCCAGTTAGTGCACCTACTACCAGTCTTATTTTAGTCCTGGACAAGCCCCTCAGTCTCTGAGAATACCTCAGGGGCCAATCGCCCATGAATTTTTTGGAGTGGAGTAGCCCTGGGGTCTTCTTCCATGACTCCTGATGTTTTTTATGGGCATATTCTTTTAATTTTCCTTTAACTTTTCAAGGTCAGTAGAAACAGCTTTAAATAATTCTGCCGTCATAAGGAAAAAGGGCACATATGATATTTTTTTCGTAACTAAGTTATTGATATCAGCGGAATCACTATCTTTTGCTGATTCCGACAACGTTAATAATAAGTTACGAAAAAAAAATGTCAGATGTGCCCTCTTTCCATATGACCGCAGAATACAACTCCTAAAAAGATTTTAGGTTGAAAAATCGGCTTCGATTCCCGGGTCGAGCAAAAAGACTCAAAATTACTAGTTAATATTGGTGATACCGATGAGAGCAATGTATTTTTACCTCTGCTTACACTTTCGGATAGCATAAACTAGTTTTATTAATATTTCTGATAAATTGTTTTGTTGTAGGTTCGAACAGCTTTCGAGCCGACAAAATGGCCGATACTCGATATAATGAACGCTGATGATGAGAAAACCGATAAAATCAAAGAATCGGATACTAAAGCAGAAAAACCGGTAGATACCGAAGAAAACCCTGTAGATACTGAAGAAAAACCGGCTGAGAAGGACGTAGAAGAAAGTGTGAAAGGGGAGGAAGCGCCGAGCATAGGAGTAGAGGAGATTAAAGAAGTAAAAGAAGAGAACAGTGACGTCATACCTGTCGAGAATGTAGAGGTTAGTAGAAGTATTATAATTTAAAAAAGCATATTTTTTTGCTAGCGCTAGTTAAAATGCAAAATAAGCATTTCTACACAACAAATATTTGACGGGACGATGGAGTGGTCGGCAAGGCACTTGCTTTTCACGTCGCAGGTTGTAGGTTCGATTTCCACCCAAGATGCGACATTATGTAGATTGTAACGGGCTTGAATTTCCGCAACTCGACGTCAAGGGTGCGCTTATTTAGCGTGGTAGTTGGGCTGGCTCCTCTACTGCCAGCCCAGCTCCAGGAGGAATCCTAGCAGACTTCAGTTGCCGACAGCTTCCTGGAGCCAACTCAGCGACCTGAGGTGTTCAGCCCTGTGTCTTGCCAGTCCAGGACAGCCTATGATCACATGAACGTCTGTTTCTTCTGCCTCCGTATTTACAAAAGAAATGTATCACATGTATTATATTTTTAGACGCAGAAACCCGTTCAAGAACAGAATGAAGACCCCTCTACACCGGCAGAAGTGAAAGACGAGAAAACGGATAAGAAGACGGATGAGAACACGGAGAAAATGAACGAGAACACGGAGCATACTGAAAAGACCGGCGATCCTACCGATGATCCGCCGTTACAATCGGAAAACAATGAAGAGAAGCCGGCTGAAAAACGGTAAGAGTTATTCGGGTGCCTTGTATAGCGTGACTAATAATTTTTTTAGGGAATATACCGTGTGCTAAAGGCTTGTTATCTGACTGGAGAGTGCCACTGAAGGTGGTGGATACCAGAAGTTCCCTAATCAAAATAAAATAATTGCGTGTTTGGAATTGAAATGGTCTATGTTGATAGATGCAGCTACAAGTGTAAAGTAGTCTACCGACGACCAACTATAACAGCTTTTTATTTATTTATTCATATTTGAAACTCATAGTAGGTTGGGGAACGGTACATCTAGCGCCGCCTTACCTGAATATTATAAAGTGATATATTTAAAAAAACATTCATTAATACACAAGATGATCCATGAGAAAAGTTTAGATATATAATTGGATCCTTTTATGCAAACAAAAACAACCCGCAATAAGGATGACGACAATTTTGTTGTTTTGTCTTTCAGATAGTTAAATAAAAATTATTGAATAAGTATTTTCCTATAGTATTTTCTTAGATTTACGCGAATATCACGCATTGAAATAAAACTACTTTATAACGGATTTTACCGCGGTATATTTTAGATTTTAGATCCCGACGGCCACCCGTGACCATGAAGTCTGAAAAGACTGAAGCGTCAGGATCTATAATCTAAAATATACCGCGATGAAATCCGTTACAAAGTAGTTCTATTTTAGGTATTTCCTTTTATTTTGCTTGACTTAAAGATTACGGCGATACGATAATATCTATATAATAAAAATGAATCACAAGATGTGTTGCTAAGCGCAAAACTCGAAAAAATTGCATGAAAAAGTCTTATAACAACATTTTTCTATACTCCTATACTAACGATTCTTTATAATACTTAAGTCAATTTGAACTTTAATAGGCTGTTATGCGGTACGAAGTTCGCAGGGGCATCTAGTTGTTAATATATTTGACGATTGTCTGTTGTCGACAGCCGCAAGAAGCAGATGGTCGGTATTTTTCCATTACCGACAATGGGTGGGCCTCTAGTAGCGCCTGTGTCAAGTTTGTTGAGAGCTGTGCCGCCGCCCCCGTTACCCAGGTATGTGTTTTCACTGCAAGTTCAATGTTCCACTGCAGTGCACGGGTCTTCTCTCAACTGTCTTACGAGTTGATAGAGTTTTAGGCCTTAATCCACAAACGGTGGCCAAGTGTGGGTTGGTAGATGTCATATGTTTTGAAATTACTAGTTCTTAGACGAGCTGGTTTTCTTCACCCATATTGAGCAGTGGAGATGAAACAATTCACACAATTATGTATGGGCACTACTGAGGGTCGAACCCGCGACCTTATACTTCAAAGGCGAGGCCCATACAGCTGCGCTGCCGCTGCTCTCTACATAGGAATGTGTATGTGTCTACTAATAATAATTGTATAGACATCTTAAGGATCAGAAAATAGTGAGGCACTTGGCAAACCAGCATGCACGTTTGCAACACCAGGGCCTCTGGTGTTGCAAGTCCTTTTTCGTATAAAAATGACAATTTGTATGTTTAAAATATTAATGTATTTTTTTTGTGTGACAGAATGTTCCGCGCTGCCCGTGGTGCGTTGCCGGAACATTTGAATCCAGATGTTCCAGAATTTGTACCTCAAGCGAAACGCACTGGTGAGTTTACAGACCACTAGCCATAAAACAAATTCATGATGTTCGTGATAAACACAAGGAAATACTTGGTTTTTGAATAAATTACTTAAATAATTAAATATGAAATAGGATAAATGACATATAAATGACGTTGTCTGTAGTCGTCGTATAGGTGTGTAACAGTGGTGAAGAGTCCATACAAGCCGATTTCCATCGGCTTCCCTTTAGGAGCCGGGTCAAAAAGTTCTTACTTAGGAAAATAGTATCTCTTCAGTACAGTCACCGAGAGTTCTTACACTTGATGCTATACTTATTATTGTTGCTATTTAAAATTTTTAGGCGTTACATAACATTATTAAGTACGTGTGATATTGAACATTTCCTAAAGGGAAGCCGATGGGAATCGGCTTGTATGGACTCTACTCCACTGCAACAGGTCATTAAAAGGTTTGAGACGTACTAAAGTTGATAAAAAAATGTTTTTCTTTACAGAGGAAGTGTCAGACAAATCTGATATACAGCGGTCCGGCAATGACAGTCCTAACTCTGAACAGAACCCTGATGCTTGGACCGAAGTAAGTCTTGCACTTGTTCTTTCTCATATAGCAAAACATTTTCACTTCAAACCCCTTGTTACTGTCCCCACTGCTGGGTACGGGTACTACTCTCAACTATCTTACGAGTTGAGAGAGGCCAAGTGTGGGTTGGTGGATGTGACATGTCCATGAATGATTAATTCTTGGACACACCGGTTTCCTCACGATGTTTTCCTTCACCGATATTGAGCAGCACATGTGAAACAAGTCACACAAAGATGTGTGGGCACGACCAAGAATCGATCCCGTGACGTCGTTATACATATTTCTAAGGCGAGGCCGAACCAATATGCATTTGTTAAATAAATATTATTTATTTTTTTATTCGACATTATATCAGCAAATTATGAACGATCTATCATAAAAAGTATGGTCGCCTTTAAACACAATATGTCTTCTACAGGTTAAGCGTCGTACTAAAGCGGGTTCGCGCGAGCGTACTGTTGCGGCAGTCGAAGATGAACAACGCGAGGAACTGCACTTCCAACTCGACGAAGAATTGGAACTGCCCCCACCACGACAAAACACCTTTACTGATGCCTGGTGAGTTATTACATAGTTGCGAAGTATGACAGGGAAACGCGTAGCAGTTTTTTATTAAGTTGCTAATTACATCCTAATTTTAACACAGAAAATGGTTGGAATATATACCACATTCTTGGGACCTAGTGCAATATACTTGTACCAAAACTCGGTTCAAACAAAAAGACTATAATATAATATAATAGTGGGACATTAACACACACGGTCATCTGATCTCAAACTAAGCAGAGCTTGTACTATGGAAATCAGATAACTGGTAATATATACTACATATAATACGTTTTTTTGGATAATTATTATTATTGATATATATATTTTTTCTATTTAGTATAGATATACATATTCGACATTTTATTCACGTTCGTATGTAAGTAATATTAGTATGTCGGTGTATGTATGTATTTAAAATTATTTGTTGTGCACTTCTACCCATTCCTAGATTTCCTTACCTAGGGTTTGCATGTGGTAGTGTTTTGTGTACAATAAAGAATAAGAATAAGACTTTATTAGTATACTTAAAGATGTTATTAGCAGCTCGAAGTTTGGAATTGTGTCCTATGAGATCAATAGACTCGCTCCCTATTTACGTGTGGAACCTAAAACTAGCCGGCGAAAGGTGGGTGATATTCACCTCTGCCTATACCTTCGGATCACACAGGCGTGACTCTATGTTTATGTATATCAAATTTCCATCGACATAGCTCACCGGATTAGTAAGCTAAAGTGGCACTGCTCAGGTAAACGAGTTCTTGAGAGGAGATCACGGAGTAAACCCAGATATCTTTCCCTCAGTATCTCAGCAAGGTGGCTGGTATGAGCTGGATGGGAGTAGCCGCGGATCGTGCTCAGTGGAGTGCTTTGGGAGAGGGTTATGTCCAGTTGTGGACTATGGTACTAAATTATGATTATGGTACTAAATTTCTTCACCTCCCAGGTCGGACGAGGAATCGGACGCCGAGTTCACGGACCGTGATATCGGACGGCTTCTTATCGTGACGCAGACCGGCGCCCGCCCGCCCAAACATGACGGTCATGACCGACAAGGGGACTGGAACACTCGCACTAAGATCACACAGGATTTGGAACAAGTACTGTATAATATACTTTTAATGTGTTCCATAATATAAAAAAAAATTGCTTTTACTCCAGTATAAGTTGGTCAATACGAATAAATTTTTCAAATACAACCTTGAACTTGTCGAAATGTTTGCGTTTTAATTTTTATTTATTTTTTTCATTTAAACGTTACAAAGAGTAGGTTTTAATAATTTGTTGACTTTTTTGTTGTATTTCAACACATCATATCGACAAGTTTATTTATTGTATACGAAAACTTTAGTCCTATCGACAACAAGTACTAAATGAATAAGTACACAAGTTTTTCTTTGTTTTGTACTATTTTTTAAACAGAGGCTTTTATTTTTTTACTATTATATTAGAAATAGGTATAAAAGTAATTTAACTCTCAGGTCATAACAGATGGATTGAGACGTTACGAAGAAGATTTGTGGAATGATTCTGAATACACATCGGTGAGTAATATTGTTATCTTTCAACATTCACTCGTTCACTGATCTAGTACAAAACTATTGAGAGATATTGGGCATAAGATGTGTAGGTACCGTCTACTTTACAGAATACACAGTGTGTAATAGCTATTGGTTGTGTTCCTGGGTGGCAGTAAGGTAGACAGTGACTGTGTAGGTACTGTCCACCTTGCAGAATACACAGCGTGTAATAACTGTTTGTTGTGTTCCTGTGTGTGAGTAAGGTAGACAGTGATTGTGTAGGTACCGTCCACCTTACAGAATACACAGCATGTAATAACTGTTGGTTGTGTTCCTGTGTGTGAGTAAGGTAAACAGTGACCTGTGTAGGTATTGTCCACCTTACAGAATACACAGCGTGTAATATCTGTTGGTTGTATTCCTGGATGGCAGTAAGGTAGACAGTGACTGTGTAGGTACCGTTCACCTTACAGAATACACAGCGTGTAATAACCGTTGGTTGTGTTCCTGTGTGTGAGTAAGGTAGACAGTGACTGTGTAGGTACCGTCCACCTTACAGAATACACAGCGTGTAATAACTGTTGGTTATGTTTCTGTGTGTGAGTAAGGTATACAGTGACTGTGCAGGTACCGTCCACCCTACAGAATATCCAGCGTGTAATAACTGTTGGTTGTGTTCCTGTGTGTGAGTAAGGTAGACAGTGACTGTGTAGGTACCGTCCACCTTACAGAATACACAGCGTGTAATAACTATTGGTTGAGTTCCTGTGTGTGAGTAAGGTAGACAGTGACTGTGTAGGTACCGTCCATCTCACAGAATACACAGCGTGTAATAACTGTTGGTTCTGTTGCTGGGTGTCAGTAAGGTAGACTGTTGTGACTGTGTAGGTACCGTCCACCTTACAGAATACACAGCGTGTAATAACTATTGGTTGAGTTCCTGTGTGTGAGTAAGGTAGACTGTGACTGTGTAGGTACCGTCCATCTCACAGAATACACAGCGTGTAATAACTGTTGGTTCTGTTGCTGGGTGTCAGTAAGGTAGACTGTTGTGACTGTGTAGGTACCGTCCACCTTACAGAATACACAGCGTGTAATAACTATTGGTTGAGTTCCTGTGTGTGAGTAAGGTAGACTGTGACTGTGTAGGTACCGTCCATCTCACAGAATACACAGCGTGTAATAACTATTGGTTGAGTTCCTGTGTGTGAGTAAGGTAGACAGTGACTGTGTAGGTACCGTCCATCTCACAGAATACACAGCGTGTAATAACTGTTGGTTCTGTTGCTGGGTGTCAGTAAGGTAGACAGTGAATGTGTAGGGACCCTTTAATTTCACAACTTTACGTTAAATATGCACTAATTATTCTACAGTGGTACCATGGACTTTAAACTTCTAGATAAATTACATAGCGAAGCGATAGCGAAAGATCGATAAGAACAAAATGTATGTTATTAACATTAACCGGCCCGTGTTTTGATCGGTAAGGTAGGCATAGGCTTCGATACCCACACAAGACAAACATTTGTATGATACGTCTGTTTGTGTCGAGTCTGGGTGTGATTATCTATATTGTTTGCCAAAGCAGACTTTCAGCCAAATTTCAACGCACTCTTACCAGGAGTGTCTAATACCGATATCAACCCGTGCGAAGCCGGGGCAGGCCATTAGTCTATTATAAATACGTATTTACAAAAGGAAAACCGTAATGCGTAGTATATTTATCAGTTATCTGATTTCCATATTACAACCTAGGCTTAGTATGGGATCAGATGACAGTGTGTGTCGAATGTCTTACCCCCGTATTCATAAACGTCTTATAAGCTCATTATAGCTAAAATAGGTTTATGATTCGTTTGTTTTTGTCTGTCATATTGACATTTATACTAGTAACAAAGAGACAAAGTCCATTTAAACTAAAGAGTTTCATAAGATTTTTATGAATAAAACCACTAGAATATTATTATTATTATTTTTCACCTTCGATGTCACATACCACAATCTTTTGTCAATTCAATACATTTTGTACTTTTCATACGTTCTCTATCACTTCACTATAGAATTTATCTAGAGGCCCTGGTCAGATTTCACTGTCCCAAATACATATTTATATACCCTTACTTTGAGTTCGTGAATATCTTCGTATCGAAAGTTTTTGACTAATAATATCGTATACATCAAAATGTGTTTAATATTTTTTTATTTAATTACAACGTTTAATAGAATTTAATTAATATTTATAAAATTGAATTAGAATCAAATAAACAAATAAAGGAGACGTCCAAAAAATGTATAGAGTTTGGGATTAAAATAATTGTAAATTTGAACGACAATCTGAGTCACATTAATAGAGCATTATTAATTAAATTTTGTCGTGCATTTAAAATGATTTTACACACTCCCGTTTTTTTTTAATTAAAACTGATAATTGGAAACCTTGCAATATTTATGAATATTGCAATTGGCAGCCCCATGGCCAAATCACAATGGAGCAACCAAAAAAATTAAAATAATTTAGAACGTTGTCAATCAAACTGATCAATGACAATGACATCATGACGTTTCACGTAATCATCTTTTTTTCCACGCGTTTTGTTTTTACACTAATAAGATATAAAAAAATACGTCATAATTACATTAAACTGCAGCTAAAATAATATTACAAGAAAAAAGTACTATAATACAATGCAATTATTGATATGATTGCAATATTTATACTGCTTAGGAAACGAATAATTAAAGGCAATGTGCGTTTTGTTTTTCTATTTCATTTTTTATTTTTTTTTACAAAAATGAGTGCTCCGAAAATTCGTGTTTAGTTAAATTATTCCAATAGCTTATTAAGTAAGCTTTAAAATAAGGTATTCCACATTGGTGTTCAAAATACAATCCCCCTTTTGACCTCTTTAGTATGTAAATAATTTGATTTGTAGATTTATTAGTGTTTCAACTCAAGTTGATAGTATTAGAATATTTTTGAATATTATTTCTTACTTAGGAATGCCCATCGTGCTTATGACTACCAGCAGTGACAGCAGTTTCCTCTTAACATTTATTTGAAACAAGTTACATCCATATAGTGTTAGTACAAAGGAAACAGTTCTTATAGCTATTTAGTAAGATAAATTAAATTATAATAGTTATTAAAACATTTATTTTATTACTGGGTTATTGTTTGAGATACATCTACGAACAATTCCTAGTAACAATGGAGTCGAATCTCCATGCTATGGTGTTCAGGATGGAGTTGGAATTAATATTTTCATTGAATACCTACTCTATATAAACGCTAGTGTAAAGGGGACGTTTGGTAACGTGTATATATCTGTTTATACGTAGAGTGGCAGCTTGCCTACGTACCGCTGCGTGACGCTGATCTCCCGCGAACAGTTCGAGGCGGCGCAGCCCTCGGGCAGACACCACAACCCGCCAGATCCGCCACCACCGCCACCCCCTCTACCCAAGGTCAATGTGAGTATTTATTTACACACCTACACTTATGTCTACTGCCCCCCGATCCCCTAAAACTAGAGTGTCCGGCAATGTCCTGAGCCGAGGTTCGTCCCCACATGGGGAGCCCTCATGGCAGTTGCCACAGTATTTGATCGGTTCGGCCGTCCTCGAACGGCTCACCGAAAAAGTCCGGTGAACCAATAGAGGCCCTTCCGGCTAATTGGGTTAGGTCATCAGCAAAAAAAAAACTTATATCTACTGCTATAGTGTGTGTACTAACTCACCATAGAACACTTACCCCCGTATTTATAAATGTTTTATAAGCTCATTATTGCTAAAATAGGTTTATAATTTGTTTGTCTTTCTCTGTCATCTTGACGTTTATTCTAGTAAGAAAGAGAAAGAAATTCAGAATTTTTTATCATTAAAACTATAGGTTTATGATAACTGAAATAAGAAACATAAGTTTGACGCCGAGTGCCGGTCGGAGTGGGGGGTGTTAGGTTTATTTACGTTACGGATTTTCATGATTCAGTCGCCGCGCTTAAAGTCTGCGATAAAAGCTATGCAATAGCTTAAAAACTAACAATAATTTATTCTATAGCAGGTGGAAGTAGGCGGTAAGGCGAAACGTCCTCGACGTACAGCACGATTCTACGCCGCGAGTAAGGACCCACACGCTACTGATGTTATGTGAGTACATCCATGGTGCGAATAGGGATAAATCGTCGGTTGTCTATGTATTATGAGCATAATTGTTGTTGTTGACGGGCCGGTGGCGTGGTCGGTAATATACTTGCTTTTCACTCCGCAGGTCGAAACAGATAAATGTGTGATAAACATGTCGGTTTGTCTCGAGTCTGGGTGTAATTATCTATATTTAAGTATGTATTTACAAAAGAAAAGTATTTTAAGTAGTATATTACCATTTATCTGGTTTCCATAGTAAAGCTCTGCTTAGTATGGAATCAGATGGCCGTGTGTGTTAATGTCCCTCTATATTATTTATTTATTTATTCTTGGTCGGTGTAATACATTGATATATTACATATTTAAAACATTTTGCATTAAACGAATTCTAGTTTCTTAATTCTGTTATACATAGAATTATTAAAAAAAAATTAAAAAACCCGATTGCTTCAACATCTGCCAACTTAATTGAATGGAGAACTGATTTGGCGCGAAAAATGTCTAGTTTTTTGTTACTCTCACGACTAACACGAATCTAATACCTCTCAAGCTCAGATGTGACGAGCCGTTTATGCTCTAAAGCGTGTCAAAGAAATATACATACATACATACAGTCGAAAAACATAACCCTCCTGGTGCATGTGGGTAAAAATGGCACCTTGATATGAATTTTAATTTATATTGTTTTGTGCACAGTGTCAGTCGCAAACACAAGACTCGGTACAGCCTGAACCCACCTGTGGAACACCATGTTGGTTGGATCATGGATATACGTGAACATCGGGCCAGGACGCATAGTACTGGGTAAGTTTATACTACCTAATTAATTAACAGAGGTCGGAATTATGTAGTTATTTTTGTATTTTCATCGAATACTTGCATTGTTGGTATTAATATACATCTTCCCGGGATTTTCTAACTTCCGACATGCGATGTTGTTGATATAAGTTTGGTAACGTAGCGTCGTAGCGTGTCAAGCACTACCCGTGCGCGATAAGTTTAGACTCGCCTGGAATGCAACCCTCCGCCCGCTGCCCCTGTTACTTCCCCTCAAGCTCCCTTGTCGTACTGTAGGCAACGCCATTTTTTAACATCTTAGTCTCGTACTAGCTTACGTTACGCTACGACGACGCGCGCCTATTTTATAATCTTGATATTGTTTCGTCAATAGTATAGTAATTAGAGTTATTGCTATATTTTATAGTTATTTTGTGTGTTAAGTTAAATAACCTTTTGACGGGCCGGAGTCGCATCGTAGGTAGGATACTTGTTTTTCACGCCGCAGGTCATGGGTTCGATTCCCACCCGAGACAAACATTTTTAGGATGAACATGTCTGTCTTGAGTCTGGGGTAGCAAAGTAAATTATTTCTTAATGGCAGTAATTATTCCCCAGTTCGTCTCTGGGCACATCCCCGACGCTGGGCTCCTCGTGTGGGTCAGCTCCACAGTCGCTGCCCACGTTCCACCACCCGAGCCACGGACTGCTCCGAGAAAACCACTTTACGCAACAGGCCTACCATAAATATCATTCGAGATGTCTTAAAGGTCTGTATTGACAGTTATTCTAATAATTATGCCAATTGTGGTAATAATTTCAACATTTTTTTTTTAAATAGTTTCCAATTTTGCTATTATTCACTGTCGAATTTGATAACCTTTGTAAAAATGTTGACAGTGTTAGTTAATATTTCGTAAATTTTTGTAAAATTATTTTGTCAATCGGTAATAATATTGAAAATGTTTGTGATTTTTTTTTATCAATAATAGTTACTTTCTCAAGAATTATTTAAAAATATTGTTATTTTCAGAGCGCAAGAAGTTGGGCATCGGTCAGTCACAAGAAATGAATACCCTGTTTAGATTCTGGTCGTTCTTCCTAAGGGACCATTTCAACCGCACCATGTATAACGAATTCAGGTAATTATGAATTTTTACATAACTGTGACGACAGACACAGGCAATTTTCTTCGCTCTATTAGCACCTTGACTGGGTACTACTGTGTAGGTACCGGTCACATTACATAAACATGCATTTCAATAACGTTGGTTGTGTTCCTGTATGTGTGTGCCAGTAATGCCTCTGGTGTTGCAAACGTCTATAGCTTACGGTGACATATTTATAAAACAGTATGCTTTTTTTTAAATCGTCAATTTATGAGTTACCCATCATCCCTACTAATATTATAAATGCGAAAGTAACTCTGTCTGTCTGTTACGCTTTCACGCCTAAACTACTAAACCGATTTGGATGAAATTGGGTATGGAGGTAGTTTGAGACCCGAGAAAGGACATAGGATAGTTTTTATCCGACTGCGCAAAAAGAAGGTAATGTTTTGGCGCGATAACCGACATTACACGCGGGCGAAGCCGCTGTCGGAAAGCTAGTTATTAATAAACGTTGCATGCCGACCGACTTAGTAGTATTCTGGCTTCTGCAGTCATTCTGAGCTGACTATCCACTAGCCATGTATGCAACAGATGGTATAGTGTGCCTGAAATTGTGATCTCACAAATCGTGTTTGTGTTTAGGACATTAGCGAACGAAGACGCCCAAGCCGGGTTCCGGTACGGTCTGGAGTGTCTGTTCCGTTTCTACTCGTACGGACTGGAGAGGAAGTTCCGACCTGAACTGTACCAGCACTTCCAGCAGGAGACGTTAGCCGACTACGAGAAAGGTTAGTATTATTATACCACTATTAATGTTTCAGAGCACTGGGTACGGGCCCAGCCGTTGAATTATAACGTCGCGGGCTCGAATCACATGTTCTGGTGTTGATAAGAAAACTGCGTAAAAACTGCTTGTGCGATCTAGGATCGATGTATCGGTTTCAGTTTTAACATAGTTCAATAGGTCTGTCGCAGTCTTCAGGTTGTGATTGTAATCCTATGTCCTCTGCTTGTTGAAATTCAACATATTACTGCTAATTCCGAGGTCGTCATTTCAGTGAAAAATACCTTGTCATTTCTATATTTTTTTTGTCTCCAGGTCAATTGTATGGTCTGGAGAAGTTCTGGGCCTTCCTGAAGTACTACAAACACGCGAGCGCCTTACAAGTGGACCCTAAACTCAACGCTCACCTCACTAAGTTCAAGAGCATCGAAGATTTTAGAGTACTAGAGGTGAGATACATTTTATATAGAACAATCTTACTAATATTATAAGATATGCGAAAGTTTGTATCAATGTGTGGATGTTTGTTGTACTTTCATGCAAAATCTACTGGCTAATTTTAATGAAATTTGTCACAGAAATAGATTATTGTCTTGAATAGCACATAGATTGGTCTCCAGTCTCCCAATTTGCTGTCAATGTTTGACCATTTTCCCAATACTAATTAGAACATCTGAAATTAAAACCGACCAATGAGCGCGATTGTTAGGATATTCATATAACAATAGTGCTTTGTTATTTTACTTTATACGTTAGATATTAGGTACATTGACGGGCCGCTGGCGTGGTCGGTAAGATACTTGCTTTTCACGCCACAGGTCGTGGGTTCGATACCCACACAAGTCAGATATTTGTGTGATGAGGATAAGGATAACCTTTGTTAGTGCATCTGATGAACTTTTTTTTTTACCTTAAAATAGGCTTGCGCTTGACCACAACTTGCCTGATGTGATGCAATGATGCTGTCTACTTCTTTCCATTTGTCTAGTTTAGATTCTTTTTTCTTCTAAATGTCGTAACATCTGATATAACATATGCAGCCGCAGCTGAACGAGTTGCTGGCAGCGGCAGGCCCGCGGGCTCCCGGTCGCGGTCCACACGCGCGTCCATACGAGAGAACTCGCTCTGTATCCGAGAGTGACCCACTTGTTGCGTGAGTATACAAAAAAAAATGCACATAATTATATATTTATTTCGTATCATAACTCACATCTATCAATATATGCTAGCGCAATGTACTAAGTACCCTAACAAAATTTAACATAGAAACTGTAGGTTAATTCACGTAATTAAATATGTTGTGGAGTGCAGTTGCAGTTAAGTTTCGAACAAAACAGCCCTATTATTATTATTTTTGGCTTTTGCAGCTAGTTGTAGCCACAATTCTGCCAGTAAAAGTCAGTGGCAGTGAAAAAAACTTTTCGTACTCTCGCAATTTTGACATCCGCTGTCAGATACGCTTGCGTCAAGTGCGCGTCACGCGAGCGCTTTAGGATAAACGTTATATTAACTACATTTACAAGAATACCATTTTGCACAAAGACGTAAACTTGATTTCAACTGCACCGCAACTTGATCGGCGAGTATAGAAATTACGTGAATTAGCCTACAGGGAGTCTAATTTACGTAATTAAATAAGTTCAATTGCAGTGCAGTTGCACTCGTAATTTTGACAACCGCTGTCAGATACGCTAGAGTCAAGTTCACATCACGCGAGCGCTTTGGCGTTTAGGTTATTTTATGACAGTTACAAGAATACCATTTCGCACTGAGACGTAAACTTCTTTGCAACTGCACCGCAAATTAATCGACGCGTCAAGAAATTACGTGAGTTAGGGCACAGGACTTCCTTCTTCAGCAAGAACGTCTCGCTATAAATCTGGAAAACGGAAACCTAAAAAAACATTGTGCACCTTCATTCTGAATCTGTGGATAATAAGCTGCGGCGATGAAGATGTATAGGCGCGACAGAGGATCGAGCCTGCGACTTTATATTTCAAAGGCGAGGCCGATACCACGGCGACGCCGCTGCTCTTGATATATTAGTGTGTAGAGTGCATACAAGCCGATTCCCATCAGCTTTCCTTTAGGAAATTGACAATATCACGAACCTAGTTAATAATATATTATGTAACACCGAAAAGTTTTAAATAGCAACAAAAATAAGTATATCGTCGAGTGTAAGAACGATCGGTGACGGTAATGAAGAGATATTATTTTCATAAGTAAGAACTTTTTTGCTCCGGCTTCCCTTTTACAGACTTCCAACCTTCGCCAATGTTGAGTAATAAAAAATATTTAAAGTGATATTAATTGTTTATAAATAGTTTTATACGATGTGTGTTACAGTAAGCCCGGTCCGTCAGTCCCTCACCGCGTGACAACCAACAGCCGTGGTCGAGCTGGCTCCTGCGGCTCGCAAAGTGTTGTTGCAACACAAAGACCGCGCCGTCAGTATCATACTTTCCTAATATAATACTATAGGCCGACCGTTTAACTCGCGTATCGCCATCTGAGGTACAAAGTCATAAAACATTAATTAAATCCCTTCAAGAACTATTTAACCACAGATAAAAGTAATGTAAGACTATTCGTCACTAATATCCACATCGCTTGAATCATCATCACTGTCTGTGCAGCTTGAGGAGTCAGAATCTTGGCGATAGGCGATACGCGAGTTAAACGGTCGGCCTATTTAAATACGAATTTTGGTATGGAAATGTATGTGTGTTTGTGTGTGTGTATGTATGTTTGTTTTACTGTTTCTCACAAATACATTGGACGGATTTGATTTCATTGAAACAAAACTATTTTTTCGCAGTTTATTTTTTATTTTAGATCCCGACGTTTCAGTCTTTTCAAACTTCATGGCAATTATTACTGACTACCTACAAACATTATTATTTAATTTGTGTTCCGAGCTCACAGTTTTTTGAATTCTGAGTTGATTTTGTTTGGGTTTTGGCACAAGTAAATTAAGCACTGGGTCCCAAGCCAATATATATGGATATATTCCAACCAGTTTCTCTGTAAATATTAGGAGGTTTTTTAATTTCAATAGCTTCACGATTTAATTTGCCGTGTTCGTGTTGTGGGTCGAAATAATTGCTCCTTTAAGGTGTCCTAACCATAGAGTCTCATTCCACTGCTGCCTTCTCACCGAAAATCATTTGTAGTCACGAGTGAATCAGTATATGGGGCTAGTGCGTTCCATCGTGAATGCATTGTGGCGTCACATACCTAACGCCACTCAAGAGACATGACGACATAGCAATCCTGAATCGCACAAGCAAAGTTTCACCGACGACATCTTCAGGGAAGTTTTGTAGTCAAGCGCAAGCCTATTTCAGAATAATAAAAAATAAATTGGATGAAATTTAGCACAGAGATAGATTATTATAGATTACTTTTTTATTTAACTAAAACTAATGTCTAATATTTTGGAAAAATTTACACGACTGACTAAATTTCGTCATTTTGCATATTAAAAACCTCCCGTGACCATGAAGTCTGAAAAGACTGAAAACTTAAGAAGACTGACTTTAAAATCTAAAATAAACCGCGATAAAATCCGTTATAGAATAGTTTCATTTCAACCTCCTTCTCCTTTTTTAAATCGGTTACATTGAGGAGGGGAAACCTAAATGAGAGGAAATAAGGTGTGTATAGTTGCTCCTTTAAGGTTTCTAACCATAGAGCCTCATTCCACTGCCACCTTCTCGCCGATAATCGTTCGTAATCACGAGTGAATCGGTATACTGGGCTGGCGCGTTCCATCGTAGGCTACATCAGGCAAGTTGTAGCCAAGCGCCAGCCTGTTGAAGAATATAAAGAAGTAATATATGACATAAAATATGCTAGTCGCCAACAGGTTCACTTCAACCCTTTATAGTGTCCCACGGCTAGGCATGGGTCTTCTCTCAACTATCTTACGAGTTGAGAGAGTTTAGGCCTTAATCCACACACGCTGGCCAAGTGCGGGTTGGTGGATGTCACATGTCCTCGAATGATTAGTTCTTAGACGTGCCGGTTTCCTCACGATGTTTTCCTTCGCCGATATTGAGCAGCGGCGATGAAACAATTCACACAAAGATGTGTGAATTGTGTGGGCACAACCAGGATTCGGACCCGCGACCTTATTTTTCTAAGGCGAGGCCCGTACCGCTGCGCCACCGCTGCTCAACAGGTTAATTAAAGTGTATATGTTTGTTACAGCGACCCCTAAATCGAAACATGAGGCACCAGAACCGAAGCAAGTGGCCGCGAAACAGTGATTGTGTCGCTTGTAAATAACATAAGACTTTAATAATAAACTGTATGTGCATTTCTATTAGTGAGCGAGTGTTCTGGTGTCACTCGACGGTTATGTATGAAGCCTAGGTGAGTACAATAATGTTGATTACACCCAACACATGCTTGTAGTATGTGTTTACAAAAGATAAATAGTATATGTATAGTATATAGTATACTAGCGGACCCCGCAGACGTGTAAAGCAGTGCGAAAATAAATTATGACGGATTCTCAGACATTTCGAATATAGATATAAGATTCCTTCAAAATCGGTTGAGCCGTTTCGGAGGAGATTGTTTTTTCTCTCTCTGATAATCATCCTCAAACTTTAAGGAATATTCTAAAAAAGAATTATCGAAATCGTTCCAGCCGTTCACGCGTGATGGTGTGGCCGAGGTAAATAGGGATTCATTTTTATTTAAATTATTACTTGCTATTCATAACGCAGGTCGTGGGTTCGATTCCCACCCAAGACAGACATTTGTGTGATGAACATGGCTGTTTGTCTTGAGTCTGGGTGTAGTTATCTATATTTTAGTATGTATTTACAAAAGTAAAGAGAAATATTAATTATTTTTTTTGCTTGTTCTGTCATTTAAACAAATTATGTTTACCTGGTGAACAAATTCTGATTATATTTTGATTTTATGAAATTGATTGTTATGACAGTCAATTCGAAGCAGATTTTTCTGTGATCTAATATGTGAATACTCATGATTTTCGTTCTCAGCGTCCTTTGTTTACCAAAATAAAACAAGTATAAAAAAATTGGTTGTTTGTAAAGTAGGTTTACGATCGAGATGTTTACGTGATAACGTCTTATTGGTGATATAAGTTTTTGGGAAGTAAGGAATTGTTGCCGCTAGAGTGAGAGAGACGGAAGATCGGTTCACTCACTCGAACGCTATGCCAGCCTCCGCTCGTGAGGATTCCGCGTGACAAGTTTCACGGAATGACTGGCAGCGCTCGAGATGAGACGGGAGATCGGTCCGTCTCTCTCTCTCGTTATACCTGCGATCGCGCTCGTGAGGTTTTGGTGTGACACAAGTTTCTGAACATGTCACCCGACTAAAACGATTTTAAAGACGTTATCACGTCAAAAATATATATCATACAACTTAGATTATGATGATAATATAGTGCCTTAATTGTGTTTTCTCTCTTTTTCAGCTTATATGCATCGACAATAAGCAAAAACTCGCTACGCTAACACGCTAACACTGCGATGTTTATATAATTATTGTAAGTATATAATATAATAATATCTAAACATGCATATATTTTTGACATTTGTTATATATTTAAATGACATACACGAATCATTGGGTCGTCGTATCTATAAAAAAGGTCGTACGTTTTTACTTGTAATATTTGAAGTGAATGCCTTACATTACTAACTTTATGCGTTTTCTAGCGTCAACTACATTTTAGATCGTATATATAGTACCCTATATCCTTCCTCGGTAAACAAGCTGTCTAACAGTGCAATTTTTTTTCTAATCAGACCTGTAGTTCCTGAGATTAGCGCGTTCAAACAAACTCTTCAGCTTTATAATTATTAGTGTAGATTATTTTAATATTGTTTTGGCGTGGTCTGCAAGACAGGTACTTACTTGCTTTCCACGCAGCAAATCGCGGGTTCGATTACCACCCAAAACATACATTTGTGTGCATTGAGTCTGGGTTTGTTATGTATATTAAGTTTGTATTTAGTAAAGAACAAGTATTAGGTGTTATATCAGTTATCTGGTTTCCATAGTACAAGCTCTGCTTAGTTTTGGATCAGCTAAATGTGTATGATACTGTCAAAGTATTTATGGCGCATTAGGAAAATTACGTATAACTTATTACGCCTATAAATTCGCTCGCAGGGCATATATCTGGGAACTTATGGGTGCTTATTGGAAATTTTCCCAGTTTGCCATGAATGCCTAGGCGTTGGCCCATCGCTAATATGCCTGGCGAAACTTGTTCGTTCAGGGATAAGTAGAAATAGTTAGACAGTGCCCGTAACTTTATAGTCGTGCTGTGCGTAAACGCATTAAAAACAACATATTTTTTTACTGTCAACATCAAAAATTTACTTCAAATATTAAAGTAAAAGGTTATACTTATTAATCATAAGGCCCACTTGTAGAAATTTCGAAGTGAGAAAATTAAAAAGTCAGAATTGTATAGTGATAAAATGGCGCCAAATTGTCTGTGGCGGGAGCGGCCATATTGGATGTCATGTTGTGTTTTTTATTTCGTCAGTAATGGCTGAATTGATCATTTAGGCCATGGGTTTTAAATAAATTTTAATGTTAATTAATGTTTTTTTTGTGTGTAAAATTGTCGTAGTTTCGATATAGTAATAAATGAGCAATAAATCGATTTAATGGACGGTGCTTTAAAAATTAAACTGTAATGTTGATTCTAAGATGTAATATTACTAAAAAATATTGTTAAAATTATAAAGTATCCCACAGATGATTTGGCTGCATTATAAATTTCATCTGTAGTCTGGTAGTTTTAAGTATTTTTTACTGTGGCAACATTGGTGCTGCGACATCGATATTCCTCGCATAATGTTTATGGTCCCATAGTTTTTGGTTTACACGATAAAAAGGTCTGATTCATTAAAATTTGCGTATAACTTAATATTCAATTTATTTAAATTTTAGTTGTAGCGCCAATTTTAATTAATCGGACTGAAGTCCTGTTCGTTAAGATAGTGTCGACATTGTATTTAAAAATATGTCGGCTCGTATACAAACTTGCAAAAACTAGAAGTGAATTTGACTATTTATTACCTTGGTTTCCACCACAAGTGCCTGCGGGTGTACCGGCACTATCTAAACGAATCGAGCGCTGTCCATTATATTGAAATAATTTTCCATTCTACTTAAAACACATTTTAGACCCCCTTCATTCGTTTTTGGCAATGAGATAATTTAAAATAAGTCTTTCTTCTTTAAAGCATTTTACATACTCTTAAGAGTAAATAAATTCACTGTAAATTTTAAAGTGTTCTTTGTCATTTTTTAAAATATGTATAATGTATAGCTGTTATTAAAAAAAGTAGCTAAAAAAATGTAAAAAATATGTCAGAAGACTGGCTTTCACGATGCGAGTTAGATATCTCGATGTTGAATTACTTAATAGTGTAGTACGCCCGAATAGCCTTGGTCCTTTAGTTATAAGCATGATTAAATTTGGATATATACCCGTCTTGTAGGTTTAAAAAATATTGGAGACGTATTTTTAAGAAATCATTATACAACGGTGACACATTGAGATATAGCGGCGTGCATGCACCTATGTATTGTTTTTACTAAGAAGACAGACAGATTATGTGTATTTCCTAAGTAAGTGCGTTTCATTATAGACCACAACATCGCTTAACAACAGGCAAGTTATGGTCAAGCGCAAGCCTAAAAAAATACATTAAAAAAAATTATGACATTTTAAACCTCCGCTCTTAACCTTCAATGCGAATGAACTTGAGTATTTTTTTTATTGTTTTGGAAAAGTAAAAAGTATGTGTCCAATATTTTTGTATAATCTAAACTGAGAAATAAATAGAATTGTAATAATATTTATTTGTAAGGCGATATAAACATAAATTTGTCATGCACTGGGGCTCGTAAGCTTTTAAATTTATTTCAAGTACTAAGATCGATCGGTCGTACTGTTTCCAATTTCGCAAAATATTACGTTATCACTAGTGTTTAGGGTACAATATACATAATCTCTCCTGGCCGTGTTCCGGCTACGGCGGCCAATCTAAGCCGAGTAGCCATGTACACGCAGGAGATGTTACAGTACTTTATTGACGAATACTGCCACACAATGTATTTATTATAACCGACACACAAAACAACCGATGAATGGAATAATTTTCAATAAATTACAATTTATAGCACCATTATTACAAGTACTTTACGCGAGATTGAGTTTAATTTTAAGTCCATTCCCTTGGATAGCACCGCCATTTTGTTTTACCGCCGTAGCACTTGTCAAAATACCGCAAAATGTAACCGCGTTTCATATTCGCACACCCACATACGAAAATGGCTATTTACTTCTCCCTTTGTTACTTAACATGTCTGTACCTCCTAGTTTCCACTGGCGAAACATTCAAGAAAACATGTTGCAAGCACTATCTATCTCTATCGTTTAGAGATGATTAGAAAGAGATAAGACTATGCTGGTATCATGTTTTGTTGTGCAGTGAAAACGGCTATTCGTATTTTATTACAATAACTATAAGTGCTTGCGTGTGATGTGGCACTATTTAATAGAATGTACTGTATTAGCACGGAATGGACTTGTGTTACGTAGAAGGTTAAGGTTGATAATTGATGTTATTTTTTTTTAATCGAATGGCTCTGTATACTTAATGATACATATAAGTGGCAGTGTATATTATTATTATACATTGACCCTTTTAATAATAAACTATACACAGTATGTATATTAACAAAGGGCGTTCCCTTAAACCCGTCAATCTACATAATTAATACATCATCATCATTCCCCTTGCCTTTTTCCCATTTCTATTGGGGTCGGCTCCCAGTCTAACCTGATGCGGCTAGCTACCAGAATTATACGAGCGACTGCCATCAACCTCGAAACCCATAGGGAACCAGTAGCCGAGATGGTTAGACCAGGTGTCGGATTATATTGGCTTCTGACTACATGTCACGATTGTCATAGATGTCTTAACTAACAACCGAGACCGACGGCTTACCGTGCTCTCCGTGGCACGGAGGGTAGTCCCTCAACCAACCAGACACCGAAACAAATCTTTGTTCTTACACAATATTGTCCGGGACGGGAATCGAACCCGCGACCTCCCGGGCACAATATAGCCCAATCGGACGGCTTAAACCACTCATATCATATATGTATTAAAGTTCACAAACATCTTGTTAAAAATATCGCTCTTCCTCTTTGATAGATATGTGCGCATTATACGGGCTGTTTTTTTTTATATCCATAGATAGTAATTATTTTTTTGTGGGAACGGTTTTTGTTAATTAACCTACTGTCTAAGGCATGTATACTTTTTCAATGTTTTGTCTTTTTCTCCCGTATAACATTTTCAAATCATTAGACACAGACAAATCATAGAATAGCCATTCACACCTTACACATAGTTTATTAGGAAATGGGTTAGACAAATTATGTAAAAAAAAAAATTACACGAGTCTAAAATTAAATATCAGATTTAAGGTCTTACGCCATCTGTAGGCTAATTGACGTAATTTCTTGACGCGCCTATCAAGTTGGGGTGCAGTTACAATCACGTTTCAATTCAGTTTACGTTAGTATTCTTTTGATTGTCATACAAATAACATTTTGGCTAAAGCGCTTGCAAGACGCCAACTTGACGAGAGCGTATCTGACAGCGGTTGTCAAAATTACAACAGTACAAAATGGGTTGTTTTGATCGAAACTTAACTGCAACTGCACTGCAACTGAACTTATTTAATTAAGTGAATTAGCCCACTGATGATTGTGTTGACTTGGGTTATGTAAAATAGTTTTCTTCGCTACAAGAGCCCTTATGAATAGTTTATTTAAAATTATTCCGAACTAAATCAAAAGCTTTGACTAATGTTGCTCAAAAAACAATTTTATTATGTACAAACGTGTAATTAAATATATGTATTGTGAATATTTTTTTCCGAATTCATCATGTCATTCTTTTTTATTATAATTTTAAATACGTTTATGACATATGACATATCGGAGCAGCGGTGGAGCTTATAGTTATGTTATTATGTTGTGGTCAAGCGCCAGCCTATCGAAGAATAAAAAAGGCCCTTCCGGCAAATGGGTTAGGTCATCCGTATGTAACAATCCCCACAGATCTATGTGTGAATTGTTTTCCCGCTGTCTAAAGACAACATCGTGAACTAATCATGGGACATGTGATATCCACCTACCCGCATTTTCCCAGCGCGTGTGCATTATGGCCTTAACTCTCTCAACTTACCCGTGCCCAGCATTGGGATACTTAAAAAGGGTTATAGTGAATCATGACATAGTAAAATGCGGGTAACTCGTTGTATTTTTCATACATATCATCTTTTGTAAAAAATTCATATCTTTTTAAGTTTAGCAAAGATTAGATGAGATCAGAAAATGTCCTTCTAGGCCATACTTTCGCCATATGTCGTAAACGCAGCTGTAATTGTTATGAAACCACTGTATGTACTCGTAAAATATCATTTTTATTTATAGTGTGTTTCAAGATTGAATGAATTCGGAAGAAAGTGGTAAAAAAAGATTTATGTATGTATTTTTGTTTACGGTAAAGTTATGTATAGTCTATGGCTGGTGTGCTGGACGGCTCTTTTTAGTTTTTAAGTGTGCTTCTTTTTTTTTCTGACAATTTACTTGTAGTGCTTGCAAATATTTTAAATTTTAATATTTTTGTTGTCTTGAACATTGTATTCACTAGTGGAAAATGAGCTGATGATTTTATAACTGTAAATTGTCTGACTCAAAAGCCTTAAATATGTAAATTAAGATCTATATCAATAAGCATCTTGATAATTGATATTCACTTTACTTTATAAATATACCTTTTAAACAATTCAAAATTAGTGCATGTGTTACAAACTAACAAACACTACAAGCAAATCGTTAATTATTAATAATCTACTTTAGGATAAAAATATGAATTAGATTACACCTGTATTGCGGTCCGAAATTGATAATAATTTTTTATACCTCCTGTCACTCAAAACGGTCCACAGGCCGAAATTATAAAAAAAATACTTATGTAATAGGCGATATGACATATTTTTTAGTATGAGTTTTCTAGTTTTAATCATACTTGTGAGCACGAGCAGCATGACTTGTCATTTTAGCTTATTTTCGACAAAGTACTTAGCTTGTGAAACGCTTTTATACAATTCTAATGCTATGCCCAGAGGAGGGGCTCGTACCGACGTGAGGAGTCCTCATGGCAGTTGTCGAGCACTTGATCGGCTTGATCCGTTCTTAACAGTTCACCGAAATAGTCCGGTCAACAAATAAACAATTATTATTCTGAATATTTTGTACTTATCTATCATAATTATTGAACAGCGATTTGGAGGTATTCAGGATTTCGGACCGTATTCCTAGTTCGCTTAGATCGCTTTGAATAATGACGAAATAGTTCCTACATTGTTATTATTAAATGATTTTAAGGTTTCACTAAAATGCTGATGCAGTTATCTATAAACAATCAAGCTGTATGTTAAAAATTAAATGTTTGCTAAAAAAAACTTGTATTATATAACTACACAAAAATATGAACTTGATTTTTTTTACAATATATAAAAGACGGCCAAAAATACAAGTATTTTAAGTGAGTGGTAATCGGCTGCAGACATTTTAAAACTGTTTGCTCACAGGCGGAAGATTTCTTAAGATTCCTGTATCGAAATAAAATACTACCCGTTTTGTTTAGCTGTCCCATAGGCTACGGTTACAACCATAGATACCTAAAATAGTCATTTATGTATCGAACATGAATATTTTGAAGCGATCATGAGCCGAATTTTAGTTTATGCGAGAAATTTACATAGTAAAATTAACTTTCGGAATGATAATCTGAAATGGGAATCTGATTCCGAATGTACACAGGGTTTTTAAACACCAGTAACCAAGCAGGAGTAGATAGCTGACCCCATAATAAACTACTATTGTTTTACGAGTTTTGACGTGACAAGTTACGCGACTCTAACGAATGCTTGCGCTACATAAAAAAAGTTTCATTAACTATATTTAGTGATCGCGGTTGTGAGGCTTGTTGGCAGTACGTATTCACAGTACCAACATAGTTTAGATAAAGATTCAAGCGGAAAATCATACGAACATCAGTTGACAAAGCTATATAAGAGGTTGCTGGTGTTAAAAATCCCTGGATAACATCATCTGAATGCACACGAATGCCTATTTTTGAATTTATAATATCTAAAACTGTAAGTGCAATCGACGCAGAGCTAATGTTTGACTGAGAGAAATGGTTTGATGAACGAAATTTCGGGATCGTGTGGGTTTTAAAACTCACTATTATCGTGCAACTATTGTTTATTTCTCGTATAAAAATAAAATTCAATACAATTATATATTGCGGGAGTATTTGTTAAGCTGTTTTTTATGTTAGTAAGTTAATTAAAAAATTGTTGCAATTTTTTTTTCGTATCTTAAGCGCGCCAAAGGTGATGACGTTTGTGTGTACACACTTAGGTTTACTGTATAAATGGAAAAATATACAAAAAAAAAATATGAAAACGATAAGTATCTTACTATCTATACTTAAGCTTGGTAATTTTTTTAATAATAGTTTCCGTGTAATTCGGTTCAATTTGATTGTCCTAAAAATGTCACGAAGTTTTAATAAATGTCTCTTATGCGCTTTATAAAAGTGTTACAATCGCTTAATATGTATAGTAGCCAATTTTATTGAATCGGATTATAGACTCCAGTGCGTTCGTTTTTTTTTGTTTCTATATATTTTTTTCGGAAAACATTGGTTGTTGTAAAATAAGTAATTAAAAAAAATATTACGTAGATTGTTTAAAAGTTTAGTCAATGTAGTTAGGATAGTCTGAAATTAAGTAATACTTTGATTTAGGTCGCTTCGGATAGCTTCTGTGCGCTTCGGAGTGCTGCGGGACGGTCTGAAGTGCTTCGAAGTGCTAATTAACACTTCGAAGAGTTTTGAGAGTGTTTAGAAATGGTTCGGAGTATATCTAGAGGTTGTGAAGTGCTTCGGAACACTTCGGAGTGTTGTAAGGCTTTCGGAAGTATTTCACAGGTCTTCGAAGTACTTTGGATCGCCTGGAGATACCTCAAGACACTCCATAGTGCTTTTAAGCTCTGTAAAGTACTTCGTAATATACATCAGAGCGCTTCGGAAATATTCGGAATGCTTCGTGATATACTTCAGAGCACTTCGGAAATATTATGAATGCTTCGGATGTACTTCAGAGCGCTTCGGAATGCTTCGGAACGCTTTGGAGCGTGGTGTATGTATTGACATTCGAAGTATGTTTGCATTTTAGCGATTATAATCCGTCGCGAGACGAACGTTTATGGCTGTAAGTTAAGTAATATACATATTATATTTGAAGTAAATAAATTAATAATAAAACCACAATTTGGACTTTTATTTATTTCTCTTTAGTTTAGAATTCCCTTATTAGTATTTTTATTAAATTATAACTTGGCCTCGAATTTAGTCCGCAGATTCATTATTACAAAAAAATTCTTCTCTTATCTTATCTTACTAATATTATAAATGCGAAAGTGTGTGTGTGTGTGAAAGTTTGTTACCGCGTATCTGCATAACCACTCAACCGATTTTATTGAAATTTGAAATGAAGGTAGTGTATACCCTAGAATAGGACATAGGCTAATAATATTTTGAAAAATCATCCCCTAAGATAGTTAGATAGAGGGATGAAGTTTGTATGCAACTTTTTATTCCTTGAACCTATTCACTTAAAATTCGGTACAGATAAACCTTAAGACATAATGAGATACGGGTTTTTTATTTTTCCAAAAATATCCCCAAGGGGTGTGGCAAATGAGTTTTATTGTAAAAATTAAAATTTCTCTGGATCAAAGTAGAAACAAATTAATAAAGGATTTGTATATAAATAAAGTTGGTATTGGCATGTCTCATAAAAAATTGTCTTAACCAACGAGTTGTTGTGATGCAAAGATTTTGTTCAAATGCCTAGCCAGTGGCGTAGCGTGCCTTGTCGGGGCCCCATATAAAAAAAATTTTGGAGGCCCTTATATGGAGGTAAAGATTTTTCACAAAAGAAAAAAAATATTGTGAGAAGAAATATTTATTTATCACATAATTTACCCATTTTACAAATAAAAATCGAATTTTATATATTCACTCTCCTTGCCTTTTTTTCGGCAAACTGATTTATTAAATCATTTATGGCTGATGAAGATTTTAGTTTTTGTTTTTATTCTTTTTCCTTACACACTTTGGGGGCCCCCGTGGCCCGGGGCCCCGTATAATTGATACGGCAAATACGGCGGTAGCTACGCCCCTGTGCCTAGCCCATATTTGTTGATAGATAATTGTTAAGAATACGATGGGAGTGGCATACGCTACGCGTAAAAATCTATTTTAAAAATAAAGTTAAATTAAACTAAGATTATTGTCTCGTCATATATTTTTTAATATTAAACCTGTTAATCAACTCTTGTAGCTGACTGTACCGACAGCAGACTAAAGGAAAAAAGTTATGCCTAATTAAAATAGGTTTGCAATTATGTGGTCTACGATGGAGGATGCGGTCAGGATGAACTAACGCTTATTTGGAAGACCTATGTCCAGCAGTGGACGACAATAAGACTATAATGACTCCAAAATATAGTGGCTGGACTTAAAATCCTTGGCGATAGATTAATCCTTAAATACACTAAATCGAAGTAACTACAAACCCGCACACTAGTAACATCCGCTTTTTCTCTATTTCTACCCTTTCTACAAGACTTCTACTAATTGACAACTCCAAACTTAACACCGGCAACATTGTGGTAGCCTTCCAAAACAGGCCAAAAATAAAAATTGAATATAATCAAGTTTCTTAGGCGATTTAATAGAAATGAAGATCATGTTTTAAAATTATAAGACATTGAAATTGCTTGCCTCTTCTGCCCATCACTGTTATATCAGTATGATTTGAGCCTAAAGAGAGACTCGGTGGCAAAGAGTCCATATATGCCGACTCCCATCGGCTTCCCTTTAGAAATTTGTCAATATCATACGTGCTTAATAATATAATATTATGTAACACCTAAAAGTTTTAAATAGCAACAAAAATAAGTATAGCATCAAGTGTACGAACGATCGGAGAAGGTATTGAAGAGATATTATTTTCCTAATTATGAACTTTTTGAACCGGTTAATTTTTTCAAATTTCCACCCTTCGCATCTGGAGAGACTCGAGCAAAGTCGGAGAAGGAAATTGTCTTTACATTACAGTCGAAAATAAAAATATGTGTACCTAAATAAATTCACATTATAATCGATAAGAAATTTGATTAAGCAATATATATGCAAATCGAAAATTTATAAGTTCTTATATTACAATTCTTTTTCAAGTAATAGTATTTTTCATAAGTTTCAAGTTTATGAAACGCAATCTTTATGAAATGTTTGTAAATCAAAAAATATACATAAATACCAGCGACAGCGGCTTATGAAAAAAAAATCGACCAAGCTAGTTTCTGATGAATTTCGAGAGTCCTATTCTGGGTTAATTCGGTATTGATAATTAACGTAGCGCCATCTCTTAAATAATAAAGGTAGTAAGTAAGTCTAGTAAATATTAGATCTTGCTACATAGTGCGTCGAACTGAAGATGGTCAAATAAAAATAAAACAGTTAAAAGATAAAAATATCTAGACACGCGGTAGCTTGTCAGCCATATAATTTATTTCGTCCAGCTGTCATACTTCAAGCATTTCCGTAACATGCGAAAAAGAACATTCGTTCCAAAAAAGAATCAAAAAGAAAAAGAAAATATGAGCCAATAAAATAATGATGAAATCTTTGTTGAAAATGGTGCTACATGCAAGAAAGTTACTTCAAATTATAGTAACAAATATTTTAATAGCACAAGCACAAGATGAGATAGGTGATTTCACAGGAATAACAGACAATGCAGGAAATTACCAAATGGTGGCTGTTATAGCTACTAAATATGGCCGCCTGTGCACAGGATCGGTTATCGCACCATTATGGGTTTTAACAGCAGCTCATTGTGATATAGGCTTAAAAATGACCGTACATTATGGAACAAACACGGTACCCCCGTGGAAAACTGAGACCAAAGCAATAGTTTTAAAAACTATCATACATCCAAAATACAAAATGAAAGCATTAACTAAAATAGACAACGAAGTAATAGATTATATTATCGCTACAAAAGATCATCATGATGACCTGTTTGAAATGAAATTAAATATTATATATGGCGGATTTGAAAATGATATTGCATTACTTTCAACTAAAACTATAATTTCGTTGGAAATGTACGGATTTCTGAATTCTGCTGATTATAGAACTCTTATAGAACACGAAGCTGTATACGTGGGGTATGGGGATACAAATGTGATATTTACTGTAAAAAGAAGGTTAGCTGATCAGAAGACACCAAGAAAAGTTGGTATGGGGTATATTACAAATTGTGAGAAACCGTTGAAGAGGCCAGTTTTGTGTGTAGTACAAAAATGTTCTAAAACAGTTCAAAATATATCATTAGCGTTAGATTCTGGTGCGCCGTTGTGGGTGGATGATAGAATTGTGGGTATTTTAAGTTCTTTTGACAAATATCAGCCGTCAGTGTCTGAGTTCACTCCTGTCAGTCCTTATATAGGGTGGATAAATAGAGTAATAAGGCCACCGGAAAAAAAGAAAATGTCTAAGTTAAATACAGACTCGCCTAGGGTAATATTACCAAATTATGGATGATGATCTAGAGTCTAGATCCTAAACCTTGCCGCTTCGTTCGATCGGAATTTGGAAACAAAGTACCTATCCCAGTGTTATTTAAGATATACCTACCTATCAATGGCGAAGGGTGAAAGTCTGAAAAAGGGAAGCCAGAGCAAAAAAGTTCTTACTGAAATTAACATCTCTTCACTGCCGCCACCGGTCGTTTTTACACTTGATGCTATACTTATATTTGTTGCTATTTAAAACTTTTACAATAATAATAATACTAATACATTATTAAGTTGATGTGATATTGACCCTTTCCTAAAGAGAAGCCGACGGGAATCGGCTTGTATGGACTCTTCGCCACTGGTACCTATCCTAGTGTTACTCTGTGCCTTTCATCCAATTCCATCCAAAGGCCTGTCATGGACTTGTTAGCGAGTGAATTTTAGGCGGAAAATGACCTGTCTTGCTAGTTTGCACTGTAAGAACGTCAGATAGCAGGCGAGCCAGCGGTCACGTGACCTAAGCCGGTGAGCGACTACTGGACAGCATTTCAGAATACTCACCTGCAACTTTTTGTACCATCAAGCCTTTTTTGACATTTGAGCATATATCAGCTGAACTGCCCTCCTGTCATAATTTACAGTCGAGTGAAACTATCTATATTAAGTACATATATATATATGTACTTTTATATTATATACGACTAGCTGACCCGGCAGACTTCGTACTGCCTTAATCGATAAATAAAAGACCTAAACCGCTGTATCAATTTTCTTTTTCTCACGTTTTAAACCTTCCCTAGACCTCTGCGAACATTTCAATACGAGAAGATAAGATAAATCCGTTCAGCCGTTCTCGAGTTTTAGCGAGACTAACTAACAGCAATTGATTTTTATTTAAAAGAAGATGATTTTATTAGTAAAGGTGTTTTTTTCGTGTACACAATTAACACGCAGATATTGTTTTTTCGCTTGTCCTGTAGTGTGATATATCAGTAGATAGTTTATTAAAAATAAATAGTAGGGGTACGATATGAATGCTTTCCGATTTAGGGTGTCATTTACAAAATATTAAGCTTTAAAAAGCTGTAATTTTATTATAATAACTAGTATAAATTTTATGCTGCGGTGACGCAGCGGTACAAGTCTCGCTTTAGAAATAAGGTCGCAGGTGCGATTTCCGGTCGTTGTCTCACAAGTTCGTGTAAATTGATTCACTCCACTGCTCAATATCGGTGTAAGAAAACATCGTGAGCACACCGGCATTTTTAAGAACTAATCATTCGAGGGCAACCACCAACCCGCAGTTAGCCAGCGTGTGTGGATTAATGCCTAAACTCTCTCAACTCGTAAGATAGTCGAGAGAGGAACCGTGCCCAGGAGTGACACACTAAAAAGGGTAGAAGTAAAGCCTTAACCACTCGGTAGACAAATGGCGGTTGCTGGATTATAATTTTTCCTCAGGGGTTATAATTAAATCATTTTAGATACATAAACGTTTATTTTTAATTGAATTAATTGATTTATGAATGATTATAATTATGAATGATTATTATTAATTGATTTATGAATGATTTTTAACTTTTTTCTCGAAACAATCTAGACCGTAAACAGTATTTATTTTTATTATATCTATTTCTGAAAGTAGTTTTTCATTTTGACCAATCCGCCTCATAAGTGTCCCGTCTGGATCCTAAAACAAATTAAAAAAACATTAACCTTCTACTTACCTACCCCTATTTTCCACTGCACAAGAAAACATGTTGCAAGCACTATCTATCTCTATCGTTTAGAGATGAGTAGAAAGAGATAGGACTGTGCTTGTGTTATGTCATTTTGTGCAGTGCTAACGTCTAGTTATAGTTACAATAAATATAGGCTGAAACAAAAAGAAACTAACTTAAAGTGTGGAACCCACACCAATGACCGTGGATCAATAAGTTTTTGAGTGAAAGAATAAAAACTACACACATAAAAACAGTCGCATTTATAACAATTAGCTGCATGTTTAAGGTGATTAGAAGGTTCATTTTGTGGTTTTTTTTCTTGCTTATTTATTATTGGTAACCCTGCCTGCCTACAGGTATAAAATTTACCTAAACGTGAGCGTCATTGGTAATTTTATCACGCAAAAAAAAAATCGGTGTCCCAATTTTTAATTTATCTTTAAGACGGACAATACAAAAATAAATTCCGTTGCCCCCCAAAAGCTTTATTACGAACTATTAAGAATTGACAAAATATACCTTCAATAAATAGGAAGGTCCAATAGATGAAAATAAAACATAAATCACGACAGGTGGTGGTGCTGGTGCCGTCCAAGGTGATATTAGCGTAAATTTAAGAAAATACTAAACATTAACATTTAATATAGTAGGTTAAAAACCGGATCCAATATTACATTTCAATTAATGATATTTAACAAATGAAATGAAATGAAACGAAACGAACCGAAACTAAACGAAACGAAACGAAGCGAAGCGAAGTGAAGTGAAGTGAGATCCGTCTTAATTACGACGAAACGCTTCGAGAAAAGGTAGTTAAGTAGTGTCCTGCGTTTTCGTTGCTTCTTGGCGGGGACACAACAGTGCCGATTTCGGTTAAATTTCATAGACTCTTTAGTTATTAAATAATTTATGTATAAATGTCAAGATGACAGATAAACACAAACGAATTATAAACCTATTTTAGCTATAATGAGCTTATGAATACGGGGTATTTATATATTTTTATATATATATTTTTTTATTTAGTTTTTAAGTAGTATTTGAATAAAATTTCGTATAACTCAACTTACCCCATCTTTGTAAGTAGCAACAGTGGAAATACCAGTTTTGCCGATCTTTCGCCAGAACTGCCAAGCTGGGTGTGTGGCACTGTCAAAGTCGTATGGCAGGTTCAAAGTCGCTTCCTCTCTTATCTTCTCAAAGTGGTGCAATTTGTCTAAAAAAACATAAAAATCACAACTAAGGCGAGTAAATTAACTGGTGGTACAAGTTTTTTTTTTAATTAATTGGCTGCCCAAAGGGTGAGGTACCGTCTATATTATGCAATGCCGGCTTGATCAGTTAGAACTGACGTGTGTGGGTTCGGACTGCGGGAAGTGTTAGGTCTCTTATGGTAAATTTCTTAAGCATGTGAATACGTAAGTCTTAGCATGTTAATTCCTATTGCTAAGCTAATTGCTAATATGCGCTTGACTACAACTTGCCCGATGTTAAGCAATGATGTAGTCTACGATGGGACGCGCCTACCACCACATCATTCCACTGCCACCTTCTCACCGAAAATCATTAGTAATCACGAGTGAATCGGTATATTGGGGTCGCGCGTTCCATCGTAGACTACACCACTTAATATCAGGCAAGTTGTGGTCAAGCGAAAGCCTATTGCATAATAAAAAAAAACGTAGTTGTGTGCGACAGAGAGAGTGCATGCTGTCCGTCGCGGTCGGTGCAATGTGCATAGTAAAGAAGTAGGTATGAAGCGAATGGCGAAATCACTTAATACCTCACAGAATTCCGCAACTACATGTAATTTGGAAAGTGCTAATAGCATTCGCATGCTAACAATTAATGTAAATGCTAATTAATCCGTACTATTAATGCTATTACTCTGCCCACCAGATTCTTATGTGCAGTAATATGTTGGTAAGGCGGTGCAGTAATTCGCGCCAAAATAGTAAATGGCCAATAATAATTTCATTTCTAAGGATATATTCTTCTTATTGTTAAGACGTGTGAACCTACGCATATAGAACATTTCTGCATTCATTCTTTAAACTATTGCATAGCTTCTATGCCGGGCCTTGAGCGCGGAGACCGAATCCAGAAATTCCGTAACGAAAATAACCTAACACCCCCCACTCCGACCGGCACAGCGGTGATACTTGTTAGTTTTGCCATCTATCGATGAATAGCAGAACTTTAAATGACTTTTTGAAATATCACGCTTGTCTCTTTAGTTCAGCAACTCGCCGCTAGGTGACATTGGTTGTATCGGTTTGCATTGGTTTGCCTCCCAAATTGGTTGTATCGTTGTATTAATAAAAGAAAAAAAAAATGTTTTCTTATCGGTCACCACGCTCAAAAAGTGTAACTTTAATTAATATCTAAGAAAAAAAAAGAAAATAAAATACTGCACAAATAAAATAAATAAATAATTATAATTACTTATGTTGATAAAAAATGCTATGCAATAGCTTTACCGCGGCAGTCTCCGAGTGCCACACGTATTTTTTTTGTTTATACATCTAATTTTTTATATCAAATTCTTAACTTTAAATGGCGCGTTTGCTCGCAATCGTTATTTTACGGTTACTGCACTTAAGTGTCTTGTAGTACTGCCCACTGTACCTGGTCTAACATGTCTCATATGCACTCTGATGTGCTGGTCTCTGTCGTGTCGTGACACCTCGAAGTAGAACCCAAGCATCGCCATCACCACCATAGCCGCGTGTTGTCTATGCTGACCACCTTCGAACAGCTCCAGCGCGCCAAAGTTCTATTGCAATAAATTAATACGAACCGAATTTAATATATCTACTAACACTAATTCAAAACCTAATAGGGGGCTGTTTGAAAAAAGTAAAATGTATGCTTAGGTGGTTTGGTCATGTGGAGAGGATGGATGATAGATGATTGACGAGAGGTATATACACGGCGGAGGTGAGTGGTAACGCAGGGAGAGGACGTCCTAGGAGGACATTCGCTGATCTCATCGGTGATGTCCTTCAAAAGGGACAGGTGCGTAGCACTCACTACCGCAGCATGTATGACCAGATGTATGAACATTATTGAGGCTAAGGAAGTATGTTTTAATCGTAGCAAGTGGCGCTCTATATTCTCTGCCTATCCCCATGGGGAAAAGTCGTGATTGTATGTATGTATCACACATTGAAATAAAATACTTACTTCATATCGGATTTTGTAAGTTTTTTTTATAAGTATTTTATATCCCACAGTCTTTTCAAACTTCATGGTCACGGGGAGACTTTGACACCCAACTTTATTAATTAATAATAATAATAATATAGTGGGACATTAACACACACGGTCATCTGATCCCAAACGAAGCAAAGCTTGTACTATGGAAACCAGATAACTGGTAATATACAACATAATTATAATACTTTTCTTTTGTAAATACATACTTACTTAAATATATTGTTTATTTTATTTATTTATTTAAATATAGATAATTACACCCAGACACAAGACAAACAGACATATTTTAATTACAAGACTATAGATAGACCGTTTAACTCGCGTATACCCGCGGGGTATACGCGAGTTACACGCGCGGGCTCATGTTGCCGACATGTTTCTTTTCATACAGGCCGTCGGGTTGTGTCGCCGGGTTTTGTCGGCGGCCCGGCGGGCTCAATGTGTATTGCGCTTTATCCATTGCGCCTTCCTATTCATTATTTATTCATTTATCGTATAGTGTTACATTCATATTCATTATAGTGTTATATTCATTCATTGTTGGTATTTTTTATTGATTCGAAATATATTTGGCCGTTTAATATTTAATAAGATTTTTATGTAGACTAACTTGTTTCCCCCCAACTCTGCCTGTTACATAATCCGGGCTGTTGTCCAACACTATATAGTCCTCGTAGCCTTTAGCTTCATCTTTAGTGATCTCCTTCAACCGCACACATGTGCGCTTACGCAGAATTTGTTCCACCTCTTGTATTCGCTCTCTTACATCATCGATGTCATCTGAAAGTATTTGTAATTTGTATTTGAAGTGAAAAGTTCTAAACCGCGTTGGGCACTTTTTGGTAGGGGAAAATGCCTAAAGGGACCTTCGGGTAAGGTAATCCAGGCGTGAGGCATGTGGCACGTACTGCTCTACTTTTTTTTAGAATTATTCCCCCCCCCCCTTTTTATAAACGTATTATATAAGCTCATTATAGCTAAAATAGGTTTACAATTCGTTTGTCTTTGTCTGTCATCTTGACATTTATATTAGTAAGAAAGAGACAACATCTGGCAAAATTGTGGTAACCTTCCACAACAATAGGCCAAAAATAAAAAAAACCTTTTGCTAGATATTTTATTTGTTTATGTGTAAATTGTGATCTTTTAATAAATAAACAATTTATTATTTTATTATTATGTATGTTAAAAATAACAATAATATACTCACATCCGGGCAACGGTGCAATAATATACGGTACCAATCCGCCCGGCCATTTTCTTTCGTTATAAAATTCTTTATTCAATTTTGACATTCTTATTATACTAGGAAGAGTGCGGGAATTCCTACAGATAAAAAAGTCGAGTGAGTTTGCAATAAGGAAAAAAAAAAGAAAAAAAAAAATAACACATTCTAATAATTAAAATATTAAATTGTTGATGTAAAACCGCGCTAATCTCAGTGACTACTGATTCGATTTGCAAAATTCTTGCATTGTTAGATAGCCCATTTATTGAGTAAGGTTATAATGTTACTGTAGTCAAACTGCTGGGCATAATATAAAATGAAGGTCAGGGAGAAACATTGTTTTTGAATATCATCATCATTCCCCTTGCCTTTTTCCTATTTCTATTGGGGTCGGCTCCCAGTCTTACCTGATGCGGCTAGCTACCAGAATTATACGAGCGACTGCCATCAGATCGAAACCCGTAGGGAACCAGTAGCCGAGATGGTTAGACCTGTTGTCAGATTATATTGGCTTCTGACTACAGGTAACGATTGTCATAGATGTGTTAAATAACAACCGGGACCGACCGCTTAACGTGCTCTCCGAGGTACGGAAGGTAGTCCCTCAACCAACCAGACACCGAAACAAATCTTTATTGTTACACAAACATTGTCCGGGGCGGGAATCGAACGGCTTACACCGCTCGACTAAAACAATAATAATCACATACCATTTGTATTTATTTTTAGCAGACTTGTTGTAAGTCTCATGAAATTTTATTTTCTTTTGTACGTGCTTCTTTGACTCTTCTGGAGCTTCTAGAAGGAAGAGGAGAAATGTGAACTCGCGCAATACCATTGAAAAAATGCATTTGGTGTTGCCAGTACCATATATTTTTAATATATAGGGTAATCCCCGTATTCATAAACGTCTTATAAGCTCATTATAGCTAAAATAGGTTTATAATTCGTTTGTCTTTGTCTGTCATCTTGACATTTATAGTAAGAAAGAGACAAAGTCCATTTTAAGTTAAGAGTCTTATAAGATTTTTATGAATAAGACTGTTAGTATATATTTTTTAACCAGCGGTGGCGTAGCGCTATCAGCCTCGCCTTTGAAATATAACGTCGCGCGTCGGTTCGATTCCCGGTCGTGCCCACACATAATTGTATGGATTGTTTCATCTCCGCCGCTCAATATCGGTGAAGGAAAACATCGTGAGGAAACCGGCATGTCTGAGAACTAATCATTCGAGGACATGTGACATCACTAATGCACACTTGGCTAGCGTGTATGGATTAAGACCTAAACTCTCTCAACTCGTAAGATAGTTGAGAGAATACCCGTGCCCAGCTGTGGGACACTAAAAGGGTTGAAGTAAAATATATATTTTTGATGTTATTACAATGATGATGATTCTCCACACTGGTCACAAAGGACCTGACCTTGGTACGAAGCCTCAACGGACAGCCGCAATACCACTTCCAACTGAAGGGTTCCACGAAACGGCGCCTAGGTTGCGCATTACTTCTCTAAGCGCATAAATCCACAATAGCTCGCACATAGCATATTGCTTCAACACAGGAATGAGTACAGCCTCACTCCTTTGAATCGTTATGATTTTTACTCACAAAAATTCGGTTTTCGTAGAGTTGTCATATTTTTGTGAGTAATAGCCAGTGTTGCTTAGTAAAAAAATAAATTAAACTATGGTATTATATAGGTAAGTTAGAAAAAAAAGGATTGTGTGGTTTTATGAAACCACGGTAAAAGTGAAACTTTTTTACATTAAACACTGACAAAAACAACCAAAATAGCGTGGAGCACAGGCACAAATGAGTAATAGTCTATACACTACACGGTCAGCTGCTGCGAACTATAGGCGACGCCATTTAGCCTTGGCTGCTCTGACGAGAGCGTTTCACTTATCCCTACTCCGCGGCCGACCGACGAAAAAGTTTGAGCTGATGTAATAAAAGTTTCACTTTAATAATTACATCGGCTCTTCCATACACACTCTCCCCTACCCGTATTGTAATCCATATTTTCGTCTTCATCATCCTTGTTTAGCGGTATATTTTTTTCAATATTTATTCCTTTCGTTTGAGGTCTTTGATCCCTGTAATAAATTGAATTTTAATAACCACTAACATATTTTTATGCTAGAAGCTATCTCTATTTAGTGATGTAACGAATATTTTTTAGCCATTCGGAAATGCAAATACGGTTATGTATTCAGTATCGAATTTGGCGCCCTTTGTTTATGGTTTCATTTTGACAGCTAATTTGGCGCGCGAGTCATGCCAATGATTTTCTACTATGTATTCATCTCGATGAGTCACACGCATACTTTTATCATCGCATTTACTTTTGCTTCTAATCCTGAGCATTGACAATATTCGTTACATCACTAAATTCTCTGTTACTTCAGAATTCTTAATCTATTACTTTAGAATTAAAAAATCGCATTATAATCATCCGGTTAGGCGCTACGTGACAACAAACTTGTACAAATATACACGTTTAAAGACTTTTATGTTATAACACACACCTTTTTGTCGGAGTAATGATAATGTGTGATATTCGCGTAAATCTAAGACAATACAATATATACATATAATAGATATTTACACCCAGACTCGACACAAACACAAATGTTCATCACTAATGTTTGTCTCGGGTGGGAATCGAACCCACGACTTGCGGCGTGAAAAGCAAGTATCTTACCGACCACGCCACCGCACCGGTCCGTCTACAACTATGCTTAGTATGGGATTAGATGACCGTGTTATACCGCATAGAATAGCATCACACCTGGATTACCCAAAGGAGTAGGCAGAGGTAAATTTCACCCAATGTTCGATGGCGTTGTTTAGGGCCCATACATAATAGGCACAATTCCAAAATTCGAGCTGCAACTATGATTCTCTATGTACCTGTAGGTATTAGAAGTTTTTTGCTTGACCCGGTAATAGAAAACTGTACCTCGCGGTTATTAAGTGTGTGTTAATGTCCAAAAGTTTCACTTACTTCTCATAATTATTATCGATTTCATCTTGATATGCATAATCGATTTTCTTTTTTTTCTTGAATCCTTTCTGTTGAATTGTTTTCACTACTTCTAAAAAAAAAATACTTTGATTCTTACACTTGACATAATTGAGTAACTATAAAGTGACTCTAGTCATGCCTACTATTAAAAAAAAACTATTTTCTGTACTGGTATCTAAATGACGAAAGAAAGGGCAGTATGGTCCGAGAGACCTTAGCCTGTCCGCAAGGGCGAATTAAAAAAAAATTGTATCTAAATATATAATATTCTATACCTACTCCTTTCTTTTCTGGGGTGAAAAAAAAAACAAATTACCAACCGTCTTCATCAAAACTTGCGTCTCTAATCTTCTTTTTCAGTCCGTCAATCTTTTGTCTCGCTTTCTCACTAGTTTTATCTCTTTTACTCAAGACTTCTGTTTCTGTGTTTAACATTTTTTGTCTTTCATCATCTGCGGACTGATTTGATTGATCAGACTCTGTGGTTTTATGTCTTGATGCTGCAATTCTATTGAAAAATAACTTAATTAACTTAAGGCCGCGGGTTCGATGCCCGGTCGTGTCCACATATCTTTGTGTGATTTTTTTCATTTTTGTGTGAATTATTACTTAATATTGTTTGAAATCGTCATGTCTATGAACTAATCATTCGAGGATATGAGATATCCACCAAACCACACTTGGTCAATGTGTGTGGGTATAGGCCTAAACTCTCTCGACACATAAAATAGTTGAGAGAAGACCCGTGCCCAACATTGAGACACTAAAATAGATTGAAGTGAACCTCTCAAACGTCTCATAAGTCGGTTGGTTTGGAAAACTTTTCACCTGAACAATTACCGAGTTTCTTGAATAATTAGGTAAATATTAAATAAAACAATTTAATAATTTAAATAAAGATGTATGTATTCAGAAATAATCATAATTTACTTACAAGAAACTCCGTAATTTACATAAATAAAACAATCAAAAGAAATTACAAATACGTCTATGAAAAAAAAACAAAATTTAAAAGAATTGGGACAATTTCGAAATAAACCTTTTAGAACTTTAGAATTTAATTTAAGTTTCGAATGAAGAAATAAGTTATACATCAGTAGAGCCATTATTAAAAAAAAACACCAGTATGAATAGTTACCGCTTTTTGACATTGATTAACATAAATGTTGTTTTTTTTTTAAATTTAGTTTAGTTCTTCCAAAGACCACATGGATCTTACATCATCACTAGAGTTGTCAATAATAATGAATTAGATTCATTGGCTATAAAGTCAATTCACTTAAGTAGTACGGGTACACGAGAGTACAAGAGACAGCTACTAACTAAGCGAATGGTTCTACAATAAAAAAATGCATGTTTTTATTTTTTCATTTTCTCAGTATTATGAAAATGTTCCAGTGATAGTAAATTACGGAGCTCTGTTGTCTGACAGACTTGTTTGCAGAAAATTTGTATAAAAACATGTACGTATGCCAGCTCTAGTGATTGCAAGATTCTGTGCTCTATAGTTTCTTACTTGAAGCGTTTTTCTAGAACTCCGCCACGTCTGGATTGATTTTTCGTAGTTTCCAATGTTGTTTGACTTCTAAATTCAGATGGCTTAGTCGATAATGTATTTTCAATGGTATTGTCTGGGATTCTAGGTGTAAATTCATTTGCTATATCTAACGTTCCATACTCCCCAACTGAAGGTGGTAGCGTAGATGTTTCTACCATAACATCTCTTTTCTTTCTAATGACTTCTTTATTGCTATCTTTCTCTAATTTAATAGCTGTGAGAGGTGCTTCTCTTTCTTTTGTTGGAGTTTCAGTATTGCTACCTCTTTCTTCTTTGAAAGTAGATGCTGTAGTTGCGTCTCTTTTCTCTCTAAAGGTGGCGGTAGTTCCGTCTTTGTCTGTTTCATTGGTAGATCGTCTTGCATGAAAATGTGGTTTTGTAGATTGCACTATAATTGGTCGATGTTGGGTGGAATATTTAGCGAATATATTTGTAGATCGATATCTTATTGTACAAAGACGGCTGTTAGCATTATTTCCCCAACCACAAAGCGCGCGCTCATAAGCAGGCATAGAGTCAGGACTTTGACAGAAAACTGTCAAATTCTGCAACGAAATATCAACCATAGATTGCGTGTAACTTGTCAACGCTGTCAAAATACTATTGATATCAGTTGTTTTAGTAGCTACGCTTTGGTTTTTAGCTAGATTAACGCCTGTAGCGTTGCAATATTTGATTTGTGCGTTTTTTAACGCTTTTGCAGACATCTTGTGGATTTTTTCAACGATTTCTTGTACTTCTTCATTAATTCCTAGTTCGGTTAAGCTCTCTGTTACATCATTGGGCATAAAATTTTCATCACCAATGCTCGGAGGAGGTGTTATATCGGGGTTTACTCGTAAACTTTTTCGTGATCGTGTGTCTCTTTTTCTCCTAACCGCTCCTGGGTATGTTTGACAGAGATCAATCTTTTCTTGTCGGTCTCTCTCACGACAGACTGAATTATATACTGCGTCAATCTTTTTTAGATCTATTTGTGTTAGACCGATTCTGTTTTGTTGAATTCTGCGGTCCTTTAAAAAAACAAAGAGATAGTAAATTAAATCTTTGTACTGTTATAAAATTATTTTGGCACACAGTCACACATCTTTTTGTGAATAGTTTCATCGCCGCTGCACAATATCGGTGAAGGTAAACATCGTGAGGAAACTAAGTCTAAGTACTAATAATTCGAGGACATGTGACATCCACCAACCCGCTCAAGGCCAGCGTGTGTGGTTCAGTGGCGAAGAGTCCATATAACAGGAGTTCCACCAGCTTAATTAGTAATTTTAGCCTAAAAGTTTTTAATAGCATCAAAAAATGCAGTACATACTCCTTAGTAAGTTTAAATGTCGGCGTAAATAACCAAGAAATACTTGTCATTTTTTTTCACGAAAAAAAAAAAACGCATTGATCAATTAATGGAAATGTGTTCGGGTACAGAACCTCCACAAAAAAAAATGTGCACAGGTTAAAAAACTTCCTGTAAGTTCCTATAGTTTCTAATTTTCTTTATTAATTTTACCTTGAATATGATAGTACGACGTCCGTTTCTGCTATAGTCTCTTTCTCCAAAATGCATGACACTGTTGTGGTCGTAAGGTAATATTCTGAGCTCTGGAGGCAGCACTGCATCTTTCGTGAATAACTCTACTGCACCTGTCAAATAGATATGAAAAAAAAATAGGAAAATGGCGTCATAAAACGTCATTTTTTATTGTATTTATAAATTGATCTTTCACAACAGGCCAAAAATAAAAAAAATGAATTATATTAATCTTTTAAAATCTTAAAAACGTATATTAAGTACCTAATAATAATTTTTAATGGAATTTTTACAAGACCTCTGAAGTTTTATTAGTTCTTTACTACTAATCTAATTCATATTCTTTATTTCAGACCTTTAGTCCATATTCTTACATTGTTTTACATTAATATTAATATTAATAAACTAGTATTATTAATGTTACTTATTATAAAAAATACATTAATTTTAAAAAATTGCCATCATAAATAAAAAAGTAACTAATTAATTTTTTTTTCTTTTTTTTTCATAGAAAAAAAAAACAAACGGTCTTATTAATAAAAATCATAAAGGACTCTTTAGTTAAAATGGACTTGTCTCTTTTTTATTAGTATAAATATCAAGATGACAGACGAAGACAAACGAATTATAAACCTATTTTAGCTATACCTAATGAGCTATTATAAGACGTTTATGAATACAGGGGTTAATATTAATTACTACCTATTATTGTAACTTGACATTAGCAAAATGGCGGGAATTATTATGCAGAGGTCATATTGAAAATATGATTAAGAAGAAAAATTATTTAATAATCATAAGCATAGTGTGTGTCATTGTCTACTGCGCGCTATAATTAGCAAGGGCCGTACCCTTAGTACGAGTTCAACATTACGTAATTAGTTTTCGAATACCACCTTGAAAATGTCAAAATGCGTTTTTAAATTTCAAGTCAAAATTTTAATATTTAGAGGTCGCTCCATATTTTTTTAAGTTTTCAAATCGAGTACTTTATATCTATTTGAGCAACTTCTTGAAATTAAAGCACGAGAAGCAAAAAAAAAATAATGAACAATTTTTATTAAGGAAAAAATTATTAAGTTCGTTAATATTCATGTTTAGAAGTTGCTCAAATAAATATTAAAGTCCGCGATTTGAAAACTTAAAAAAAAATTGGAGCGACCTCTAAATATTAAAATTTTGACTTGAAATTTTCAGGATCTTCATGATTTTTCATGTGAAAAGAAATGAAACCACGAGAAAAAGTATTTGAAAAAAAACATAGATTTTTGAAGATTTTGGAAATTTAAAAAAATTGGTGATTTTACAGCAGCTATGGATAATCACAGAGCAAGAGCTACGAACCATTCTAGCAGAATACAATTTAGTGGTGAGAGAGTAGGCGAGGGTTTTGAAGTATCATTTATAAGGGCTGAAGATTTAGCTGTTAATGAAGGGAAGTGTAAAGGGGATGATTTGGTACAGATAGATATGGATGCGAAGGCGAGGAACCATCAACTACTTTTGCTTGGTTTTTGGTATGAAGTTAGCCGCGAGTCCAGTCCTATTGTTATTTGAAACGCATAGTACAAACTACAAACTATTTTACCTATTCTGTTGCCAATCCATTTTATTCTATAATTATGTAGATTAGGGCGACCCAAAAAAAGTTTTTTTTTTTCAAGTCTCGTGTGAAAATATGTTAGTTTACTATGTTTTAAGAGCCCCCTCCAAACGACAGATCTAAAAAAAAAATATTAAAATGTCGCTCCCATTTTTATCTTACTCGAACGACATTAATATCTTACGCATTTTTTTATTTATTTTTTCATCTAGATGTGATTATTATATCGTTGTTCGATATTTTGCCCGCTGTACTAAAAAATGTGAAGTTGTTGCGCATTCCGGTCCAAGATGGCGGATTTCCAGTCCTACTATTATTTGAAACGCATAGTACCTAAATCTAGTGCATTTTGACATAATATGTCGACATTCGAAACGAATTCAGGTTAATGATGGTGTGCATGTGTGTGTGTGCGTGTGCGCAGTGAAGTGCGGTAGTAAATATATATTTTAGGTAGATATGCACACATTGATAATAATTATTATCTAACAATAATACAAAGTCCTTAAGTATCAAAGATAAACATAAATGAACTTAATAACATGTAGATATTAATTCTAGTGTTGAAATAGTCCATGGGACATCACACCTTTTTGAAAGAAAAAATTTGTTTATCTCCCTTATTTGGGGAAATGCACCTTCATTTTCTTTTTTTGAAACCCTACGAAACAGGCTTGGCTAGTGTGGGGATCAAGGGGACATATGGCTAAGAATGGCTAAGAAACGAAAAGGCTGAACTACCTACTATATTATAAAACAAAGTCCCCTACCGCGTCGTTTTGTATGTATGTTCGCGATAATCTCAAAAACTGCTGAACAGATTTATATGCGATTTTCACGAGTTCATTCGTTGTGTTTAAAGCCTGCTGCAACTTAGAATGATTTTTCGGCATTAGAAAGGCAGACCGAAATTAAGACCGAATTAAAAAAACATCCATTTTTTTATTTAATTTTTATTTAATTCACTGATACATCAAATTAATATCTAGTTGCTTAAAATAAACCTTATATTTCCAAATGATGTTAATAAGTCACGAGAACCCTTTTAGTGTACTGAGCACGGGTCTTTTCTCAACTATCTTACGAGTTGAGAGAGTTTAGGCCTTAATCCCACAACGCTGCCCAAGTGCGGGTTGGTGGATGTCAAATGTCCTCGAATGACATTCTTAGACATGTCGGTTTCCTCACGATCTTTACAATACCTCGTAAGGGTCCCGAAAAAATAATTATGTTAAAACATGAAGAAATAAAAATTCCCACAAAAAAATAGGTACAAGACGATAAAAAAATATATTATTATAATGTCCGAATTGATAAAATAAAAATTATGTGTCCGAATTGATAACCTTCTTACAGTCGGTTAAAAAATAAAAAAAATATATGAGTCCGAATTGATAATCTCTTACAGTCGGATAAAAAAAAAAGATACAGTGTCCAAATTCATAACCTTCTTACAATGACTTATGTGTTCTTATGGAATGACCTTTGATAATCCCAGATGTCTTTAATGATCTTTACTGAATATAAAATGAACTGAAAAACTACTGAACAGATTTTCATGCAATTTTCACCAAGCGACAGACTGATCCGTAAGGAAGGTGTAGGTGTACAATTTGTACCCGTACGAAGCCGGGGCGGGTCGTTAGTTTATAAAAAAAGAATGTCCGCCTAGCGCTTGTTCGTTCAAACAAGTAATAATGAAAAAATATGCACTATTTTATAGATAATTCTTTATCGAATCTTTTTACTTTTATAATTGCACCTTTGCGAAGCCTGTACATGTTTACAGTAGAACCTTATGCACAAGGCATAAAGTCAAAATCGGCACCGCAGTCGGCTCCACAGGAGGCATCCCAGCAGACCCAGCTATATCCAAATGTGTGTACTTGATATTCTTGTCTTCTAACCCCCCAACTTTGACCAAAAACCCAGCGGCGAGCTGATGGTTCCTCGCCTTCGCATCCATATCTATCTGTACCAAATCATCCCCTTTACACTTCCCTTCATTAACAGCTAAATCTTCAGCCCTTATAAATGATACTTCAAAACCCTCGCCTACTCTCTCCCCACTAAATTGTATTCTGCTAGAATGGTTCGTAGCTCTTGCGCTGTGATTATCCATAGCTGCTGTAAAATCACCATAGCATGCTCTAGCGTGTCCTGTTAAAGTTGCTATGGTATACAAATGTGGATTCAACTGACTTCCACCTATTTCGCCAGCCTTAAACAGAGCATCTGCCATTGCAAATCTGCCTTCTGCATCAGTGTTTGTCACTCTTACAGTTTTCCCACATCTGGAGACTAGTAACTCATCAGGTACATACGAATCAGCTCCTATTGAGTTTCTACATAAGCAGAGGACCCCTAATACATTCAAATGAGGGGGTTTCAATAGAGCACAGGCTTTTAAAAACCCAGCGACTGCTGCGGAACCACATTTGTCACGAGACATGCCGGCCATTTTGCCGGAAATTTTCAAATCCGCACCACCAGTGTCATAAGTTACTCCTTTCCCAACGAGCATAATTGTTTCAGTAACTCTGCTTGGATCTGAAGGCTTATATTCTATTTCTACCACTCTAGGCTTATGTCTTGGGACGGTATTAGCAGCTCTGGAAACTGCTGCAAGTAACGGATACTCGTTTTTGATGATATTTTCATCGTCTATAACTGTAATAGTTATGTTACTATCATTAGCGAAGGTATTTTTAACGTAATTGACTATATTAGTCGGGTTCATACGCTCCGGATCTCCTCCACCGATATCTCTAGCGACGATCCTCGATTTTTCCACAGCAATCGCGTTTCTCACAAGTTTTTCGAAGCTTTCGCTCAAGATTTCTTCGGAATGAAGGCCTAATCTATCAAAAATTCTCGTGTTATCTCGTTCCCTCTTCTGTAAAGGTATATACAACGCTTCTAAAGCGCCTAAAATACAAACCAGTTGTCCATCAGGGAAATTCACAACATTCTGTACAATCAAAAGCGGTTTTCTAGCACCAGAATCCAGAGCTCTCACAATTCCTTTGTACGCTGCATTTTTAATAACCCTCACATCGTGGTAAGGAGTGATTTTTCCTGTTGGAGACAGTACTATTCTGCCTCCTGGGACATATTCACAATTCCATACAGTAGCTGTTTTGTGGATATTCTTGTCTAGCTTGGAAATCTTCTCAATAAAACTGCTTATATCCCTCGGCAAAGTCACGTTCAACTCTTTTGGGTATAAAATGAAAATCACAGCGTCATAATCATTAGATTGAACGTTGGTTTCTATGAATATGTTCTCATGCAACTTATATTCAGTGGCAGCCATCTTGTTGAAGGATCACTACGCGAATGAATATATTTACGATTGTTAGTATTTGTTAGGTAATCTAATAGTGTTGTGGTCAATTGATTTTATAGTTTATCCTAAAGTTAGGTATAAGCCTAGTATAATTTATTACTTGATAAATATCACCATGGGTTCAGACAATAGGTATAACGACATTCTTTTTTTTTAAGAATATTGGACACGTATTATTTTGCGTGATTAAAGGATACGGCGATATATTATAGGTAAAGTCTCGAATGACGTCACGCTTAGATAAGTACCTCTGTATGACGTAGCGCACTCCCACTTCATAACCTAATGCAGGGTGGGCTGATGATAATAATATAATAATATATCGGCGAGTTATAAGGCGGTGATCACCAGATACACCTACAACTTGCCTGATGTTAAGCAATGATGTAGTCTACGATAGAACGCGCCAACCCAGTATACCGATTCACTCGTGATTACGAATGATTATCGGCGAGAAGGTGGCAGTTGAATGAGCCTCCTTATCTTAACAATGGGGCTGGTAACCCAGAGCACTTCGACCCAATGGGATCTTTTGTGCTTCCCCTTGAATGAGCCTCCTTAAGGTTAGAAACCTTATAGGAGCAACAGTTCCGACCCACCCTCCCTGCATGGTGTCACCAGACATCGCACCGGAACACGGCAAGGCCGCTTGGCGGTGCGGCTTATTATACTAAAGATAATTCTAATAACAATTATATTATAACTCGAGCTCTATAAATTGTGTGTCCCATCACTAGCCACAATAGATTGTTTATCAAACTATTTAAGTATTATCTTCCAAGTAAATAAATAATCAGGTATAACATGATACTGTGTTATTAATGTTATTATCAATTATAATAATCATTAATAATATTGTTTGTTTGTACCGGATCTTATGGATCAATAAAAAATTCACTAGAACTATTTCTAGAGTCCCACAACTGGGTATGGGTCTTCACACAACGCTGAGATGTGGGTTGGTAGGTGTCACATGTCCTCGAATGATTTGTTCTTAGGCATGCCTGTTTCCTTACGATGTTTTTTGCTGATATTGAGCAGCGGCGATGAAACAATTCACACAAAGATGTGCGGGAAGAATACAACAGTACCTATGTCTATTATTATTATTATATAAAAATATCTGGATGAGCGAGCTTTGCTCGGTATTTCTTTTTTTAAATGACATTTTCTAAAAATGATTCCTAGCTAGATCGATTTATCGCCCCCGAAACCCCCTATATACTAAATTTTATGAAAATCGTTGGAGCCGATTCCGAGATTCCAATTATATATATACATATATACAAGAATTGCTCATTTAAAGATAAAAGATTTCCATGTCACAATGTTTGTTACCGTACTCTTCCGAAACGGCTTGACCGATTCTTATGATTTTTTTTAAGCGTATTCAGTAGGTCTGAGAATCGGCTACTATCCATTTTTCATACCCCTAAGTGATAAGGGTTGTTCACCCTTATTATTTTTTTATTTATTTATGCGGTACGAAGTTCGCTGGGGCAGTTAGTAATAAAATAAAAATGAATCCGTATTTCCCTTGGTCACGGCATCACGCGTGTACGGCTAGACCGATTTTACTAAAACTTTTTTTTTAGAGGATGGTTCTTACGCAGGGAAAAATTATAGATAAATAACAATCTCCTCTGGATCGGCATGACCGATTTTTATGGAATCTGATATCTATATAAGACAGGTCTGAGAATCGGGCCTTTATTGGTTCACCGAACTTTTTCGGTGAGCCGTCCGAGGTCGAACCGATATGTTCCGAAATCTCGAATATTTATTTATTTATCAATAGGTACAGTTACAGAACACACATCAATTAGTCTGTAAATCTGCACTCCAATTACAACTGTAGACAGCTTCCAATATTCATACAGCTTTAGATTGTAAGTGAAGGTAACAAAGGAAAAATATAAGGTAAATATGCCGAAAGGGACTTTATTGGTTCACCGGACTTTTTCGGTGAGCCGTCCGAGGACGGTCGAACCGATCAAGTACTGTAGCAACTGCCATGAGGGCTCCCCATGTGGGGACGACCGTCCGTTGTCTAGTTTTAGGGGATCGGGGGGCATTTCGCGTTCGGAAATATGATAATAAGAAATATCTCTATAAATAGTAAAGAGAGGAGAGGATTAAAAGGGGAAAGTGAGGACAGGTAATTAAATGAATTATAGGGAGAGTAATGCCAGCTTTTTGGATAACAGATCTACTAGGTACTTACATTTAATTTTTTTTTAACTTACCTGGTTCGACGTTTTCAAGCATAACATTTATATAAATGTCTCGACTCATACGGTTGTGTTCGAAGGGGAGTCCTAGCGATCTCATGATCATCATGTCTATTTGTGGAGATTTCAGACAGTCGTAGCCGAGGTGAACGATCTGGGGAGTGGAGATAACTAAAGATGTCAAAGTCAAAACCTCACCGCCCGAGCGGCCTTGCCGTGTTCCGGTGTGATGTCTGGTGACACCATAAAGAGAGGGTGGGTCGGAATTGTTGTCCTTTAAGGTTTCTAACCTTAAGGAGACTCATTTCACTGCCACCTTCTCACCGATAATCATTCGTAATCACGAGTGAATCGGTATACTACGCTGGCGCGTTCCATCGTAGACTACAACATTGCTTAACATCAGGCAAGTTGTAGTCAAGCGCCAGCCTATCGCAGAATAAAAAAAAAAATGTTGAATCATATGCGTATGTGAGGTGTATCAATGTGTTGGGGGCTGAGTCACCTTCGTCCGTGGGACTGCAACTTGTGCAACACGTGGTCCCCGGGTGGTGCAAATCAGGTGACAATCAACTGGTAATTAACTTTACTTGTAATTAACTGGTTGTAGACAAAGCCGCACCGTTAAGCGGCATTGCCGTGTTCCGGTGCGATGTCTGGTGACACCATAAAGAGAGGGTAGGTCGGAATTAATGCTCCTTTATGCTTTCTAACCGTATGGAGCATTATTCCACTGCCACCTTCTCACCGAAATTCATTCGTAACCACGAATGAATCGGTATAGTGGACGCGTCCCATCGTGGACTACATCATTGCTTAACATCAGGCAAGTTGTAGTCAAGCGCAGGCCTATTTCAGGATAAAAAAACAGTTTCAACCTTTTTTAGTGTCCCACTGGGCACATCTTCTCTCAAACTATCTTACGAGTTGAGTTTAAACCTTAATCCACACACGCTGTCCAAGTGCGGGTTGGTGGATGTCACATGTCTTCGAATGATTAGTTTATTTTGCCGGTTTCCTCAGGATGTTTTCCTTCACCGATATTGAGCAGCGGCGATGTGACAATTCACACAAAAATGTGGCCACGACTGGGAATCGCACCCGCGACCTTATATTTCAAATGCCAATACCTCTGCTCACGTTGAATATTAAGGATTATTTTGACCCGAAATTAGTAGATACCCACCTTAATTAGGCATAATTTTTGGGTAGACGTACGAGATACATCGTATTTGGCATCCTGGGTTTAGTAACATACCGGTTGCCTCTCTAAGAGATAGCTAGATAAGTCGTAATTCGGAAATCTCGCGGATGCTAAATAATTTTGAAAATGAAAATGAAAATATGCTTTATTTTTTTTTGAGACGCGAGTCTACATAAAATTAGTACAATTTCTTTTCCTACCGTGCAGTGAATGACTGGCAACTACTGAGAAACACTGCCAAAAAAACTCAGTAGGCTTTTTTTTAAATGACGTAGGTACTTATATCTATTACATATTGTTTGTTTAGTGTGTTCAATTTTGTTGTCTATAAAAGCCTGCTTAGGATACTAGGATATATCTCGTAGCTGGCCCCTGTTAACATAAATACTTTTAAACTTTCGCGTCGCATTATCTAAATATATAAAAGAAGAAACTGACTGACTGACATATCAACGCAGAGCCCAAACCGCTGGGTCTGGAGACTCCAAATTTGGCACATAGGTTCCTTATGGGGTCTAGGGGTGCACTAAGAAAGGATTTTTCAAAACTCACCCTTTAAAGGGGTGAAACGGGGTTCCAAAGTTTGTATTGAGAAACAAGATTAGTGAGATCAATTTCGCGGGAGTAGCCGCGGGCGGAAGCTAGTTAAATATATATATTTATCATATCGGGCAACCTTTAATTTGGCTTTACGTTTCGGACATAGTGAGTGTAGTGTGTAGGCTCCCTAACAATAGTTAAATTATATTACAAGTGACGGTAGTTAGAGAAAATGATGTTCTACGGCCGCCGTCATCAACGGAGCTCTTTCGCTGGATCAGTCTGCTTGCGCCCACGACAGGTGCAACCCGTGTTGAAACGTAAAGCCAAATTAAAGGTGAGCGCGTTAATTGCCCGTTATGATAAATATATATACCCCTGTTTACAGTTCCCTAGTTAGCTCGTAGTGGCACCCAATGGGTTAATACCATTCCTGAGACCGATTCAAGTTTAAGTCGGTTGTTAAATAACTATGCCAAAGTCTTACATGTGGTTGAAAATTGGAGTGGCCCAGAGTGTCAATAGTACACCTTCTGGCTCCGTCCGGGTTCACGAAAACAAGTACGTGCTGATTGTCCGGGGCTGACATGACGGGAGCGAATTTGATGCAGGTCTTGAAAGCGAACGTCGATATCGCTTTGACTATCGACAAAGTTTGTTCTTGATCTGAAAAACAATATTGATATTAATAATGTCCTTTATAACGGATTTTATCGCATTTTATTTTAGATTTTATGTCCGAAAATTTCAGTCTTTTCAGACTTTTACGGGGGGCCTTAGGTATTTCACGTCCTAACTTATTAATTACAATTATTAATAAGTTTAAACGTCAAATATCTCATTCCCCCCGTGACAATGAAGTCAGAAAAGTCTTTAAAACGTCGGGATACAAAAACTAAAATAAACCGCGATAAAATCTGTTGTAAAGTAGTTTTATTTCAAAGTGTGTAAATTAAAGAAAATGTTATAAACGTTTTTTTAATACGCTTGTTATTATGATTAGCAATGATTTGGTCTACAATGAAATAAATAAATATAGTAGGACATCAACACACACGGTCATCTGATCCCTAACTAAGCAGAGCTTATGTTATGGTATCCAGATAACTGATAATTAATATACTACTTAAAATACTTTTCTTTTGTAAATACATACATTATACTTAAATATAGATAATTACACTCAGACTCAAGACAAACAGACATTTTCATGAACACAAATGTTTGTCTCGGGTGGGAATTGAACGGACGACCTGAGGCGTGAAATGCAAGTAACTTATCAACCTTTACCATGTATACAGATTCATTCATGATTGCGAGTGAATTTCTGTGAGTAGGTGGCAGTGGAATGAGGCTGCAGTTTAGTTGTAAACCATAAAGGAGCAACAATTCCGACCCACCCTCTCAAATAGTGTTACCAGACATCACGGTACCACGATTAAAGCCTTTCACCAGTTTCCTGACGCCTTTGCACCACCAGGGGACCACGTGCGCGGACTCTCGTTGAAGGGGCACTTCATTGCGTTCATTCCTAAACCCCGTACAGGGTTTAACGCTCTGGAGGCCCAGTAGCGACACTGAAGTGAAAGCCCTTTACCTTCTAATTATTTTTCAAATAAAATGGTAATTTTTTTCCGAAGTCTATTGTGGAGGCCCGAGGCCGTAGCCTGTTTCCCCTCAACTAAATACCACACCATTGCTCAGTTAATCAATCTGTTTTAGAATAAAAAAAACTAGGTAATGACTTACCAAAATGATCAGGATTTATGTAAAACGGTACAGTCCCATTTGGCCAAAACACGAAAGCAGAGACTGTAGAAACTAAAAATAAAATAAAAAAATAGAAAAAAACAAGTCAAGTACAAGTCGTTTTCATTTGTTACACAGACGAAACCTGCATGTCTGACTGGACGTTTGCACTGCATAACAAAACACGATATAAGCATAGTCTTATCTCTGTCTACTCATCTCTAAACGATAGAGATAGACAGTGCTTGGAACATGTTTTCTTGTGAAATATTTGACATCGACTAACCCGCACTTGGCCAGCGTGTGTGGATTAAGGCGTAAACTCTTACAACTCGTAAGATAGTTGAGAGAAGACCCGTGCCCAGTAGTGTGATACTATTAATGGTTGAAGTTTGAAAGAAGAAAGTTGGAAGAAGTATAGAATTGTGTCAATGATGAGAGCAATAGATTTAATAATAATATAGTGGGACATTAACACACGGCCATCTGATCCCAAACTAAGCAGAGCTTGTACTATGGAAACCAGATAACTGGAAATATACTACAAATATTTATTTTATACTCAGACTCAAGACATACACTGTTCATCACACAAATGTCTGACTTGGGTGGGAATCGTACCCACAACCTGCGGCGAAAAAAGCAAGTAGGTGCCTATCTTACCGACCACGCCACCGGCCCGTCAAATGTGGGTGTCAAACTTACCTACAAAATCCGGTCTTTCATCCCCATCCTTTTGTGATTGGATTGCTAAAAAATTTAATGTCAACAGCAATAATGTAAGAAATTTCAACATTTTACATCTAAATCTAAACAAAAAGTACGTTGTAAGAAAAAATCGTTTATTTTTTTCATTATAAATAAAAGTTTTATGACCCATAAAATTATTGGAGTGTGCAAATTTGTTTATGCAATTCTGTTCTACCATAAACTATAAGTATTTCTTGGTTAGGAGAAGGCACAGACATAGGTTACTTACTCAATTTTTTGTTCTTTAATAGGCTTGCTCTTGACTACAACTTGCCTGATGTTAAAAATGATGTAGTATACGATGGAACGCGCCTGTGCATTATAATAATAATGATAAAATTAATTCATATCAAGTCGTCATTTTACATAGATAAATCAATCGAAAGCAGTGAAATTGAGCTATTAATTTAAACCACAGATAATATAATACTATATTTAAACATAGGTGTAAATATATATGGAATCTCGGAATCGGCTCCAACGATTTTCATAAAATTTAGAAAATTTGGTATATAGGGGGTTTCGGGGGCGATAACTAACTTAATAATGAATACACAAAATTAAATATAATAACTAATTACGTGAACGGCGGACGTGAAATTAGAATGAGATATGAAATTAGAATAACTTAAAATGAAACTCACTATAATAACACTAAAACTAACATTATAAGATCTTAAACCTATCTAACCTAGGTGCGAATGGGTTCGAAGTTGGAACCACACTGCCCAACTTAATTATTAACTTAAAATTACATAACAAGTACTGTACAACTAAGGCTATCTAGGTTACATGTCGTAAAAGTCTAGTCAGCAAAATCAGCTCTGGCACGAGGCAGGCCATCGATGTTGCAATTGGTGACTCGAACCTCGTGACGGGCTGCAACTCGCGTTGTGGGATGTAGCCGTATGTAACAAACTTATTAAAATTTTAAGCAACTGCCCAATAACTTAAAATCAGATATTATTTTATACAAATTCGAGTAACTTTTCCATATCTGCTTATATACCGATTCACACTCGTGATTACGAATGATTTTCGGTGAGGTGGCAGTGGAATGAGGCTCCATAGGTTTAGTTACCATAAAGGAGCAACAAATCCACCACAAAAAAGTAACGAATTTTTTAAACTTTTTAAAAATAATCTCTCGCCATGACCATCAAGAATAAATCTGATCATCACCCGACAACTAAGCTAAGTTAGTTTAGCTTAGCTCACATGAGACAGTTTTTCATACGAGGTCTCTGGCTCTATACCCGAGTCGGACAAAAATACTTTTTTAACTTCCTTAGAAAATCTGAGTTGCAGCTCGAATTTTGGAAATGTGCTCGAAGCACGGCAATAGACTCGCTCCCTATTACGTATGAGACCTAAACATAGTCGGCGAAAAGTGAGTGACATTCACCTCTGCTTGCACCTTCTAATACAGGCGTGCGAAGGGTGATAGTCTGGAAAAGGGAAGCAGGAGCAAAAAAGTTCTTACTAAGGAAAATAACATCTCTTCACTACCGTCACCGATCGTTCTTACACTTGTTGCTATAAAAATTTTAGGCGTTGTTATTAAGAATTTATTATTAATATATTATTAAGAACGAGGATATTGACCATTCCCTATTGGGAAGCCGCTGGGGATCGGCTTGTATGGACTCTTCGCCACTGGTATATAAACAGCAACTGGTATATAGAACAGCATAAACGCAAAATTAAATGCACTATAAAACGTAGAGGAACAGGTTAAGCGACGCGTCTGGTAAAAGGACGTCAAGCCACGGGGTCATCATTACGTTACAAAAAAACAACACTAAAATTGAAGTCTTTTAATAACAAAAAATTAAAAAAAAACCTTACAACTACGTCACTTCCTCTTCAAAATTCTTAGTCAAACTAATGTCACTTTTAGTGATGACGTCGTACACGTTGATATCCTGTGCGTATTTTCTTTTTCTAAATAGACACTTGTCTGTGTAGATCATGACACTGACAGCTAGAAAAAATAAATAAACATCGTGGTGAGAATACGCTGTACGCTGGAGATATTTGTATGCGCAGTTATAGGAATTATGATCGATGAAATAAGACGGTAATAGACTTGCAAAAAGTGGGTGAAATTCACCTCTGCCTACACATTCAAGCAGGCGTGACGCTATGTACTTATTAATCTTTGTATTTAATTTAAAATCTTTCTTTACAAACCGGGTCTGTCAACAGTATTAATAATCATTCTCTCAATTTTATGCTCCTCCTTCCAATGGAAAAACATTTTCTTAATTATCGCCACCACTAAAGCTATTAGAAATAAGCTTAGTCCAAACAAAATAGTGTAAAGTGCCATTCGTAAACCAAGAGAATTCATTTAAATACATTTTGTTGTGTTAATAAAAAAAACGCTATTTTGTTGATCATAGTTATCATGTTTACACAATGTTATGACAGCAATTTTTTTTAATTAATCAAAAAGGTTCGTGTAGCTTATAAAACCTCCATGGTATGGTTTTTCTATTGACACTTAGCAATAGTAAAGACAAGTTGATTATTAAATTTTGTTACTTGCATGCAGTAATAACTATAAAATAGATTATATATTTTTTTTTTTATTAACTTAGCTATTCTTCCATAAATAAAAGTTCTGGTGTAATTCTCCTTTGAGACAGGAAAAATATAGTTAAAAATATTTTTGGAGACAGATGCGTCTGTATTGTATAAACGACCGCAGCCTTAGCATCCGTAAAAAAAAATTGATGTATAGTGGTGGCGCGAAATATTAACTTTATTTATTTTAATAATGACTGGAAATTATAATTTAGTTATGAACTATTTCAGTTATATAATTTTATAACAAGATGAATTTCGAAGATTATGGTGAGTTTTGATACAAAACAAGTTATTTTTGACGTCACTTTTTATAAATCTTTTTAAAAGCGGCGCCATACGAACTTATTTTATTTTGAGTAATTTGGGTAGTAAATATAATTTAGCTTAAATTGGTAGTTACTATTTATTTGTATTACTTAGAGCACTCACGCCTGTATGACTAGAAGGTGTAGGCAGAGGTAAATATCACGTACATTTCTAGCTATGTTTAGCTCTCACACGTAATAGGGAGCGAGTCTATTGCTCTCATCGGACACAATACCAAAATTCGAGCTGCTGTGATTGATTTTTTTATAAACCGACGCCATTTAACTATTTTTGTTCGATCCGGGACCTTGTGATTGATTTAGTCTGAAATAGACTTTTTACTTTAGCTTGCCTGAAGTTAAGCAATGAGGTAGGCTTCTTGACCCATTTTAGGTGAGAAGGTGGTAGTGGAATGGGGCACCATAAGAAGCAAATTATTTATGTAGGAGGTAGGTATGGTACAGCGATTTTCTTTGCCCTACAGACAGCCCGACTATGTAGGTACCGTCCACCTTACAGAATACACAGCGTGTAATAACTGTTGGTTGTGTTCCTGTGTGTGAGTAAGGTAGACAGTGACTGTGTAGGTACCGTCCACCTTACAGAATACACAACATGTAATAACTGTTGGTTGTGTTCCTGTGTGTGAGTAAGGTAGACAGTGACTGTGTAGGTACCGTCCACCTTACAGAATACACAACATGTAATAACTGTTGGTTGTGTTCCTGTGTGTGAGTAAGGTAGACAGTGACTGTGTAGGTACCGTCCATCATACAGAATACACAGCGTGTAATAACTGTTAGTTGTGTTCCTGTGTGTGAGTAAGGTAGACAGTGACTGTGTAGGTACCGTCCACCTTACAGAATACACAACATGTAATAACTGTTGGTTGTGTTCCTGTGTGTGAGTAAGGTAGACAGTGACTGTGTAGGTACCGTCCACCTTACAGAATACACAACATGTAATAACTGTTGGTTGTGTTCCTGTGTGTGAGTAAGGTAGACAGTGACTGTGTAGGTACCGTCCACCTTACAGAATACGCAGCGTGTAAGAACTGTTGGTTGTGTTCCTGTGTGTGAGTAAGGTAGACAGTGACTGTGTAGGTACCGTCCACCTTACAGAATACGCAGCGTGTAATAACTGTTAGTTGTGTTCCTGTGTGTGTGTAAGGTAGACAGTGACTGTGTAGGTACAGTCCACCTTACAGAATACACAGCGTGTAATAACTGTTGGTTATGTTCCTGTGTGTGAGTTAGGTAGACAGTTATTGTGTAGGTACCGTCCACCTAACAGAATACACAGCGTGTAATAACTGTTGGTTATGTTCCTGTGTGTGAGTTAGGTAGACAGTTATTGTGTAGGTACCGTCCACCTAACAGAATACACAGCGTGTAATAACTGTTGGTTATGTTCCTGTGTGTGAGTTAGGTAGACAGTTATTGTGTAGGTACCGTCCACCTTACAAAATACACAGCGTGTAATAACTGTTGGTTGTGTTCCTGTGTGTGAGTAAGGTAGACAGTGACTGTGTAGGTACCGTCCACCTTACAGAATACACAGTGTGTAATAACTGTTGGTTGTGTTCCTGTGTGTGAGTAAGGTAGACAGTGACTGTGTAGGTACCGTCCACCTTACAGAATACACAGCGTGTAATAACTGTTGGTTGTGTTCCTGTGTGTGAGCAAGGTAGACAGTGACTGTGTAGGTACCGTCCACCTTACAGAATACACAGCGTGTAATAACTGTTGGTTGTGTTCCTGTGTGTGAGTAAGGTAGACAGTGACTGTGTAGGTACCGTCCATCTTGCAGAATATACAGCGTGTAATAACTGTTGGTTGTGTTCCTGTGTGTGAGTAAGGTAGACAGTGACTGTGTAGGTACCGTCCACCTTACAGAATACACAGCGTGTAATAACTGTTGGTTGTGTTCCTGTGTGTGAGCAAGGTAGACAGTGACTGTGTAGGTACCGTCCACCTTACAGAATACACAGCGTGTAATAACTGTTGGTTGTGTTCCTGTGTGTGAGCAAGGTAGACAGTGACTGTGTAGGTACCGTCCATCTTACAGAATACACAGCGTGTAATAACTGTTGGTTGTGTTCCTGTGTGTGAGCAAGGTAGACAGTGACTGTGTAGGTACCGTCCACCTTACAGAATACACAGCGTGTAATAACTGTTGGTTGTGTTCCTGTGTGTGAGCAAGGTAGACAGTGACTGTGTAGGTACCGTCCACCTTACAGAATACACAGCGTGTAATAACTGTTGGTTGTGTTCCTGTGTGTGAGTAAGGTAGACAGTGACTGTGTAGGTACCGTCCACCTTACAGAATACACAGCGTGTAATCATTATTGGTTGTGTTGTGTAAGGTCGGCACGGCAACGCGAATTAGGTATGCCTCTGATGTTGCTGTCAAGACAACAGTGGTCGCTTACAAATTAATTTCTATCTAATAAGATTTTTAATCAATTTCAGCTCAGCATATATTTAAAAAACATAAATTATCAGTAGCCATTGCAATATTGAAAATAAAACCAAAAAATATATCTACCATACAATATATAGAACAATTAAAATCTAGATATAAAAATAAAATGGACGAAGATGACGTCAAAGTTATCAGTGATGATGTATCAGTCTGCAGTGATGACTTTCACTTTGACGAAAACGACTTTAATAATAGCGAAACGATTTTAAGACACTTTGAAAGTGATTTTGATCACAACTGTATGGATGTTGATGAAATCGTTGGGAATGATGGTTTTGTGACTGAAAAGGTAAATATTTTGTGTAAAAATAAATTGTTTTACATGTTTCAACCCTTTTTAGTGTCGCACTGCTAGGCACGGGCTTTTCTTAATTATCTTACGAGTAGAGAGAGTTAAGGACTTAATCCACACACTCTGGCTAAGTGCGGGTAGGTGGATGTCACATATCTTTATACTAAAACATTCCTCTGTTCAGTAAACCACAAATGAAAAGTTTATTGTCACCTGTCGCTACGACACTACGGAATCTTTGAGTGTTAAGATCTTTTGTAATATTGAATCTGTTCATCAACTTTTGTAGCTGACTGTATCCACCTCACAGAATACACGCAGTGTCTTAACTTTTGATTTCCTTGATGTGAATAAGATAGCCAGTTGCAATTCTATAATGATTTAATTACCATTTATCAAAATGTTCAACAGGAGTTACAAGAAAATTATCATATGCCAGAAAATTTGAGCCAAAATAATATTAATACAACGAATATTGCTGAAAGTAATACTTTTTTTGATATTAAAGACACTGAAAATAAAGCAGGCTTAAAAACCACTAACAGTAAGTCTTATAATTGTGATATTACGGCTCAAAATGACTATACTGAATCAATAAAAATTAGAAATGAGTCTAATAGTGGAGTTCTTACGGCCCAAAATAACTATACCGGCTTAAAACTAATCAACACTGAGTCTTATAATGCCATTAGTACGACTCAAAATGACAATGCTAGCCTAGAATTACTCAATAACAAACAAAATATTGGTAGCACTGCGGCGCAAAATGACGATACTGGTTCAAAATCTTTTAACGACGAGTATTATCATGGTATCAATACAGCTCAAATTGAATATACTGGCGTAAACTTACTAAATAACCAACAAAACAGCACTGTGACTCAAAATTATTATTCTGGCTCAAAACCAATCAATGACCAATACATTGATGGTACTATGGCTCAAAATGACTATTCAAGATTGAAACTATCCAACCAGTCTTACAGTGATATTTTTACGAATCAAAATGAGTATACTAGTTTCAAAACAGTTGGTGATACGGCTCCAAATGCATGTACAGTCTCAAAATTAGATAATAATATAACTGTAGCTCAAGATAATATTATTATTAATAATGCTCACGAAAAGCTACCTAACGCAGTGAGAAACGTTACAACAGATCACGAAACAGAGATAGCTTGTAAAGCATACATTAATAATATGAATATTGAAGCTAATACTCAAAGTACTCAAGAAACCGTACTATGCTCACATGGTAATACTCAAAACTGTACTCATTACAGTCAAAGTCAAATAAACATGAGTATTCCAAAGAATTTATTATACGGACATGAATATAATCACACAAAACAGACAACTCTAACAAAAGATAACAATAATATAACAGATTCAAATAATAAAAATACAAATAATAACAATAAAGCTCAAGAAACCGCTGAAATTCTAATTAATAGTAATAGAAACAGTGAAAATAATACACATTTCGCAAATAACAATATTTTAACTGAAAATGGAAACGAACATACTAAAAATGATAATTATAAACAGTTTTCTCAAGAGATTAGTGAGTATTTCAATGAAATGCATGATATAAATGAAGTTAATAGTAATCTAAACAACACTATTATTGGTATTTCTCATAATAGCGAAACAGAATTCACTGAATTCGATATTATTAATGAAATACAAACAAAACCTTACAATTTCGAAATGATTACACAGAATCTTAGTCAAAGCACTGAGACACATCCGAATCAAATTGAAAATAATAATACTAATTTCATAAAAGATATTAATACCAGAAATAGTAATAATAATACTGAAAACGATAATAATCAACAATCATTAATAGTAAATGAAGATTTAGATCAAGAAGATGAGTCCCTTCAAGAAGTAGTTTCATTTAAAATACTAGAAGAGTTGAATAAAATAAAGAAGTTCTTGAATCGAGACAGGTAAAATATCTTGTGTTATTCGTTCTTTCAGGGCCCCGATTCTCGCTCTAGACATTATCTCTAATAGACATATTATGTCGAAGATAAAATAAGGATTATATTAGTATTCTGTAATTTTTTCGACATTTGTCTATTAAAGTTAAATGTCTCTAAGCATGAGTATCGGGGCTCTGGTTGGAAAATATGGTGAGGTAATGCATGCACGGGTGTAGATAGACTCAGATCGATAGAAGTAGTAGGAAGTTACAGTGTCCTCAACTGGGCACAGGTCTTCTCTCAGCTAGTTTTATTGAGAGTCCAGGGCTCCTATTCTCACCTTTAAGAAATTTATCTCTAATAGACAAATATGGAAAAAAGGCGATTTCATTACATTTCAAAGACATTCGACATTTTTTTTCGAGATTTGTCTATTACCTAGGGATAAATGTCTTAAGCGTGAGAGTCGAGGCCTTAATCCTCACACGCGGAACAAATGTGAGTTGATGACATAAAATTTTCAGTTACAGGTAAGCTGATAAGATTTGTAATCAGCCATAATGGATTTAGTGACTACAAAAACGTAATTGAATCCAATATGGCGGACTAAAGACATACTTTACATAGTCTATTCATAAAATCACGCTTATAAAGTTAAAATGTATTTTGTCTCTTTCTTACTAGTATAAACGTCAAGATGTGAGACAAAGACAAACGAATTATAAACGTATTTTAGCTATAATAAGCTTTTAAGAGGGTAATGAATAAAATGGATACATTTTTGAAAACCATAATTAATTGGTAATGACTTGACGTTTATATTGGGTTCCACCGGGGATAGCATTGTCACAAGCACCACGGTCGGTGCAATGCCATAGAAATGTATATCTAGGTATAAATTTTAAGTTTAATTTATTTAGATATTCAAGAGGTGGTTCCAGTGACGGATATTCAACAGATACTGGGTACAAAAGTGACTCTCAAATAAGAAGCTCTAACAAAAGTGGTAAGTTGCGGCCAGTCTAAGCTGGCTACCTAGTGCACTCCCTATTCCCTTTATTCTCAGACTCTAATCCGGTGGGTTGGATTGACCGATACGATCGGTGAAAGATCGGACGCAGGACCGACGGCTTTACGTGCTCTCCGAGGCACAGTTATGTCGGTCAATCCGATCTATCGGGCTCTGAGAGTGTAAGGAGGAAATAGAGAGAAGTGCATGGCGAAGGGTGGAAGTCTGAAAAAGGGAAGCCGGAGCAAACAAGTTCTTACTTAGGAAAATAATATCTCTTCACTACCGTCACCGATCGTTCTTACACTTGATGTTATACTTATTTTTGTTGCTATTTAAAACTTTTAGGCGTTACATAATATATTATTAAGTACGTGTGATACTGACCATTTCCTAAAGCGAAGCCGATGGGAATCAGTTTGTATGGACTCTTCGCCTCTGATAGAGAGTCAGATTAGTTTTAATTGACGGGCCGGTGGCGTGGTCGGTAAGATACCTACTTGCTTTTCACGCCGCAGGTCGTGGGTTCGATTCCCACCCGAGACATACATTAGTGATGAACATTTGTGTTTGTGTCGAGTCTGGGTGTAAATATCTATTATAAGTATATATTTACAAAAGAAAAGTATTATATATATAGTATATACCAGTTATCTGGTTTCCATAACACAAGCTTTGCTTAGCTTGGGACCAGATGACCGTGTGTGTTAATGTCCCAGAATATTTATTTATTTAATTGTATGTAGTACCAACGGTATAACAGATAACAACGCTTGGAATTAAGTCGCTCTAATACAACACACTAAAAAAACAAAATGCAATAGATATTAGTACTTCATTTAAAAAAGAAAAAAGCCTACTGAGTTTTTGGCAGTGTTTCTCAGTAGTTGCCAGTCATTCCCTGCACGGTAGGATAAGAAATTGGACTATTTTTATGTAGACTCGCGTCTCAAAAAAAAAAGTATATTTTCATTTTCAAACAATTTCTTTGTTTAGCTCTGCAATTATCCGGTACAATTATCAACCAATCAGCGCATAGTTTATTTAATTATTTAACACAGTGCCATCTATCGGCCGCGACAAGAGACATTACTTACGAAATTGCACAAGTAAGTTTTACTAATATTATTACACTTAAAACCTTTTTACTTTTTTTTATTCTATAATAGGTTTGCGCTTGACCACAACTTGCCTGATGTGAAGCAATGTTGCAGTCTACGATGGAACGCGCTTACCTAATAAATACCGATTCACTCGTGACTTGAAGACAGTGACTTGAAGATGCCGACAACGAATTCCACAACTAGGCAGTTCGCAGAATAAAAGTGGAAGCAAAGCGCTTTGTGCGTGCCCGTGGAATTTCCACCATATAACGGTGGCGCATAGCCGTACCTCTACTTGTCCGATGGAAGAACGGGGATGGGGGAATAAGATAGTGTAATTCCAACGCACACTCTCCGAAGTGTATCCGTTAAAATACCGAAAGACTATCAACTATGCGGCGTTCTTCGAGGCTTTGCAACTTAGCCTTGACGAGGGATTCTTTGCCAATAAGCCTCTTGGCTCGCCTTTCAATAGACTCCAACGCTTTACTGCTGGGCACGGGTCTCCTCTCAACTTTATGAGTTGAGAGAGTTTAGGCTTTAATCCACACACGCTGGCCAAGTGCTTATAGGTATGTACTATGCGATCCAAATAAGAATAGGATTGGAAATCCGCCATCTTGGATCGGAATGCTGAACTTCACATCTTTTATTACGGTGGGCAAAAACTTTTGTATGACATAATAATCACATCTAAATGAAAAAATAATAAAAATTCGCAATCTTATTGCAGTTCGAGTAAAATTGGACATTTGGATTCGAATATTATTCATATGTCATATTCAGTCATATTATTATGTTAAGGTACAAACATATTTTATTAACTTCCGATGATAAAAGCTGTGTTGTAAGCATTGATCGGAGTAGGTAGAGCTATTTAGGTTCATTGACCGCAAACATTGATGTTAAAATGGATATTCTACGGGATTTTGGTTGGATTTTAATCATTATATGTAATTAATATTACTACTTATCCTTAAACCGGTCATTATATTTACCTTTCAGAGAAAAATTATATTCTTACATTACTCCCTAAGGTGTAAATAGCTTTTTATTATTTTTCTACTTAAAAATCAAATCCCGGGATATCCATGTTATTCTTACATATGGCAAGTACACAAAATAGGTCTACCTACTCCGATCTCTGGTTATAAGTTAAAAATGCATATAAAAATTTAAGGCATGATACGTCATTTCCGGTTCACAATTTTTTATTTTAGTGCTATATTCACAGGTGTTCGGTCAGTTAATAGATCGACTTCACGAAGAAGAGAAATGCCCTTCTTTTTTGGAAGACTTGCTTGAAACAGTTGATAAAATGTTAGAGAACATCTGCACAGGTGATAACACTCAAGATTCTGAGGTAAACCGCCATCTTGTATAAACCCGCGCTAATTAACAGATCTAAAATGGCGGCTAATAACAAATAATAATTAATTTGACGGGCAGGTGGCGTGGTCGGTAAGATACTTGCTTTTCACGCCGCAGGTCGTGGGTTCGATTCCCACCCGAGACAAATATTTGTTTAAACATGTCTGTTTGTCTTGTGTCTGGGTGTAATTATCTATATTTATGTATATATTTACAAAAGAAAAGTATTTTACGTAGTATATTACCAGTTATCTGGTTTCCATAGTACAAGCTCTGCTTAGTTTGGGATCAGATGACCGTGTGTGTTAATGTCCCACTATTAGCATTATTATTATTAACGACAGTTTGGACCGTCTCAGCAAAAAAAGGTAGTCAGTTAGGTACATGATTTTTTTAAATATAGACCTTGTTTGTTGCAAAATCAATAATCAAGATTATGTACCGGTACCTATTTAAAAATCCAGTGAAGTGCTAAATGTACTCAAAACAGAGGATTCCGTATTTTTCTAGAACTTATAAAACCTAATGTCTAATATAAATACATAGTTATTTAAAATAGATTTTTTTTTTTGTGTACTGTACCGACGTGTGTGACTAAAGACAGCAATAACGTGCGAGTAAGAGGGAATGATTAGTGCCGCCATTTTAGATTCGTTTATTGGCGCGGGTTATATAATACTTTTACTCGACTAAGACGACTCCGTAACGTTGGGATTTAAGATTAAAATATACCTCCATAAAATAGTTCCATTGGTTTGTGGTAAGCGTATTCTCTTAATAACCACCAAGTCCCGGGTCGAGCAAAAATACTTTTCTAATTGAAAATTTTAGTAGCGTGTAATAACTATTGGTTGTGTTCCTGTGTGTGAGTAAGGTAGACAGTGACTGTGTAGGTACCGTCCACATTACAGAATACACAGCGTGTAATAACTGTTGGTTGTGTTCCTGTGTGTGAGTAAGGTAGACAGTGACTGTGTAGGTACCGTCCATCTTACAGAATACACAGCGTGTAATAACTGTTGGTTGTGTTCCTGTGTGTGAGTAAGGTAGACAGTGACTGTGTAGGTACCATCCACCTTACAGAATACACAGCGTGTAATAACTGTTGGTTGTGTTCCTGTGTGTGAGTAAGGTAGACAGTGACTGTGTAGGTACCATCCACCTTACAGAATACACAGCGTGTAATAACTGTTGGTTGTGTTCCTGTGAGTGAGTAAGGTAGACAGTGACTGTGTTGGTACCATCCACCTTACAGAAAACACAGCGTGTAATAACTGTTGGTTGTGTTCCTTTGTGTGAGTAATGTAGACAGTGACTGTGTAGGTACCGTCCACCTTACAGAATACACAGCGTGTAATAACTGTTGGTTGTGTTCCTGTGTGTGAGTAAGGTAGACAGTGACATCTTACAATGTTTTCCTTGACTGTTAGAGACTAGAATGTACCTAGAATAACTTGATAGTAATAATAATTTCTTATCTTTCAGTTTCTTTTAAAAGAAGAATATATTGAAAGAATCTATCTCCTTAATGAATCTATACATTTACAAAAACATACAATAGAAAAAATATCAAAAATTCTTAACAACTTTCATAAAAAAATTACTGAAAAAAACTCCACATACGAACAAACAAATCCAAACGAAACTGAAAACATTACTTACATATTTCACATCTTGGAAATATTACTAAAAAAATATATGAAAAACAAAGAAAATTTCAGTCAATCATCTCAAAACTCTCAAGAGGATCAAAAAAATATCAAAAAAAGCTTAATAACTGATATATGGAAGAAGAAATGGAACCCAGATTACAAAAATGAAGAATTTTTGAATGTGAAAGAAAAGAAATGTATTTTAAAATATTGTATTGATTGTTTAAATAAAATTATAGTTGATTGCTTGAATGAATATAGTTTAGTCGCATATTCTGCATTAAAATGCTTTAATATTATACAATCTTAAGACTAAATAAAGTCCATTCACATAAATAGTAATTAAAATATTTTAGTACATTAACACACAGTCTTTAGATCCCAAGCTAAGCAGAGCTCATGTTATGGAAACCAGAAACCTGATATACTTCACATATATATCTACTAATTTTCTTTTGTAAATACATACATATTACACCCAGACTCAAACAGACATGTTTATCACACAAATGTCAGTATTTGATGGGAATCGAACCCTCGTCCTGTGTCGTGAAAAAAGCAAGCATCTTACCTACCACAACATTGACAAAATTCGAGATTGACTGCACCGAAAAAGATAATTCTCGCTATCCACGGCCACACACTAGGCTAGTGTGTGTGGATTAAGGCTTAAACTCTCTCAACTTCAATTGAAAAAAAAACCTGAGAAGCATGAGGACACTTATGGGTACTCAACTTATTTATTTATTTATCAGGGTTTGTAACAAGAAATATATATCCCATTACAAATACCAGCACACAACCATTCTCGTCCCCTATGCTAACTTTTCGTTCAAGCTGTACTTCTCCACTTAATTTTTTTATTTTAGTTAATTAGGTGATGTGATCGTGGTCGGTAAGATACTTGCTTTTCACGCGGCAAGTCGTGGGTTCGATTCCTCCCCGAGGTGTATTTGTGAGATGAACATGTCTGTCTCGAGTCTGGGTGTAATATGTGTGTTTACAAAAGAAAGTTAGTATATGTATTGTATATCACTTATCTGGTTTCCATAACACAAGCTCTGCTTAGTATGTGATCAGATAACCGTGTGTTAATGTCACAGATGTAAAATGCTCTAAAATATTAGTATTTAAAATATCATGAAAATAGTGTGTTTGATTAAATACAAGTAATTTGTAAGACAATTGTAAGTTTGAAAATTAAATTAGACTTATAAAATTATTTTTTGTATTATTTATTTTGCCCATTCGATTTAACAGTTCGCCCAGACTGCATAGGTACAATAAGACATAGGTGTGGGGACACCTTTAATTTAATCCCCACACGTGGTCCACGGGTGGTGCAAATCAGGTGACAATCAACTGGTAGGCTTCGGCCGTGGTTAGTGACCACCCACCAGACAAAGCCGCACCGCTAAGCGGCCTTGCCGTGTTCCGGTGCGATGTCTGGTGACACCATTTAAGAGGGTGGGTTGGCATTGTTGCTCCTTTAAGGTTTTCTAACCTTAAGGAAGAGCAAGTGTCTTACTGTCCACGACACTGGCCCGTTAAATGTAGCCGTAACATGTTTAACTTTTCGTTCTTCCAGTTACATCGCAAATCTCTGGTCTCTGTCGCCTCAGCCCTAATGAGACTGTTTTAGCTAGTTTTACGAGAATTTGCTGTCGTTATATTGATTGAATAATAAAACTTGTAAATACCTTCTAAACAACTTTAATCCAAAAATAACTTAAACTACTTCTTCTCTGGTAATCCTAACAGCTTTCTTACAGCTTCTCCATATTTTTCCACTTTCTCTTCACTTTCACCATCATTGAAATAACTTGAAACAGCATTTTTATATTCCTCTGCATTCGGTATGGAAGATATATCAAAATTTTTATACTCCTCATCTGTGAGCGTTTGTGTATCATTTTTAGTTTGCATATACCACTTCACCAAGCTCCTTTTTGAAGCATTATTTTCCCAATTATAATACTCCATATCATCCTCTGATTTTTCCTTTTCCCAGTCCTCAAATCCCCAGGATTCGTGGTAGCAAGCAGTTAGTAAATAATTTACGTATTCCAAATTCTGTAACCGTGCTGGACAACGGTCAGCGGTTATAGTTACTATATCCGTTTCACTGTCATAACGATCACCGACTAAACGTATGAATTTGTCCTTTGCATGTTTATCAAGGTTTAATGATGAAAGTTTGATACGGAGTGTAACGATACGTGCTAACGGATTGCGAATAGATGGACTAGCATGGCAGTAATCTGATGTAATGATTTCAACAGGGTAGTGCTTTTCGATGGCTTCTTCAGAATTTAAGAGAGCCGGCCATTGGGTACAGAACTTTTTTATAGATTCGCACTGACTTTTAATAACTGGTGGAGTTAGGTGAAGGAAATTAGGTACTTTCATAAGTTCTGCATTGGCTTTTTTCCCGGGTGGTGCTTGGCCTTTGGGTACGTAGCCTTGTCGGAGTGGTAGGGGTACAGAAGATGGGTGGAAAGTCTTTGGTCCTGGCCAAACATTGCCCCAATTCTGTAAAGGATGAAAACAGAACATATAAGTAAGCTTGATCTGCCATTCCAGTCACACCTATGTCAGCTATAAACAACTTTTATTTTTAAATTGGACCCAGGTATGCCAAAATTTACCAACCCACAAATTGACAAAAAATTACTTATAGACATCAAAAATTAGAATGTTTTATATTATCAGGTACTCAGCAAAAACAGCCAAACTTTGTCCAAGTCTGACGGCATAAAATGCATGTATGAACAAGCTGCACATTAGGACCATGTATAAAATAATTCTGCTACAAAGATCTAAAATAGTATTAAAATTTATTTAATAAATCAAAAATAATACAGATTCAACTAAGATGTGTTATGTAATATTAGAAGATAAGAATATTAGAAATAAGTTTTTGGAATTTTGCAAGTACATAGTTTTAAGAGTAAACAATAGAAATAAGTAGTATTAAAAGAAAGCACAAATACATACTGAAGATTATGTAGATTGTGCTTTCAGTAAAACAAGACCATAGAATTTAAGACCAAAAGTAAAAGATAGTAAAGTAAGTAAAACACAATAAGTTAAAATAATTCAATAAAAGTAAATAGTACTATTAAACATAGAAATAAAGATGAAATGTCGCGACAAAATTAAGTACTATAGAATAAGAAAAATATAGTTGAAAACCCTAGCAACAGACAAGCACAAAAAAGAATCCAGGACTCCAATTTAGTTAGGGGGTAATTGCAAAAAAAAAATGCAAGCTCTGAAACCGGCATCAACAAAAATTTCTCTACTATAATCAATCACATAGTGACCGCACGTAGACAATTTCAAATATTGTCTTTCAACCTGATATTGGCAGAATCACTGTTAATGACGGTGGTTGCCAAAAACATTAAAAAATAAAGTAAAAAATCTCAAACTTCAACCCTTTTTAGTGTCCCACTCACGGGTGTTCACTCAAATATCTTATGAATTGCGAGAGTTTAGGCCTTAATCCACAAAAGCTCACTTCACTTCACTTTTTAATGTTTTTGGCATCCACCGTCATTCACAGTGATTCACAGTGATTCTGCCAACGTCAGGTTGAAAGACACATTGTTTTTAAAATTGACTATGTGCAGTCACTATGCGATTGAGTACGGTAGGTAGGTAGTTCATATAAGTGTGGGCGGGTAGATTGAAAAAATAAACAAGACAGACAAAACTAAACGAGTTTTAAGTAAACCGGCAATAACAAGTTACAAATACACAAAAAAAAAGCTGGAAAAGTGTGGGCTTGTGGATGTCACATGTCATCGAATGATTACTTCTTAGACATGCCGGTTTCTTCCCTATGTTTATCTTCACCGATATAGAGCAGTGGCAATGTAACAATTCGCACAAAGATGTGTGGGATCGACAGGAAATAGTTCCTGCGAACTTATATATTTAAGGTGAGGTACTGTCGCTTTGCACATCCTTACTTCAGCCGTGCGAAAGTGGTTTGTTGATACGGGCATTTGATAACTGGGTTCAATTTTGCTTAAACAATTTCAGCATTTACAGTATCTGGCATATAAAAAGAACACAAGGGTTAAGCTCTCAACTATCTTAAGAGTTAAAGAGTTTAACCTTAAATTGCACAAGCCTATTAATTAACCTATAATAGGCTTGCACTTCACCACAACTTGCCTGTTAAGGTATGATGCAGTACACTTACATAGTAAATACTGATACACTCGTGCTTGTTGACAGGCAGATTATAGCAATTGGGAAATAATGCCAGTGGTAAATTCCACAACTTGGCATTTGTACCATAAAAATGGAGGCAAAGCACTTTGATAAGTCTATTTTATATAATTGTAGATAGTAGATTGTAGTGGGCATGGATTTCCACAACTCAACATCAGTTATGCGCCTATTTTGCGTAGTGGTCTGTCGTAACTACTGCCAGCCCAGTTCCAGGAGGAATCCTAGCAGACTCTTCACGTTGCCGCCGGCTTCCTGGAGCGACCTCAGCGACCCGAGGTGTTCAGCCCTGTATTTTGCTAGTCCTGGACAATATAGGATCACGTAGACGGCTGTTTCTTCTGCTATTTTATATAGTTTTAAAATATGCTGGTTGCCTCACGACATTTTCCTTCATTGATATTGAGCAGGGTATTACATAGTCAGTTTAGTTATTTAGTCTGTAGCCTTTTAGTTATTTTAGAAATACATCTAACTGATATATTAGCTAACTTGAAAACTAAGTCTAACTTTGGCTTTCAGGTTAGCCAACGTAACTTAGCAGAAATAGCCACCAGAGGCAAAATAACTGAACGCAAGGTATTAGAGGCTTTTGAGGTTATTAATGTTTTGTAGTCTTTACCTGGTCTACTGCCATTCTATCAGCTCTGTCAGGCTGAATATCAGCCCTGCGGGCAATTTTCCTTTGTTGTTTATCCCTTTTCTTTAATAAATCTAACACACGAAATTCTTCTTCATCATCTTTATTTTTCTTTAAATTTTCAGCTGTTGTGGAGTATATTCGCCATATTTTAGCGTTAGAAACGACAGGAACGCTACTCGGTCTGTAATTCCTGATAAATATACTCATTTTATTTGTTTTGAAGAGATATTTTTACACAAAATTGGAAACTTAGCACTCCATTTTTGAGGTTGGAAAATAGATTAAAAAAATAAGCCTATGTCAATAAAAAAGCTGTCACTGTCAAAGCCATAGACAAGCATCAGCGTCCCTGCGTTCCAATTCCATATAATTTTGAGGGTCACATTTGGGGTCATGTATTTACGATTTTTACGCAAGGAATATGGTAATTTTTAGGAGCTTGTCAATGTAAATCAATAATACTTCTCAACTTTTTCCTAGACTTTTTGTCTTCCGACATATATACTATATTAAAATATATTACGCTATATATATTATACCATAAAAGAAATGGTTCCGATAGATTTCGTAAAAAATATTTATTAAAAATGCAATAAATAGTGATTTTATATGTCTTAGGATTTCTTGTTGCGGTTAATCCTTCAAATGAAAAATTCTAAATACCTGTGCGCGGAAACTCAAAATCATAAAAAAAGAATTTAGTTTACGACTTCAAAATTGATTTAAAACAGTTGAAAAAGAAGTAAAACACCGGTAGGTACCACTTATTTAAGTTTATGCTCCTGTTCACACAAACGAGATACCTACTACTTATTTGTAACTAAACAATTAACAATATGGATTCCACACAGCTGTAGCTTAGTTTAAGCTACAGCTGTGTGGAATCCATTAAACTACATTCTTCCCTATTAAAATGTTGGTTTAATGTTCAAGAACCATATCCAATTAACCAACATATTATATCAAGATGTAGATACCTATATAAGGAATCTTCTACACATAGGCAACCTTGACTGATATCACCCATGAAACAATAAAAATCTTTAAAAATTAATGAGTTCTCAATTGGACACATTGAACTTAGTAAAAAGACGTCCAAGTGCGAGTGTAACTCGTGCTGAAAGGGTTCCGTTTAGTATCAGCTAAGAGTTAGTGGAGATGAAAAGCATTTACCCTGTAAATACCGATTCACTCATGATTTAAAGACATGTAGATTATACCTAGCTATCAGGAAAATCTTGGCAGTTGACACAGTAAAAGTGGAAACAAACCGCTTTGTGCGTATACCTGTGGTATTTCCAACATATTATCGATGGCGCGTCCGAAGAATGAACGGGGATGGGGTAATAAGATTATGTAACTCCTACGCACACTCTGAAATGTACCTGAGTCTCAGACAGAATCTGTCTCTCGCCTTGCCTGGAGTGGACAATCTGGAAGGTATCCAACACCTATTATCTTTCTGATTAAATTCGTGCGGGATCCAAGACAGTTTAGGTGTCCCGGGACTTGGCCGGGTTCAAATACCGAGTTTCTTCACGGCACCGCTGTTGATTCTGGTTTTCAGGAGCAGCAGTGGGATTGTAGTAGTGATTTAATACCATAAAGAAAACTGGAGTTGTACGTGGGTATGGTAATGAGAGGCGGGTTTAAGGGTTCGTTAAGACTCCAAAACCCTAAAAACAATAAAAAAAATCTAATACAACATCTGATTGATGTTGAATGATTTAAATAGATACTGTTGAGTATCTCAATATGATAACCAGAGGTTAATAAGTAAAGTTTTTTATGTACTTGCTCGCTGGGCACGAGTCTTCCCTCAACTATCTTGTAAGTTGAGAGAGTTGAGGGCTTAATCTACACACGCTGGCGAAGTGTGGGTTGGTGGATGTCACATGTGTTCGAATGATTAGTTCTAAGATATGCCGGTTGCCTCACGATGTTTTTGTTCACCGCTATTGAGCGATGTGGCAATCACACAAAGATGTGTGGGCACGACCGGGAATGGTACCCGCGACCAAATGTTTCTAAGGCGAGGCCCGTACCGCTGCTGTACCTGCATGCAAATGTTGATATTAATATGGATCTCACCGGATTTTATGTTATTTTTAAATAATAGTAAAAACCTTAAAGAAAGATTAAAATGTTATTTTTTGTTTGTTTTTATTTTGTAAATGGGCTCATTTCACGATGCAGTGGATTCCTCGAGACGGCAGTCGTCTCCAAAGAAGACCACGGAAACGATATGGTGCGATGATCTAAGCTCGTTTGTAGTTACTTGGACTGAAAGAAGCTAGCAATAGGGACAGTTGAAGGCTATGGTTGGAAGACTTTTACCTAGCATTGAGACATTAATATTTAAAAAAAAAATTAATAGACCTATAATTTTTTTTTATAGTAATGTTCTGTGTATATGTACATGACACAAAATTAAAAAATAGCTAACCACAGACAATTATTTTTTTTAAGCCATGTAAAGAACCATCTCCATCATTTCAGTTTTTGATTAAACCCATCCATTTAAGCGTCGCGTCGTGTCGCAACAAACTTGTATACAGATACACGCGTAAAAGGTGTTTTAACCTCGATTTTTGTGTGAAAAAGTCAGACAGCATTGACAGAGCCGTTTCTTTGTGAGATGAATAAACTCAACCACCGACGTTACGGAATAGTTACAAGGAACACTCGGCTACACGTCAATCTATACCAATCCACATTCTATACATTTCCAGTAGAAGCTGATCTCGCGTTGTATAGGATTTTCGTACAACGAGAGGTCAGCTTATACTGGAAATGTAAAGCTCAATGTGAAGCCGTGTGTACATGGAAGTTTGACGAGTATTACAAGTATGTTGCCTAATAGCGCTAACCTTGTGACCGTCGAAAATCAATCGCGAAAAATCAATACGATTAAAAAAAAACGAATAAAAAAAGATCATACACACACTACACCCAAGTCAAATTCATAACTACCCCTAGTTTTTGCGTCGTGGATTAATAAAACACAATAAAACTATTTTTTTAATAACATTTATTAAATTTTATTAGTTTTTACAAAATAACTGAGGTAGATTTGCCTTAATTATCTATGTACTTACATTATTTTTACATTAGTGTTGCTTCACTATCGATTATTTATCGATAAGTTGTCAATACTATCGGCATCGAAAATAGAATATTACAATAATGTCAACGAAATACATCCAAAACTTTGAACAATACTACCTACAGACAGTATTATATTATCTGTGCTACAGATGAAGACCAATTACCTAGTAGTATTTTTACATTTTATTTACCAAAAGTTCAACTCGATAGTATCGACGATGAATTCCATGAAACATTTTATACTATTGATCTTAGAGAATTTAACACGGAACTGGTATTGCGCGCGTTCCCCTCTGCTGAGGTATATGAACAGTTTGTATGCATAACCTGTTCATGTTTCGGGTTTGTGTGTAGCTTTTATTTACGTGTGCATTTGTAAAGACGCTTTAACTTTTACATGTGTGCTGTACGTGGTTACCTCCCCTGCCCCAAAAACTGGGAGAAACAATGTAGTACTAGAAGTGGCGTATACACCTCCCGTGTTAAATGCTCTAAGGTATCGATACTATCGATAGTATAGGTCTTTATCAACAGTATTTCTCAAAGTTTTAAATAAAAGTATTAAAAAAATGAGTTCAATAGCATTGACTGTACTGTAAAATACTTATACTATCGCATTATCAATATTCTGAGTATTTTAAGAGGTCAGCTATATTATACATCAACTATCGATAGTTATACATCACTATTTAACATCGAACTATACCTACTTACAGCCATAGTGAGTTTCACTCTAAATTTAATATTATTATATACAAAAATAACATATTATTTTGACTAATATTTCTTGTATTTATTAAATTTACTAATAAATGCACAGCGTTATTTTATCTATCACAAAACACAGGTAGATAATAAATCAGTAACAATAATTGTTTTATGCGATTCATGACTAATAAGTACGTTCCATTCGCGTCATTTAAAAGCAGGGATGACACGGTAGGAAAAATCGTATTTTAATTAATCCATCATTAAGATTATTTAAAAATGTTAGACACGTTTTTACAGAGGTATAAAACTTAACTAACCGTGACGTTATACGAGATTTCGTTTGGACATATAATCGTAATCGTAATCATAAATAACAGAAAAAAAATACATATCGAATATTTTTTATTTACTTAACTGACAAGAAAAAACAATGGTCATCATCCCTATTCTAAAAGCCCGACGCTATATCACTACTAAACCGACGCACCTAGCGCGGCCAGGTTTATTAAAAAACATGTTTAACAAATTTAATATTACCTACTAAACTACAATGACGAAGCATAATTATTTAGACATAATAAAAACCTCATGGCCTGTGGTAATAATTCGTGAAAATGACAGATGCAATGAAACGAATTAGAGATTTACAATATTTTTACATGCTAAGTAACTAGTACTGAATAATACCCTTAGTTGTAAAGCACAAAAGTTCGATAGCACGAGTTTTAAATAAAGTAAAGTCTACTCGCTTAGAAAGTTGGTACACCCGCAGATTTTTGCAATCATTCCTAAAATATCCTTCGCTTCAAACACGCCACATCATTTAACAACAGGTGGCATGGTCCAAAGACGGTAGATTACTAATGGCACTATATAAACAACTCAAAAACTGAACTTTTTAGGTAAATAGACTTTAAACTTTAAATATGGAAGTGGGACCTCATTCATTCAATTCTTCCACAGTCGCAGATTCATGTTCCACCAATTGTTGATAATTTTCACTCTTCTGCCTCTTAACGCGATGCTTCCAAGGATTATCATACAATTTCGTCAAAATTCCCGACCACCTCCTCATTAACTCAGTCATTTGCCTCTCAAATTCTTCTCTCAAACAATCCATATTCAAATCCAGCCATTCCAAAGCATTTTCACATTCCCCTTTCATAAACTCCCTTTCTTTATCTGTTAATTTTGCCGCCATTTCTGCTACGTTCCGCTTCACTTCATAGATATAAGATTCTAGTTGATTCCTTACTTCTAACCGTCTTCTACTCTCTTTATCTTCTTCTCTGTAAGCTGCAGCGTCCGCGATCATTCTTCCTATTTGTAGTTGATTCAATCTATGTACATTTTGAATGGTAATAGTTTCTTTGTTCCCTGTACTTCTATCTTCGGCTGAAACGCTGAGAATTCCATTCGCATCAATATCGAAAGTGACGTCAATCTTCGCTACACCTCTTGGCGCTGGTGGTATACCATTCAACTCCATAACTCCTAATAGATTGTTGTCTCTAGTTAAACTTCGCTCCCCTTCAAATATTTCTATAGTCATACTTGTCTGGTAATCGTCTAATGTGGTAATTTCTTTAGTTCTTTGGCAGGGTATAGGAGTATTCTTATCTATTACTCTAAACATCATTCCTCTAGAAGTTTCTACGCCTAAGGATAAAGGAACCACATCGACTAGCAATAGATCTTGAATTTTCTCGTGATGTTGACCGTTTAGTATAGCTGCCTGTATAGCTGCACCGCATGCTACTGCTTCATCAGGGTTTAAACTGGTAGTTAAAGGCTTACCTTCAAAATATTCGCGAAGAATACTCTGAATTTTTGGAATCCTTGTACTACCACCAACTAAAATTATATCGTCTATATCAGATTTCCTTATTTTCGCATCAGCAATCGCTTTTTTCACCGGCTCCAAAGTGTCTTTAAACAGATCGGAACACAATTCTTCAAACATAGCTCTTGAAACTCTGCCAGTATAGTCAATACCGTCGCAAAGCGTTTCAACTTCCACCGAAGCTTCTGAATACGAAGTTAAAACCCGTTTCGCTCGTTCCGCCGCAGTTTTCAACCGCCGTAACGCTCTAGCATTCCCTGAAATGTCTGTATGATATTTTTTACGAAAATCCTCAGCGAAATACGCTACTAAACGATTATCAAAGTCTTCACCGCCGAGACGAGTATTCCCCGCTGTAGATTTCACCTCGTACACAGAGTCGTTGATTGATAAAACTGAAACGTCAAAAGTTCCACCTCCTAGATCGTAAATTAGAACATTCCTGGTACCCTTTCTATCTAAGCCGTAAGCGAGGGCGGCTGCTGTAGGTTCGTTAGTAATTCTTAGCACTTCTAAACCTGCTATTGTTCCTGCGGTCCTGGTAGCCTGTCGCTGGGAATCATTAAAATAAGCGGGCACTGTAATCACTGCTTTATCAACTTTATCACCTATATACGCCTCAGCAATTTCTTTCATTCTAAATATCACCATACTACTTATTTCTTCAGGCGCGAAGGATTTATTTTCACCTTTATACTTAACTAAAATTGTCGGCTTACCCTTGTTATTGGATACTTGAAATGGCCAGTGACGTAAATCTAGTTGTACCCCAATGTCGTCGAAACGCCGCCCGATGAGTCGCTTCGCGCCAAAAACCGTGTTCCACGGGTTAGACACAGCTTGGTTTCGTGCCTCTTCGCCTATCAACCTCTGTGTAGGTGTAAAAGCTACGTAAGATGGTGTCGTTCGATTTCCTTGTTCATTTGCGATAACTTCAACACATCCCTGTCTCCAAACTGCAACACAAGAATAGGTAGTCCCTAAATCAATACCAATCGCCACCATTTTGAACACAAGTCACGTGTTACCATTAATAAGAAATACGTTTCCGGTGCAAAACTTTTTCAAAACTACTGCGTTTGCCGCGCTTCCTGTGGCTTATATAGCCTCGGTTTGGATTCGAGAATCTTCCATTAAATAGACCAATCACAGCTCGAGATGTATAGAACGTTCTGGAATAGGGTTGCCAGTTGAGTAAAAACGTTTTCCCCAAATTTTGTTGACTATTATTCTAATGGTTGACTTATATTAACATTATAAATTGAAATTGTTTTTAGTAATTTTAATTATAATCGTGAATGTGGACCCACAAAAATTGTGCAATTTAATGGGTATACAGCAAAACGTGACTTCCATGAAATATTCTGAGGTAACTCTTATTAAACGTAGAATCGAATTGAAATTATGCGCCGTTTTTCAAGTTGGATAAAATACTTTTCTATAGGTAGCCAAAAGTAAAATTAATAAAATTAAATATAGATATTTTACGGAGAACAGTAAGTAAGACTTGCATAAGTTTAAAAAAATACACCGCGCTTTTCTACAGGAAAATTTCACTAATTAATTACAATAAGTTAAATTTTATTAATTCATCTGTTAGGTTCTTGCTTCAACCGACTTCAAAAAGGAGGTTCTCAAATTGACTGTTCTATTTTATTTATTTGTATTTATGTAACGCTATAATTCGGCCAATTTTAGTTCGACTTTGATAATTTTTGTTTCCAAGGGTCAAGGGTTTACTTTCCAGGTCCCATTAAAATTTTATCAAAATCGGTTAAACGGGTTTTGAGTTATTGTAAAAACATTGATTTTTATAAAGATTTTATTTTAAAAGTGCAATATTATTATATTGAAAAAATTATTTATAATTAAGCACGTTCTGATATCGAAGCTAATATTCGTGAAAAAGATATACTCGAGTTTAAGTAATACATTTTAGTAAGGTAATTTATAGTAGCTAGATTTGGAATTGTTACGCGCCATACTGTCAATGGCGCCTGAGGGTGCGTGAGATGAACGTGCTGTCCTCCCTCTCTTTCTCTCAGTCACGAAAAGTTGCGTCTAATTTAATTATTTCATTATCATCATCTATCTAAGTAAGCGTAAAAAAGCAATATACATATTTTTAATTATTATGTACTAGCTTCTTCACACGTATTTCATTTAAAACGTAATTTTATTAACTTCTATAAGCGCAGTCGGATAACAATTATCCTTTTCCGGGTTTCGAACTATATTCAGTAGTTTAGGCGTGACAGCGTATCAGACAGACAGGCAGACAGAGTTATTTTCGCATTTAAAATATTAGATAAGTTATCTTTATTACCCAGGCTGGTGTATAATAGCATAAAATTAGGAACATTTATGATCTGATTATTAAAAAACCCTAATCAGGATAAATACGTTTAAAGATTCTTTAACAAACGTAGACACAGTCGAAACTTATATAATTGTATTATAAAGGCACCATTTTAACACTGTACATATCCCAACTCCCGTAATTATTGTAAATTTCCTACGCTGGTCACCCTATTCATACATTTGACGTTTGACGTCACTACCGGTTATAACACTATCTCGCTCACACTTTCTGTTTTTACAGGATAGCTGTTGCTTCTTGCTATTTGTTGTATATATCTGTCCTTGTCACACACACGCATGATACGTTGCTATCTCGCTCGTGCTCGTATTATTTTTTTTGGCCCTTGTTTACAAGCACGTGTTTATAAAATTGGTTCAGTTTGATTGATGTTTAAATAATTAGGTAGGTAATTGACTCAGTTTCGTTTGTCACGTGACGCAAACGTTACGAAAATAACAAGAAAACTATTTAGATTGTATAGGATTTATTAAAATTTTATTGTAGAAATTTTAATAGGTTTTTTATGAAAGTTTTGGATTTAATTATCTACCTAGCTATACATACCCTGTTCATCTGGCCTTGAAACAAAGTGTAAGTAAATATTTTTCTCTAAAAGTTCAACGGTATTATGATGGCGTTTAAATAACTCGACCGATTGACAAAACGTTAAATTCTAAGTAAACCTTTTACATTAAAATGTGACGACCCATGGTATTAGTAGGTAATAGGTATCAAATTCAATCAAAATTTTGAATCAAGTCATTCTTTTTTTGTGTTTATACATGTAAGTAAACGATTTAATAAATAATAATTAAAATTAAGAAAATAATAGAAGACATAACGACATTCCGAGTTCCAATAAGTCTAAAAGTAGATTACATTATCCGTCCATTTTCATGAGGCAATTTCTATGCTGTCTTTGTTTTGCCTGGACAGTGGAACTTTCTAACCTCATACTATCTTTTTGATTAAATTCATGCAGGATCTAAAACAGTCCATCCGCAAAAAAAAGTCTGAAAGGATTAGATAGTAGTTAAATAATTTCTACAGACATCATCATTTTAAAATATTATTTACAGTGTTCCGGTATTTGTTTACTTCTAGACAGGGGCGTAGCTACCGCCGTATCTGACGTATCGATTATACGGGGCCCCCAAGCTACGGGGGCCCCCGACGTGCGTAAGCAATAGTTAATAAAATCTCAATTTATAGTATTCCAGAAACGACTTAGTAAATTTAATAAAAAAAGAGTCATCATCATAAATGATTTTATAAATCAGTTTCACGAAATATGGGCAAGAGTGTAGGTATATTTTTAAAATAATTTTTCTACGGATTTTACCGCGGCTTATCTTTTCAGACTTCATCGTCACAGGTGGAATGGTCATGGTTTTTTTTATTTACCAAATTTTTTTTTTTGTAAATATTTTGGATAAAGTGACGGATAATCATGATGAATAAATACTTCTTATCATTTTATGTAAACATTTTTTATCCATTTAAACATTATTTTTATTGGAAATCTTTACCCTTCATATGGGCCCCAAACAATTTTTTATACGGGGCACCGCCATAGCACGCTTCGGCACTGCTTCAAGAGTAGTCAAAAAAAAAATTATACTTATCAACCGTGACCGATAAGTACCTACCCAATTTATGGTTTTTTACCTATATCTCATGGCTCGTTCTCCATGGACAAATTTAGGTAAATATTAATACGAAACGGTGATATAACCGGACAATAAAAATCACTAAAAATTACTGCTGCTTACATAATTAATTTGATGTATTTCAATTAAAACAACTATCCACGTGCGTGTCTCTGGTCACGCGCCATAAAGTTCCGTAGGCCAAATTTTCTGTGTTTTGTGTTATAACACCCAAAGAAAGAATGAAAAACATTTATTTGACAGAGGCAGAACACAGAATCTAATGATAAAAATACACATGAAAAGAGAGAGAGAAAAAACATAGTACCTATCTTCTTAAATTTACGCGAATATCACACATTGAAATAAAACCACTTTATAACAGATTTTAACGCGGTTTATTTTAGATTTTAGATCCCGACGATTTCAGTCCACCCGTGAACATGAAGTCTGAAAAGACTGAAACGTCGCGTCGGGATCTAAAATCTAAAATAAACCGCGATAGACTCCGTTCTAAAGTAGTTTTATTTCAATAAATGAAAACATCATCATCATCGTTCCCCTTGCCTTTTTCCCATTTCTATTGGAGTCGGCTCCCAGTCTAACCTGCTACGGCTAGCTACCAGAATTATACGAGCGACTGCCATCAGACCTCGAAACCCGTAGGGAACCAGTAGCCGAGATGGTTAGACCAGGTGTCAGATTATATTGGCTTCTGACTACATGTAACGATTGTCATAGATGTGTTAAATGTTAACCTGGACCGACGGCTTAACGTGCTCTCCGAGGCACGGTGGGTAGTCCCTCAACCAACCAGACACCGAAACAAGTTTTTGTTGTTACACAAATATTGTCCGGGGCGGGAATCGAACCCGCGACCTCCACAGTATAACCCAATTGGACGGCTTACACCGCTCGACTACCGAGGTCGTCCTTTTTTTAATACCACATCATAAAAAAATATCCGAAAAAAATTGTGGTGAACCACCCTTATCACTTAGGCGTGGATCACGAGTAATTCTCAGACCTACCGATTATATTAAAATTTCATAAAAATCGGTCCAGTAGTTCCAGAGTAGGTAGTATGGTTTCAAACACCGCGGCACGAGAATTTTAAATATTAGCTTAGCTTCAACCCTTTTTAGTGTCCCACTGCTAGGCACGGGTCTTCTCTCGAATATCTTATGAGTTGAGAGAGTTTAGGCCTTAATCCACACACGCCGGCCAAATGCGGTTTGGTGGATGTCACATGTCCTCGAATGATTAGTCCTTAGACATGCCGGTTTCCTCACGATGTTTTCCTTCACCGATATTAAGCAGCGGAGATGAAACAATTCACACCAAGATGTGTGGGCGCGACTGGGATTCGAAATATTAGATCAAATTAATTTGACATTTGGTAGTCTCGCAAAATATCAAGAATAGCTAAACCGATTTAGTAAAATTAAATGATTTTTTAATTTATCGAACGAAATTTGTTGGTAAAATAAAAAAAAAAGAAATTGACAGAGTGAAGATTATGTTTTGACTGCAATGGGTTATTTAGCACTCCGTAGGGAACCCTAAAAACTATAAAAAATAACTAATAAAATATCGATAAATCGAACGCAGTAACTATATCCAGTAATTTTAATGAAGTAACTCAGATTTTGTTAAACATGCGGATTTTGAAGTGCTGCGCAATTTTTTTATTAATTGGTAAGTTAAATAAATCTAAATATTTATATAAAATATAAATTAATAAACTAATTCTAGAATTCTTATCTTAAAAACTAGATAAGACGTCATAATATTCCTCCGAATCGAGGCCTTGGTGGAATGTGCCCAGAAAGCTGGCAGCATTGCCACGTTGTATGGCAATGCTAATTCTTTGACCAAGATGTAGGCCAGCCCTCTGGTCACGTGAAGAGTCTATTAAGCGCCTAGAAATTTCTTTAAAAAGAGCACGGGCGCTCGGGCCCCACGGTCCAAGCGTCTCAACCCCAAACGGCTCAAAATAATAATAATAATAATAATATATTCTAATCTCTGACCGTATTTTTTTGTAGCTTTGAACATTTTCGAATCATTTACCTAACAAACAAGAACATTAATATCGTTATATCCGTTCGGATACAGATAATATTACTATACTGGGTTGGCCGGGTTGTTGCTCCGGTCGCCTTCCTCAATGACAACTCGCCAACCGCAGTGACAGTGTTAAATGGCAGCCAGAAGGGCCTTTATTAATTCATCCTACTTTTTGGGGACGACGGTCGTACCTACCGATTAAGTTCTGTGACAACTGCCTTGAGCCCTCAAGTGAGGACGGACTTCGGGTCAGGACGTTGCCGGACAACTCTTTTAAGGGATCAGGCTGTTGTCTGGGGCTGTCTATTATTTCGCCATAGCGCGGCCCGATACGGGACCATACTCGTGTAGGGAGCCTGTCGAGGAGGAGCGCGGTGCGGTCCTCGGCCGCGTGGGCGGATATTTCGGCTTGTGTGTTTGACAGGCCGGTGGTGTGGTCGGCAAGGAACTTGCTTTTCGCGCCGCAGGTCGTGGCGTAGGTTCAATTCCCACGGAAGTCAGACATTTGTGTGATGAACATGTCTGTTTGTCTTGAGTCTGGGTGTAATTATCTATATTTATGTATGTATTTACAAAAGAAAAGTATTATATGTATAGTATATACCAGTTATCTGGTTTCCATAGTACAAGCTCTGCTTAGTTTGGGATCAGTTGACCGTGTGGTAATGTCCCACTATATTATTATTTTTACTTATATTTTGTCCCTACCTAGTACCTGCTTTAGTATAAGCAGCGAGTCGGAGTTAATGTCAACACTGTCTACTGTACACACGGCTACACATCAGGGTATAAATATCCAGTATAAGCTGATCTCGCATTGTATAGGATTTCCTTACAACGAGAGGTCAGCTTATACTGGAAATGTATAGCTTCAAGCATGATGTGTAGCCGTGTACAGTCTTGGTTAGTTTGGGAAAAGATGTGCGTATAAGTTGATGATCTAGAATAAATATTCTGGGACATTAACACACACGGTCATCTGGTCCCAAGCTAAGCAGAGCTTGTGTTATGGAAACCAGATAACTGGTATATACTATACATATAATACTTTTCTTTTGTAAATATATACTTATCTTATCTTATCTTACTAATTCTTACTAATCTTACTAATACTAATATATATACTTACTTAATCCTACTAATCCTATCCTACTAATCCTATCCTATCCTATCCTACTTCCTACTATTATTATTATAATTATTATAATATTATAAATGCGAAAGTAAGTGTGTGTGTGTGTGTGAAGGTTTGTTACCGCGTATCTCCATAACCGCTCTACCGATTTTATTGAAATTTGAAATGTAGGTAGTGTATACCCTAGAATCGGACATAGGCTAACAATATTTTCAAAAATCATCCCTTAAGAGGGTTAAATAGAGGGGTGAAGTTTGTATGCAACTTTTTATTCCTTGGTCCTATTCATTTAAAATTCGGTACACATAAACCTTAAGACAAATAATGAGATACGGGTTTTTTATTTTTCCATAATTACCCCTAAGAGGTGTGGATAATGAGTTTTATTGGTAAAAATTAAAGTTTCTCTGGATCTGTATAGTCTCAAGTCCGATTCACTCCAAATTTGGCACACATATACCTTAAAAGAAATCATGAAACACGTGTTTTTTATTTTTCCAAAACTACCCCCGGTGGGGGTGTTAAATGAGTTTATTTGGAAAAATTAAATATTCCATAACTGTTTAGTCCTTGGTCCGATTTCCTTCAAATTTGGTATAAATAAAGCTCAAAACAAATAATGAAACACGTGTTTTTTATTTTTTCATTTTTTTTTATTTTTATCCTAATACTAAGCGGGCAAAGCCTGAGAAATTATTCTGAGGGTGATTCTCTTCAAAGTTGATATCATAACTCCTTCGTAATTTTGATCTAAATTACTTTTTATTTGATTTTATTGAATGACATGTTTGATAACTCAATGCTACGAATAGAATTCGAAATTTAAATTTCATTTCTTATAAGTATGGTCTAAGAGCCGTAGTATTTTTAAGAAACGCCTATTGATTTATGGATATAACTATGGGCGCTTGACGATTACAAAAAGTTGCTTACACTCCTACACTACTGAACTAATTTTGTATGGAGATTATTCGAGACCCGGGAAAGGATAGTTTTATCCGACTGCGAAAAAAGGGATTAATGGTCTAGCGCGATTACCAACATGCGCGGGCGAAGCCGCGGGCGGAAAACTAGTAATAGATATTTACACCCAGACTCGACACAAACACAAATGTTCATCATTAATGTTTGTCTCGGGTGGGAATCGAACCCACGACCTGCGGCGTGAAAAGCAAGTATCTTACCGACCACGCCACCGGCCTGTCAAAAATAAATTGAAATATTGAAATAAAACTACTTGAATATTATTGAAATAAAACTACTCTTTAACGGATTTTATCGCGGTTTATTTAGATTTTAGATCCCGATATTTCAAAGTCTTTTCAGACTTCATGTTCACGGGTGGACTGAGGTATTTGACGTCCAAAAATATTAATCACAATTATTACTGACTACCTCCAAACATTAATATTTAAGTTGCGTTCCGTTTTAAGCAAACTGAGCTCACAGTGTCTTGAATTCTGAGTTGATTTTGCTTGGGTTTTGGTACAAGTAAATTAAGCACTGGGTACCAAGCTGGTGGTATATTCCAACCATTTTCTCTGTTAAAGTAGTTAGTTTTATTTCAATGTGTGATATTCGCGTAAATCTAAGACATTATTATAGAATAATATTATTATTTTTCAGCGCGTGCGTGCTCCTACCAACTTGAAATCCAAGATGTCCGCTCCATTTTGAAGAAATTTTATCACAATTTAAATGCGACTTGTGATTATATTGAATGTCCATCTGCAGCCAACGCGACATGCATCAGAGTGACAAGTAAAACTGAAGACACCACTATTTACTTAATCGCTCGGAATAAGTGCCAAGTCAAATATGTCAAATGTCACAAAGGTAAAATATTACAGAGTGCACTCGGCTACACTTCGAGATATACATTTCCAGTATAAGCTGATCTCGCATTGTAAAGAATTTCTTTACAACGAGAGGTCAGCATATACTGGAAATATATTCGTTTCTCTTTTTCTGTTATCTTGATATCTATAACTGTACTAGCGGCCCGCCCCAGCTTCGCTCGGGTAGCTTCAGCCCACTCAACAATTTACAAAAAATGTGATAAATAAAGAACCGCTCAACCGATTTTGTGCAAACTTCACATAAACCATCTACTAAATAGTCCGAACAATGCCTAAATTTTTGGTTTGAATAGGTAAGCCCGTTTTTGAGTTATAAAATTACAACGAAAAGTGGCATTTATAAGATTTTTATGATTAAAACCGTTAATTTTGACTTTTCTTATTTACAGATTTGATGGTGAAAGTCTTACCATACAATAGTTGCACAAACCCCATCAATAATACAAGTAAGTTGGTACAGTCAGCGAGGCCTAAACTGAGCTTAGCAGTGTGAATGCGATATAGATAGTGTATGTTGGCCTAAGGCGCGCCGCGTACCTTGGACGCGACGCGCCTTAGGCCAACATACACTATCTATAAGGCCAACGCGAAGTGTTCCTCATGATTTTGCAGGGGGAATCTCCCCCTAACGTGAAGTATACGCAGAGGTGGGCCATCATACCAGCCGGGGGTTGCAGAAGTATTTCGTGTTGCCGCGACACTAGGCTTAGGTGTGAGATGGAATACCCGGGGGTTTTAGTGGGTACCCTTAGGGAGTTCCACAAACCCCCCGCCCATTGCCCACTCCGTGCGGGGGTTTCATAAAGGATTTCCCCTTGAAAAAAAAAGGTGCGAGGCGTCCTTTGCTTGGTTTAAAGTTTATCCGGTCTGAAGCGCGGCGCGTCCCTTGTGCGATGCATCTTATACAAATGATCACTTGATGACTCACACAAGTGAAAAGTTTCCAGAGTACGAAAATAAAAAAATTAATTTGGTCCATCTTGTAGATTACCTATTAAAAAAATATTATCTTTAAACGAATAAATGCTTCAAATCTCCAATAATTACCACCCAAGGCCAAAATATTAGTTTTTGAGTATTGTATTATCTGGGGTTCGAGAAAAAAAAGTGGCTGAAGGCCTTGTTGCCAATGCCACGGATAAATAAAAATAAAACGAAGTTGAAAAACTTTTTTTTTTGTTTTTGGCCAAAGAGCATATAAACGTTTACGCTGATTTTTGGCTATGGTTGCTTGGACCTTAGAGAGGCGAAGATAGGCAGGCAGGGTTACCAATAAAAAATAATCAAGAAAAAATAATCAAAATGAACCTTCTAATCACCGTAAACATGCAGCTAATTATAATAAATGTGAAAGTTTTTGAATTCAGTGAATGTTTTACTCTTTCACACAAAAACTTATTATTCCGCGATCATTGGTGTGGGTTACACACTTTTAATTAGTTTGTTTTTGTTTTAGCCTATATTTATTGTAACTAGGCACAACAAAACATGATACGAGCATAGTCTTATCTCTTTCTACTCATCTCTAAACGATAGAGATAGATAGTCAGTGCCGGATTAGCCACATAGCAAGAGTAGGTATTGCTACAGGCCCCGCGCAAGAGAGGGCCCCGCGTATTCAAAACATTTACTTTCTAAGACTAAAACCGTAAGTGCCTTAACTAGTTCTGTTCAAAATACAATTTTAAAATTGTACGACACGCAAATGTCCCCTATTAATATGTGGTGTATTATAGGGAGCTGATTGCTCACTGTCTAAATCATTTTTATCGAAGGATTTTTTTGTGTATTGACAGATTTTCATATCTACATAGTTAAAACATGAAAAATATTCCATAGATAAACATTATCTAGCTATTGAACATACATTTTATTTAAAGTGGTCAATTTATAACCACTTTTACTTCGGAGACAATAGCAGAACAAGGGCCCCTCAATATAATTTGCTATGGGCCCCGCGCTTGCTTAATCCGGCACTGTAAACAGTGCTTGCAACATGTTTTCTTGTGCAGTGGAAACTAGGGACTATGTGTACCTGTGTTTTGTCCCAACAAAGAAAAAATTAATAAAAAACATTACAAAAAAAAACTAGGTGTAATTTTCAGGATAGAATTTATTTATTTTCTAAGTTACCCATTGTATAAGTTTATCTATTTCAATAAAATCTTCCCTTTCCTAGATACAATACTTAATGACGGAAGTATGAACCAAACGAAAACAAGATCAAATTGGCCATTCAATCTCATTACACAGAAGCCTCCAAAACCAGGTAATAATAATAATAAAATTTATCCAATTCAAGGCGTCATTTTACATATTAATATCCGGACGACCGAGCTTTGCTCGGTACCTTTTTTTTTAAATGACATTTTCTAAAAATGATTCCTAGATCGATTTATCGCCCCCGAAACCCCCTATATACTAAATTTTATGAAAATCGTTGGAGCCGATTCCGAGATTCCAATTATATATATACAAGAATTGCTCATTTAAAGATATAGTAAGATATATGTATAAATCAATCGAAAACAGTTAAATTGAGCTAATATTTACATTTTGACCCGAACGAGGTGGAACCTGTTTCAGGTTTATTAAAAAAATAAATAAAAAACATTACAAAAAAAAATACAAAAAAATGTACACCTAGTTTTTAGGATAGAACTTATTTATTTTCTAAGTTACCCATTGTTTATGCACTATTTCAATAAAATCTTCCCTTTCCTAGGTAAAATACTTATTAATGGAAGTATGCACCAAACGAAAACAAGACCAAAAGGGACAATTATTTCTGTGAGCCCTTCAAGTCCAGGTAATAATAATAATAAAAATCCCATTCAAAGTTGGTGGTTAAGAGGAGAAAGGGGTTCTAACCAAGTCTCACACAGTCTGGAATAGTTTGCACTTGACTACAACTAGCCTGAAGTTAAGCAATAATAGTAGTCTACGATGGGATGCGCCTGCTAATATACCGATTTACTCGTGATTACGAATGATTTTCGGTGAGCTGGTGGCAGTTCAATGAAGCTCCCTTTGGTTAAAAACCATAAACAAGCAACAATTAACCACAAACAACTTATCCCTCTTAATGTCATTGTTTAAGATCAATTATATAAAATTCTCGTGTCACAGTGTTAGTTACCATACCCCTCCGAAAAACCGCTACAGTCCATCAAATCTAAGAGGTACCGTTTGACGTTTCACTGTTTTCTATTAAATTAGCTTTATAGAGGCGTAATTCACACTATTTTTATTAGCTTTCCAGTAAAAATAATTGAATTATGAAGCTATTTTTATTTTAACATAACATAAACAATTTTCATACAAAAAATTTAAATTCTAAACGTTTAGAACTGTCAAACGGTACTTCTTAGATTTGATGGACTGTAGGTTCGCTTAGTCTGTGCTCCGAAACGGGTTGACCGATTTTTATGATATTTTTTATGCATATTCAGTAGGTCTGTAAATCGGCTACAATCTATTTTCCATAACCCTAAGTGACAAGGGTTATCTATTTTTTTTTTATAATGTGGCATTAAAAACACACGTTTCTATCACCAACCCCTATTTTTTAATAGTTGTTTTAGTAATTCAATCATTATACATTCCGCTCGAGATCAAAATATAAATCGCTCGGTAAGTTATTCCCTCAGGCGTCTACCGGTGTCACAAAAGAAAACTGATCTCCTCCGAAACGGTTAGATTGATTTTGGAAACTTATATTCAATAGGTCTGAGAATCGGTCGTAATCTATTATCGGACCCGGTAAGTGGCACTGCTTTGCGGGTCAGGACGACGTCTGCGGGGTCCGCTAGTTAACAATACATTACTATACTTCCTGGTGTTGTTGGGAGCCTGTTACTTAGTTATGTTGAGGTGACTGGAGGATTGGGTGGTAGGGATTGTTCATTGTAAAGGGAAGATCTTCCAGCCGGGCGAGTTGTGTTGCCCGGCGACCGCGGTACTCCCTCCGACTGTTCTTGTCGGGAATTTGTATATATGCTAATCGTCGGTGAAACTTTGCTTGTGCGATTCAGGATTGCTATGACGTCATGTCTCTTTTTTATTCTGCGATAGGCTGGCGCTTGACTACGACTTGCCTGATGTTACCGATTCACTCGTGATTACAAATGATTATCGGTGAGAAGGTTAGAAGTGGTCAGCCTCCATATGGTTAGAAAGCTTAAAGGAGCAACAATTCCGACCCACCCTCTCTGCATGGTGTGACCAGACATCGCACCGGACCACGGCAAGGCCGCTTGGCAGTGCGGCTTTGTCTGGTGGGTGGTCACTAAACACGGCCGAAGCCTACCACCAGTTGATTGTCACCTGATTTGCACCACCCGGGGACCACGTGTGGGGATTCAATTAAAGGTGTACACCCACTGACGAAGGTGACTCAGCCTACATATCTCACTCTCTCTGACTCAGTGTCTTGAGTGGTGTTAGGTATGTAGACGCCACAATAATTTTATTCTTATTACCAGGCCAGTTCGAGTTTAAAATATCTGTTAAGCATCAAGCGCTAGCAGAAGATTCTGTAGAAGGATTGGAAGGTACTTATTATGACGGGCTTACGTGGTCGGTAAGATACTTGCTTTTCACGACGCAGGTCGTGTGGGTTCGAGTCCCAACCAAGACGGACATATGTGTGATGAACATGTCTGTTTGTCTTGAGTCTGGGTGTAATTATCTATATTTAGATATGTATTTACAAAAAAAAAGTATTATACAAGCTCTGCTTAGTTTGGGATCTGATGAGCTTGTTGAGCTTGAGCCGTGTGTGTTATTGGCCTACTATATATTTATTTATTTATCAATTATACATATAAATGGGGTATTTTCTTTCTCTCCGCCACCTCATTTGTGGGGGTAAGACCGTGGATCGAGCCCTCGGCCTTATATTTCAAAAGCTAGGTCAAAATGACTGCTCGATTACCTATCATTACCCATGTCCAGTACAACAATGCCTTCAGGATGCTGACTTCCAGCTCACTGTAGTGCGTCAGGCACGGATGATTATTTTGTAATAACGCGTAAGAAGTCGCATCACTTTTACGTGTGAGAGAAAGTACTAACAGCATGTTGAGGGTATTTGCAGATAGGGTAGACGGTCTCAACATACTCCATAATTCATTCATTTCTTGTGTTTATACCACAGATAATATAATACTAATACTAACATAGTGGATAAGAATTTATGAGTGCCTACTAACTTACTGGGTCGAAGAAGGCTGGGAATAAAAGATTTTTTGGAACGAAGTTCCTTATCGCGCGTTTTTGAATGGGGGCTAGACGGAAAAATTCTTACGAAAAGTTGTCACGACACTTTTTGCTATAGTGAGCTATTGTAAGCTGTGCGGCGTGCGTTAAATTATAACTTAACAAAAAAAAATTTTTATTACAATTCCTTCACTAAATTAATCGAAAGGAACTTCGTTCCATCCGGGTGTGTCCCTTGACACCTCTCAAGTTTTTTTTATTATGCTCGATATGTGAATCTGTGTAGACTACATACGTTAGTTTGTTTCTTCGTAGCGCTTAAACAAATGGAAAAATGATGGTGATGAATGGTTATTGCTATTTCAGATACATGCCCAACATCCTGTCCATCAAGTAACAGGATGGTGTGCGGACGTTGTTCCCACGGGGTCTACAAATCGTTCCTGAGCATCTGTCATATGAAGATGTACATGTGTAACAGGAAAGGAGAAAGTAAATAGCGTAATATTCAAACAAGAACTACTTACATCTTTTCTATCTATCGCCCAACACAACGGAAAATAAATCTAAATATATATAAAAGAAGAAACTGACTGACTGACTGACTGACATATCAATGCCGAGCCCGAACCGCTGGGTCTGGAGACTCCAAATTTGGCACATAGGTTCCTTATGGGGTTTAGGGGTGCACTAAGAAAGGATTTTTCAAAACTCACCCTTTAAAGGGGTGAAACGGGTTCCAAAGTTTGTATGGTGAAACAAGATTAGTGATATCAATTTCGCGGAAGCTACTGTGTTGATATTTTTCAAATTTGTCAACAATAGTCCGGAGAGGGGAGATTTAGAGTTATTTAATTTTTTTGTATAACTTTCAGAAATTACGTTAGCGTTACGGGGCCCTTGTCCTTACTCCGCACCGTACCTATCAGACCCCGGAATGAGCCCCGTGGGTCAGGCAATGGACAGGGTCGACGACACGATCGAGCGTTTCATAAAATGCCGAGAAAAACACCATGTCCGGGATAATAAAAATCATATACCAGAATCGTTTAAAGGTACATACTTTATATGTATTAATATATAATAAAATAATTATCTGGTCCTTCCAGATACGAATACAACGATCTTGAGCCTCCATAAATTGCAATGATGTTCTGGGACATTAATACACTTTCTAAATCAAACTTATTTGGTTACTTTTCTTACTTAAAAAAATGGGGTTTATTCACTGTGCGTCGGCAGTACGGCGAGCAAACCTCCATGTCACTGTCATTGGGGGCTGAGTCGCCTTCGTCAGTGGGTGTTAGACCTTTAATTGAATCCCCACACGTGGTCCCCGGGTGGTGCAAATCAGGTGACAATCAACTTGTGGTAGGCTTCGGCCGTGTTTTATTTTAGTGAGTGAGTATGTGGACAGAGGGAAATCTGCGCAGATCGCGAATTTAGTATTTTTAGGTCGTGAGTTCGATTCCCACCCGAGACAAACATTTGTTTAAATATGTCTGTTTGTCTTGTGTCTGGGTGTAATTATCTATACTTATAAGTATATATTTCCAAAAGAAAAGTATTATATGTAATATATTACCAGTTATCTGGTGTCCATAGTACGAGCTCTGCTTAGTTTGGGATCAGATGACTATTATTATTTTATTGTTATAGTATACTTGTAATTTTTTTTATTTTTTTTTTCAGTTGATCCAAAATGTCAGTTTGAAGGTTTAGATACCGTGAGTGCTGAAAAATCAATGGAATCCTTACATTTCTGCATTTTCTGCTTCAATTAAGTAATTCATCAACTTGTCCCACATACAGCGGCCCTTAGAACATTTAACAGGGAATTGTTAAACGCAACTTTTCTAGTACTAAATTATTTCTGCCAGTTATTGGTGGAGGCGAGGTAACCGTATAAAGTATACTTTTACATGCTCACGCACACTTAAAGCGTCTTTACAAATGCACACGTAAATAAAAACTACACACAAAATCAAATCATGAACAGTTTATGCATACAAAACTGTTCATGTATACAAAACTGTTTATGCTGCATACAAAACTGTTCATGTATGTACGTCGGCAGTGGAGAACGCGTGCGCAACAGTCCTTGTGTTAAATGTTCTAAGCAGTGGCCTACTTTGGACGATTTGCAGAAAATAATTTTATTTTGTTTTTATTCTGCATCATCTCAATCTGTTGTATACAACAATAAGTCATTGCTTTGTCCAATATATATGAGTTTGTCTGATGAGGTAGTTCATCGTGGTGAGACACGTCTCGAATAATAGGAGTCCCCTTCGTCCTATTCGTTCTGATTAGTCTGTCGAGTAGCGTTGTAACACTAAGTCTCTCCATCTGTCGAGTAGCGTTGTAACACTAAGTCTCTCCATCTGTCGAGTAGCGTTGTAACACTTAAGTCTCTCCATCTGTCGAGTAGCGTTGTAACACTAAGTCTCTCCATCTGTCGAGTAGCGTTGTAACACTAAGTCTCTCCATCTGTCGAGTAGCGTTGTAACACTAAGTCTCTCCATCTGTCGAGTAGCGTTGTAACTCTTGTCTCTCCATCTGTCGAGTAGCGTTGTAACACTAAGTCTCTCCATCTGTCGAGTAGCGTTGTAACACTAAGTCTCTCCATCTGTCGAGTAGCGTTGTAACTCTTGTCTCTCCATCTGTCGAGTAGCGTTGTAACACTAAGTCTCTCCATCTGTCGAGTAGCGTTGTAACACTAAGTCTCTCCATCTGTCGAGTAGCGTTGTAACACTAAGTCTCTCCATCTGTCGAGTAGCGTTGTAACACTAAGTCTCTCCATCTGTCGAGTAGCGTTGTAACACTAAGTCTCTCCATCTGTCGAGTAGCGTTGTAACACTAAGTCTCTCCATCTGTCGAGTAGCGTTGTAACACTAAGTCTCTCCATCTGTCGAGTAGCGTTGTAACACTAAGTCTCTCCATCTATCGAGTAGCGTTGTAACACTAAGTCTCTCCATCTGTCGAGTAGCGTTGTAACACTAAGTCTCTCCATCTGTCGAGTAGCGTTGTAACACTAAGTCTCTCCATCTGTCGAGTAGCGTTGTAACACTAAGTCTCTCCATCTGTCGAGTAGCGTTGTAACACTAAGTCTCTCCATCTGTCGAGTAGCGTTGTAACACTAAGTCTCTCCATCTGTCGAGTAGCGTTGTAACACTAAGTCTCTCCAGCCATCTGCAACGCGGACTACGATTACGATTTGCTACTCTTTTTCGGTAGCTAGTCCTGTATTTAGATAATCTCCCGTTTGTCAGTTGGAACTTTTAGGGCGTGATTCACACATTTTTATTGCCGATGTAATGTAGCATGTTGAAAATGCCATTGTTTTGGTTTAAAATCGAAAGTATATCAATACCTATTACTACTGCTGGCGGTGCCCTAGCGCTGGATACCGTCCGTCCGTATCATACCTACATTTGCAATTTCAAATCTAGTTGTTTTCATTTTGCCCATATGTTATTTTACCAGGCCAGCTAGATATGTCGCCTGTAGGCTAATTCCCGCCATTAAATAAGTTCAGTTGCAGTGCAGTTGCAGTTAAGTTTCGATCAAAACAGCCCTTTCTTATACTCGTAATTTTGACAACCGCTGTCAGATACGCTCGCGTCAAGTTCGCGTCACGCGAGCGCTTTAGATTAGATATGACGGCTAAACAATTTTAGGAATACCATTTTGCACTAAGACGAAAACTTAATTGAAACTGCACCACAACTTGATCGGCGCGTCAAGAAATTACCTGAATTAGGGCACAGATCATCTTGTGGGATTTCCAGATTGTATATTTTCACTAGGGGGCAACTGGCTCTTCTGAATGTTAATTTTACATGTGTTGATTTATTTTTATTAACTTGCATTCTCCAAGTTTTAAGCTGTTATTCAATTTTATCAATGTGATGTTGTAGGTGTACGGATGCTGTTACTGGTTATCAAGTGGTGGATATAGGCTGTATTGTCATTGCATGTAGCGACCTCAGTGCAGTCTGTGGTTGGTAAGTCAGCAGTGAATGAACCGCTAGGTTCTCTTAGTAGTCTGTGAGTGAATGTGATGGTGATAACTCGACCCAGTATACTCCGCTGAGGCATTCATGATTTAATTTCGTGCAATTCCGAAAGTTCTTCGTTGAATTTTACTTCAAAGCATCGGCTGACGAGATAAGAGTGCAGTTAATATGTAATAGAGTGAGTGTGGGAATGCCTTTTTGATTTTGTATATAAGCATTTCATGCCAGACTTTATCAAACGCTGGGCTGATGTACAAAGATACCCAACGATGCGGTGTACTCGTTCTTTCGTATCATCATCAGTCTCGCTTCAGAGAGAACTCGCTGAAGCCAAACCAATGATTTGGAATTATTTCCATAAGGTGTTCTGACTGACCTGTTGGCGTAGTGGTTGGATCTTGACAGCTAATCCGGTGGTCGTGGGTTCGATTCTCACCCAGGACATATCTCTGTGTGATGAGCATGATTCATCGCTTTGCTACGAAGATGAAGAGAAATTTATTATATATTTAGGTTCAATTTCATTTAACTGGCTTGGCTTCGTTTATCGCTTGGTGTTCTTGCTGCGGCTGATGATAGACTGTTTCTTTAATGTCTGGTGAACAGTTTTCTGAAGTTTTTGTTGGGTTGTGTTTGGATTGTTTGATATTATATTGTTTTCATTCTTGATGTTCCCACGAGTCAGGAAAGATTAATATGTCACTTGGCGAGTGACGCCTATTCCCTCATTCCCTCATAAAGACACAATACAACAACATTTGGGAGTACATCTTCAATCTGAATCCCCACACGTGGTCCCCGGGTGGTGCAAATCAGGTGACACTTAATTGGTGGTAGGTTTCGGCCGTGGTTAGTGACCACCCACCAGACAAAGCCGCGACGCCGAGCGGCCTTTCCGTGTTCCGGTGCGATGTCTGGTGACACCATGCAGAGAGGGTGGGTCGGAATTGTTGCTCTTTAAAGGTTTCTAACCTTAAAGAGGCTCATTCCACTGCCACCTTCTCACCGATAATCATTAGTAATCACGAGTGAATCGGGATACTGGGCTGGCGCGTTCCATCGTAGACTACATCATTGCTTAACATCAGGCAAGTTGTAGTCAAGCGCCAAGCTATCGAAGAAGAAAAAAATGTTGAGATCACGTAACAATGTGCTTGAGATATTTGAATCTGTCTACCATATTCCATGTTTAGTGTTTCGTTATGAATTATCTTTAGAACTTTTTGGAACGAAGTTCCTTATCGCGCGTTGTGAAAGGGGGCTAGACGGAAAAATTCTTACGAAAAGTTGTCACGACACCTTTACCAATAGTAAGCTATTGTAAGCTGTGCGGCGTGCGCATGTCTCTCTCTCTCTCTCTCTCTCTCTCTCTCTTTCTCTCTCTCTAGTAAAAAAAATTATAACATAACATCAATTTTATTTTAGTGAGTGAGTAGGTATGTGGAGAGAGGGGAATCTGGGCAGATCGCGAATTTAGTATTTTTAGGTCGTGGATTCGATTCCCACCCGAGACAAACATTTGTTTAAATATGTCTGTTTGTCTTGTGTCTAGGTGTAATTATCTATATTTACAAGTATATATTTACAAAAGAAAACTATTATATGTAGTATATTACCAGTTATCTGGTGTCCATAGTACGAGCTCTGCTTAGTTTGGGATCAGATGACCGTGTATTGATGTCCCACTATATTATTATTATTATTTTATTGTTATAGTATACTTGTAATTTTTTTTTTTTTTTTTTTTCAGCTGATCCAAAATGTCAGTTTGAAGGTTTAGATACCGTGAGTGCTGAAAAATCAATGGAATCCTTACATTTCTGCATTTTCTGCTTCAATTAAGTAATTCATCAACTTGTCCCACTTACAGCGGCCCTTAGAACATTTAACAGGGAATTGTTAAACGCAACTTTTCTAGTACTAAATTATTTCTGCCAGTTATTGGTGGAGGCGAGGTAACCGTATAAAGTATACTTTTACATGCTCACGCACACTTAAAGCGTCTTTACAAATGCACACGTAAATAAAAACTACACACAAAATCAAATCATCAACAGTTTATGCATACAAAACTGTTCATGTATGTACGTCGGCAGTGGAGAACGCGTGCGCAACAGTCCTTGTGTTAAATGTTCTAAGCAGTGGCCTACTTTGGACGATTTGCAGAAAATAATTTTATTTTGTTTTTATTCTGCATCATGTCAATCTGTTGTATACAACAATAAGTCATTGCTTTGTCCAATATATATGAGTTTGTCTGATGAGGTAGTTCATCGTGGTGAGACACGTCTCGAATAATAGGAGTCCCCTTCGTCCTATTCGTTCTGATTAGTCTGTCGAGTAGCGTTGTAACACTAAGTCTCTCCATCTGTCGAGTAGCGTTGTAACACTAAGTCTCTCCATCTGTCGAGTAGCGTTGTAACACTAAGTCTCTCCATCTGTCGAGTAGCGTTGTAACACTAAGTCTCTCCATCTGTCGAGTAGCGTTGTAACACTAAGTCTCTCCATCTGTCGAGTAGCGTTGTAACACTAAGTCTCTCCATCTGTCGAGTAGCGTTGTAACACTAAGTCTCTCCATCTGTCGAGTAGCGTTGTAACACTAAGTCTCTCCATCTGTCGAGTAGCGTTGTAACACTAAGTCTCTCCATCTATCGAGTAGCGTTGTAACACTAAGTCTCTCCATCTGTCGAGTAGCGTTGTAACACTAAGTCTCTCCATCTGTCGAGTAGCGTTGTAACACTAAGTCTCTCCATCTGTCGAGTAGCGTTGTAACACTAAGTCTCTCCATCTGTCGAGTAGCGTTGTAACACTAAGTCTCTCCATCTGTCGAGTAGCGTTGTAACACTAAGTCTCTCCATCTGTCGAGTAGCGTTGTAAAACTAAGTCTCTCCAGCCATCTGCAACGCGGACTACGATTACGATTTGCTACTCTTTTTCGGTAGCTAGTCCTGTATTTAGATAATCTCCTGTTTGTCAGTTGTAACTTTTAGGGCGTGATACACTCATTTTTATTGCCGATGTAATGTAGCATGTTGAAAATGCCATTGTTTTGGTTTAAAATCGAAAGTATATCAATACCTATTACTACTGCTGGCGGTGCCCTAGCGCTGGATACCGTCCGTCCGTATCATACTTCATACCTACATTTGCAATTTCAAATCTAGTTGTTTTCATTTTGCCCATGTTATTTTACCAGGCCAGCTAGATATGTAGCCTGTAGGCTAATTCCCGCCATTAAATAAGTTCAGTTGCAGTGCAGTTGCAGTTAAGTTTCGATCAAAACAGCCCTTTTCTTATACTCGTAATTTTGACAACCGCTGTCAGATACGCTCGCGTCAAGTTCGCGTCACGCGAGCGCTTTAGATTAGATATGACGGCTAAACAATTTTAGGAATACCATTTTGCACTGAGACGAAAACTTAATTGAAACTGCACCACAACTTGATCGGCGCGTCAAGAAATTACCTGAATTAGGGCACAGATCATCTTGTGGGATTTCCAGATTGTATATTTTCACTAGGGGGCAACTGGCTCTTCTGAATGTTAATTTTACATGTGTTGATTTATTTTTATTAACTTGCATTCTCCAAGTTTTAAGCTGTTATTCAATTTTATCAATGTGATGTTGTAGGTGTACGGATGCTGTTACTGGTTATCAAGTGGTGGATATAGGCTGTATTGTCATTGCATGTAGCGACCTCAGTGCAGTCTGTGGTTGGTAAGTCAGCAGTGAATATGACGGTGATAACTCGACCCAGTATACTCTGCTGAGGCATTCATGATTTAATTTCGTGCAATTCCGAAAGTTCTTCGTTGAATTTTACTTCAAAGCATCGGCTGACGAGATAAGAGTGCAGTTAATATGTAATAGAGTGAGTGTGGGAATGCCTTTTTGATTTTGTATAAAAGCATTTCATGCCAGACTTTACCAAACGCTGGGCTGATGTACAAAGATACCCAACGATGCGGTGTACTCGTTCTTTCGTATCATCATCAGTCTCGCTTCAGAGAGAACTCGCTGAAGCCAAACCAATGATTTGGAATTATTTCCATAAGGTGTTCTGACTGACCTGTTGGCGTAGTGGTTGGATCTTGACAGCTAATCCGGTGGTCGTGGGTTCGATTCTCACCCAGGACATATCTCTGTGTGATGAGCATGATTCATCGCTTTGCTACGAAGATGAAGACAGATTTATTATATATTTAGGTTCAATTTCATTTAACTGGCTTCGTTTATCGCTTGGTGTTCTTGCTGCGACTGATGATAGACTGTTTCTTTAATGTCTGGTGAACAGTTTTCTGAAGTTTTTGTTGGGTTGTGTTTGGATTGTTTGATATTATATTGTTTTCATTCTTGATGTTCCCACGAGTCTGGAAAGAATAATACGTCACTTGGCGAGTGACGCCTATTCCCTCATTCCCTCATAAAGACACAATACAACAACATTTGGGAGTACACCTTCAATCTGAATCCCCACACGTGGTCCCCGGGTGGTGCAAATCAGGTGACACTTAATTGGTGGTAGGTTTCGGCCGTGGTTAGTGACCACCCACCAGACAAAGCCGCGCCGCCGAGCGGCCTTTCCGTGTTCCGGTGCGATGTCTGGTGACACCATGCAGAGAGGGTGGGTCGGAATTGTTGCTCTTTAAAGGTTTCTAACCTTAAAGAGGCTCATTCCACTGCCACCCTCTCACCGATAATCATTAGTAATCACGAGTGAATCGGGATACTGGGCTGGCGCGTTCCATCGTAGACTACATCATTGCTTAACATCAGGCAAGTTGTAGTCAAGCGCCAAGCTATCGAAGATGAAAAAAATGTTGAGATCACGTAACAATGTGCTTGAGATATTTGAATCTGTCTACCATATTCCATGTTTAGTGTTTCGTTATGAATTATCTTTAGAACTTTTTGGAACGAAGTTCCTTATCGCGCGTTGTGAAAGGGGGCTAGACGGAAAAATTCTTACGAAAAGTTGTCACGACACCTTTACCAATAGTAAGCTATTGTAAGCAGTGCGGCGTGCGCATGTCTCTCTCTCTCTCTCTCTCTCTCTCTCTCTCTCTCTCTCTCTCTCTCTCTCTCTCTCTCTCTCTCTCTCTCTCTCTCTCTCTAGAAAAAAAAAATTATAACATAACATCAATTTTATTTTAGTGAGTGAGTAGGTATGTGGAGAGAGGGGAATCTGGGCAGATCGCGAATTTAGTATTTTTAGGTCGTGGATTCGATTCCCACCCGAGACAAACATTTGTTTAAATATGTCTGTTTGTCTTGTGTCTAGGTGTAATTATCTATATTTACAAGTATATATTTACAAAAGAAAACTATTATATATAGTATATTACCAGTTATCTGGTGTCCATAGTACAAGCTCTGCTCAGTTTGGGATCAGATGACCGTGTGTTGATGTCCCACTATATTATTATTATTATTTTATTGTTATAGTATACTTGTAATTTTTTTTATTTTTTTTTCAGCTGATCCAAAATGTCAGTTTGAAGGTTTAGATACCGTGAGTGCTGAAAAATCAATGGAATCCTTATTTTTCAGAATTTTCTGCTGGAATTAAGTAATTCATCAACTTGTCCCACATACAGCGGCCCTTAGAACATTTAACAGGGAATTGTTAAACGCAACTTTTCTAGTACTAAATTATTTCTGCCAGTTATTGGTGGAGGCGAGGTAACTGTATAAAGTATACTTTTACATGCTCACGCACACTTAAAGCGTCTTTACAAATGCACACGTAAATAAAAACTACACACAAAATCAAATCATGAACAGTTTATGCATACAAAACTGTTCATGTATGTACGTCGGCAGTGGAGAACGCGTGCGCAACAGTCCTTGTGTTAAATGTTCTAAGCAGTGGCCTACTTTGGACGATTTGCAGAAAATAATTTTATTTTGTTTTTATTCTGCATCATGGCAATCTGTTGTATACAACAATAAGTCATTGCTTTGTCCAATAATGAGTTTGTCTTATGAGGTAGTTCATCGTGGTGAGACACGTCTCGAATAATAGGAGTCCCCTTCGTCCTATTCGTTCTGATTAATCTGTCGAGTAGCGTTGTAACACTAAGTCTCTCCATCTGTCGAGTAGCGTTGTAACACTAAGTCTCTCCATCTGTCGAGTAGCGTTGTAACACTAAGTCTCTCCATCTGTCGAGTAGCGCTGTAACACTAAGTCTCTCCATCTGTCGAGTAGCGTTGTAACACTAAGTCTCTCCATCTGTCGAGTAGCGTTGTAACACTAAGTCTCTCCATCTGTCGAGTAGCGTTGTAACACTAAGTCTCTCCATCTGTCGAGTAGCGTTGTAACACTAAGTCTCTCCATCTGTCGAGTAGCGTTGTAACACTAAGTCTCTCCATCTATCGAGTAGCGTTGTAACACTAAGTCTCTCCATCTGTCGAGTAGCGTTGTAACACTAAGTCTCTCCATCTGTCGAGTAGCGTTGTAACACTAAGTCTCTCCATCTGTCGAGTAGCGTTGTAACACTAAGTCTCTCCATCTGTCGAGTAGCGTTGTAACACTAAGTCTCTCCATCTGTCGAGTAGCGTTGTAACACTAAGTCTCTCCATCTGTCGAGTAGCGTTGTAACACTAAGTCTCTCCAGCCATCTGCAACGCGGACTACGATTACGATTTGCTACTCTTTTTCGGTAGCTAGTCCTGTATTTAGATAATCTCCTGTTTGTCAGTTGGAACTTTTAGGGCGTGATTCACACATTTTTATTGCCGATGTAATGTAGCATGTTGAAAATGCCATTGTTTTGGTTTAAAATCGAAAGTATATCAATACCTATTACTACTGCTGGCGGTGCCCTAGCGCTGGATACCGTCCGTCCGTATCATACCTACATTTGCAATTTCAAATCTAGTTGTTTTCATTTTGCCCATTTGTTATTTTACCAGGCCAGCTAGATATGTAGCCTGTAGGCTAATTCCCGCCATTAAATAAGTTCAGTTGCAGTGCAGTTGCAGTTAAGTTTCGATCAAAACAGCCCATTTCTTATACTCGTTATTTTGACGAGGTTCATAATACGCTACGCAATGTAGACGTGAACAAAGCCAGTGGACCTGATGGTATTCCAGGCATAGTATTGAAAACATGTGCGCCGGTGTTGTCTCCTGTACCGACAAACCTCTTTAGGCTATCTCTAAGGACTGGTCAAGTGCCGAGATCTTGGAAGCTTGCTAACGTGCAGCCTGTGCCCCAAAAAGGCAGTTGTGCCGATCCTGCTAACTATAGGCCTATATCTGTTACCTTCATACTCTGTAAGAGCATGGAGCGTGTTTTAAATCGCAGGCTCCTGGCGTATCTAAAAGCCAATGATCTCCTCAGCGACCGACAATATGGATTCCATAAGAATCGGTCGACTGGGGATCTTATAGCGTACGCCACATACATCTGGAATGAGGCCTTGGAGAGGTACGGTGAAGCAATAGCAGTTTCACTTGATGTCTCCAAGGCCTTCGACAGGGTTGGATTCTGTGATTGGATATCGAATTTCCTAAGGAACAGATCAATCAGAGTTGTCATTGATGACTGCTCTTTCAATGAAATTAATGTTAATGCTGGTGTTCCTCAGGGTTCGTAACTCTCTGCAACTCTTTTTCTGCTGCACATTAATGATCTGCTTGAGCCCGGCACCTTTGGGTATGCAGATGACTGCACAGTTGTACAAGTTAAAGTTGTCCGCGTGCCAGTGCGGCTGAGATCCAGTCCCTTAGGGGGAGGCCTTGGTTGAGCTTCGGCTTGGCTGAGCGACTTGGCTGATACTTGTTATTTTTCACTACCGCCGATGTTGCTCACTTTGCACCACCCGAAGCGAAGTGTAAGGTTGTCTAAGATAAGATAGTAACTCCCACAGACGCGAGCAATGCCGGATTTAGAGGTCTGGAGTCCCCGGGGCAACAAATGAGGTCATGTGGAGAGAAATTATTTTTCAAATAAATAGGTCTATTTATTCTGTCCAGTTTTCTAATTTTTTTTTCCCGAAGTCTATAGTGGGCGCCCCGTACTTGTGGAGGCCCCGGGGCTGTAGCACTGGTTGCCCTCCCATAAATCTGGCTCCGGGCGGGAGGAACTTCCTCCTCTAAAATCAAAATAAATGTTATTTTTATTCTGCAACTCGTCCCAAGTTTCGTTTGATGTGAAACTTTAATTATTTTACTTAATCATTCATTTAGTTTCAGGCGTTAAGGACCACAGAAAATACTAAATACAAATAAAAAGTAATAGTTAAACCAACGTAAGTGTACAATATAAGAGGTGAATTTCCCAAACAAAAGCAAAAACGTGAGAACGGTAGTGCAAATATGTGCTAATTTTTAATTTTATATATTTTCTTTCAACAACGTAAGAACTTCTCTTTAAAAAATCATTGATTTCTCCACTCCATCTGTCAAACCAATCGGCCACAACTTTTCTTTATGGAAAGACTCGAGGTCGAGATAGTTACTCGAAACTCGTACTACGAGTGCTTTGATTGTGAAATTCTGGTTTAGTCAAATTAAAATATTTAGCATGCCTTCTTATGTATATAAAATATCGCTTGGGAAATTATTCAGCAGAAGCAACAATTAAGTTATAACTAATAATTCGCTTCATTGTACGATTGCATGTTGATGATACTACCCTCTAGCACCACCGTTGAGCGTCCGTGAATTAAGAGAGCCCACCAACATTGAGAGCTCATCAAAATTGAGAATCCATAAAAATTGAGATCGCACCAAACATAAATATTAAGTTCCTACCTACTTAAGAAAACGCAACTGTTTTAGATATTAAATAAAAATAAAATATTATAATTTATTGTTTTATTTATTTCAATTTAGGTAATGGGCCTATAAGCCATAGGCCTAGGAAAAAAGTGGTTTGTAGGTTTTCTAGGCTAAAATAATCTAGGTATCTTTAACGTCAATTTACCGTTCATTGTTCAAATATTGAGTTATGAACTTGGGCGATACAATAAACTTTATGGTAAATGGGAAGTTATGAGTTAAACTGTGATACTAATCGCACCAACTCACTGTACAAAATTTATTGAGTTTCGACTCTGCGTCATCGCCATCGGTCATTTCGGTCATGATGACATGTCAGGGGCCAGCGCGTGTCCGCTAGGGAAACAAAAACATTTCTCGCATATTATGTGCGACCCGGGCGGTGAAGTAAGAAAATAACTACACAGTCACTTTTAAAGTGGTACAAATCGGAATAAAATGTAATAGGTAGGTAAGTTTAAAGGAAAATCATGAATGTTAAGACTTCGCATAATGATATTATAACAAAAGGCAGTCGAAACCAACCCGCCATTCGAGCATCCAGTCGCGGCGTCGTCATATGTAAAACTCTTCGTCTTCGAGACATTCCTGCCATTTCATGCCGAAAACTTATTCTGCCACTTCACGTCGGAGAATAATTTTTGAATTTTCATTTTTCTTCTTTTACACCGGAGAGCCAATTGTGGCGGTAGTGAATGGGCTGGCGCAATATGATTCGACGCTTACTTGGGCTCCGAAGAAGATCACCAATACCAACTTCGTTCACACACAAATAAATTATTTAAAGAGTAAATTTTAATTTACTGGATGTGGCCGAAATATGTCTAACAAATAAAAAACACTTTTTCTTGAGAGGTAAAGTACACAGTGTCAGTTCATCGGTATCCAAATTGCATATTTAGTGTGTACCTATATTCACTTACACTAACACCATAGAAAAATAATATATCTATGTATCTATGCTAACACATGCATGTCCCATTTGTTTTTTATATTACCGTACTCTTTATTTCTATTAATTTAATATACGAATATTATCTCGACATAAGTACATGGTTCACCTATAAATAATACCTTTTTAAAAACAGTTTAAAATAACATCGGGTGGAGGCCTGGTGACCTGTGACACAGGTTGTTTTGCGTACCTACTACAGGCACCAGTCTCCCACAATGTTCTGTTTCATACAATAGTAAGAACTAAGCTTAGCAACAGTGCCGGCGTTAGGGGGGGGCGCGATGGGGTGACGGCCCGGGGCGCCAAATTTGGGGGGTGCTGAGGTCTGGGGCATCGAACATCGAAGTACATCGTATCTAAATAATAATAAATATACATCACTCTATTCGTTTCTTTTATCCGCCTCCGATCAGCAAAAAAATTAATACTCTATAATGATTTCCATATGTGGGCGCCTAAATATTACTGCCCGGAGTGTCAGTGGCCCTAACGCCGCTGCTGCTTAGCAATAAGGCTACATTGTGGTGAGATAATAAATAAATATATTATTATTATTACTAACTCTAAACAAAATCATTAAATTGAAACATATAATTACATACAATATGTTACGTATAAAAAATACATATCACAAAATTACCAATGCTAACATTATCATTCCTGTTTCCAAAATCGATTAGAATCGATAACAACCGGGGTATAACCAGTGCCGATTTTAGCACTACCAGCGCCCTGAGCAAAATTTATAAAGGAGCGCTTGCGGTGCCCCTTTATATCCGGCGCCCTGGGCGGTCGCCCAACCGCGCCCTACCCTAACGCCGCTACTGTAGGTATATAGTATTATATTATCTGTGGCTACAACGCTATTGTTTATTTGCCTGAAAAATTAGAACATCGACCGTACTACGAGTAGAGCGACAAGTGAAAATATCGATCTTTTTAATTTTCATTGCGCGTCTCAACAAACACCCAAGCCTTGTCTTGTCACTAAAAACGGCAATTTATTATGAATTATCTAATTTGCCGTAACAATTTTCAATTTTTTTTCCTTACTCGATGGAGCACCCAAAAGGTTAAAAAAGCGCAGATAACAAATCTGTATTTATAAATATTGAAATAAAACTACTTTTTTAACTGACTTTATATTTTATTCACAATTAAAAATAATTATATTAATTATTTTTCTTGTCAGTTTGGATTAATGCATTGTACAAAGAATTACTTAAGTCGTAGAAAAGGTCACCAAAAGAATTGTAACCTAAAACAAATACATATTATTATGATATGTTACATATAATATTTAGTGCGATGCAACAAACTTGTACACAGATGTTACACTTGTTAACTCTTTCAACTTATATCCTTTGGTTCCCAGCGATCGTGTGGCATTTATGCGATTTTTTGTTCCATTTTCATGAATTGCATCTAACTATTATTAAATGGTATATTTTACAATAATTGTTATTTTACGAATAGATAAAATATACCAATGTAGGTGCAATGAATGAAAATATAATAATGCATAAAAACACGAGCGCTACGCGAACAAAAGCATTTGTCACATCTTGTAATATTGTAACATCTTGTAACACCCATGTTCGCAATAAATAATTTTGATTTGATTTGATTTGATCACTTTTATGCGGTACATATAGGAGTAAAATAAAAGGTAAGTATAATGAAAGTTATGAATGTTTACAAATTCTGGTAATTAATAAAGATGGAGTGGTTGAGCAACATAATTGATAAACGTAGCGAGAGCGTAGGACGCCATCATACTAGGTAAGGTGGCGAAGAAGCCGCGGATAGCTCAATGACGTGCTTTAGGAGAGACCTATAACCATCAGAGTGTATATATTTTTCATAACGGGCAATTAACGCGGTCACCTTTATATTACAAGAGACGGTAGTTAGAGAAAATCTTGTTCTACGGCCGCCGTCATCAACGGAGCTCTTTCGCTGGATCAGTCTGCTTGCGACCACGACAGGTGCGACCCGTGTTGAAACGTAAAGCCAAATTAAAGGTGAGCGCGTTAATTGCCCGTTATGATAAATCTTTAAATATAAAAATGAAACCCGTTTTCCGTTGTCACGACATAGCATGAAAACGGCTTGACCGATTTGGCTAATTCTTTTTTTAGAATGTTCCTTGAAGTACGAGGATGGTTCTTACGCAAAAAACAAAATCAACCTCCTCAGAAACGGCTTGACCAATTCGGTAGGTCTGAGAATCAGTCTTAATCTATTTTCGGACCCGGTAGGTGGCACTGCTTTACCGGGCAGGACGACGTCTGCGGGGTCCGCTAGTATATTATAATAATGAAACGCGAAAGTTTAAAAGTGTATACCATCAGAGTGGACTAAAATAATAATAATAATATTTTCACACATACACACAGCGCCAAACGATAACATCCGTTCCCAGTACCTACTATGCGTTTCAAATAAGAATAGGATTGGAAATCCCGTCCGCCATCTTGGACTGGAATGCGCAACAACTTCACATTTTTTAGTACAGTGAGCAAAAAAGTTTGTTTGATATTATAATCACATCTAGATGAAAAAATAAATAAATATGCGTATATCTTATTGCCTTTTGAGTTAGATTGGACATTTGGAATCGAATATTTAGATACGAACATATTTTATTAACTTCCGACGGCAAAAATTGGAGTTATAAGTTAAAACGTGTTTTTTTATCCGGGTAAATGAATTTGCGTGCAATTTTGTGGTATCCTAGGGCATAAATTAACTTAGGTAGGTAGCTGCATTGTAGCTACATACCTACATGTGTAAAGTTTTTAAATAAATCACTTTTCCATACATTTCAAAATAATATTATTGTCTGTGGTTTGACATTTTGTGCTAGCGCTAGGTAGTTTTGCTTGGTTTTTGGTATGAAGTTAGCCGCGAGTCCAGTCATATTCTTATTTGAAACGCATAGTATATTACACTACTTACTACACATACTTATGGAATAGAATAAGCTGATGGTAATGATGATGGTGTGTTGTATAAAAAAAATAAGTAAAAAAACACGCACTTTTCCCTTTAATACAAATAAGACTGATATTTGGTGAACTTTTGGGCTGGTTATCTGCAAAATAAAAGAAAAACAGACGCCACAAAAATGTTATTAGTTAGTTAGGTTATCAATTATTGACGGATTCGCGCCAAATACGAAAAGGACATTGAACCCAATGAGCCAAGTTCGTCAGTGTAGGTATGTATCAATGGCGAAGTGTGGAAGTCTGAAAAAGGGAGGCCGGAGCAAAAAAGTCCTTACTCAAGAAAATAATATTTCTTCAACGCCGTCACTGACACTGAATGCTATACTTTTTTTTATTTTTGTTTTATTTACACCTTTACACGGTCATCTGATCCCAAACTAGCAGAGCTTATGCTATGGAAACCAGATAACTGGTAATATACTACATATAATACTTTTCTTTTGTAAATAAATACATAAATATAGATAATTACACCCAGACACAAGACAAACAGACATATTTATACAAATGTTTGTCTCGGGTGGGAATCGAACCCACGACCTGCGGCGTGAAAAGCAAGTATCTTACCGACCACGCCACCGGCCCGACATATGTTTCTTGCTATTTAAAACTTTTAAGCGTTATAATTTAGTAGATACGTTTGATATTGACCACTTCGCCACTGGTATGTATGTTTCTTTGTCCAGCGATTTCTCAAAAACTAGCCATCGGATTGCAATGTTCCTATTTTTGTTGGCTACAATACCTATCGACTTAAAATTAGTTTAAAGTCGCACCAAAATGGGTTAGTAGTTTTTTAGATAAAGATATAGATTTAAATATTTTTGTTCATCGATGTCACATTAAGGGTGTCGTTTCCGAAGTTGTCGAAATTACATCTACATATTTCGGAATCCAAGATGGCCGGACGACGTTTTGTAGTTAAGATTATGTAAAGCAAAACCAAAAGAGTTAGATTACCGTTTTCTGCTTGACTATTACGCTGTTCCTCGTCTTGGCCCTTCCTTTTCTGCACTCTTTTTGTCTTGCAGCGACGACCGTCCCTTAGTACGGAATCTGTGGGTTAAAAAATTGATACTACAAATAAGTGCTAGCGATGTTGGGTCTAGTTTTTTGCAGCAAAGAATAAAGGAGATGTCGGGAGCTGTGGGACTCATGGATGGAATTGGTTTGTTTCCCAAAATTAAATGCTAGAAGAACGAAATCAATCACTCTTTGTGGCTCCCATATTAATTTGACAAGCGCTCCATTGATCAGGTCTATCACTATGTCTAATAGTAGGTGGAAGCTTTTAAAATAGATTTTTCAAGACAGTGTTAGGTTAGGTTAGGTTGTGTACGAGTCTGCGGAATGGGAGAGAGAGATCTTATCAACTAACCCGCGTCCCCAAGGGTGTGAGATGGAACACCCGAGGGGGTTCAGTGGGTACCCTTGGGTAGTTACAATTTCCCGCCGCCCTGCGCCCACTTAGGCCTCTGCCTCGAATCTTGCGGGCAGCGGGGCGGCGGCGGCGGCGGCGCGGGAGCGGCTGGATCAAATGCGTAAAATCAAATGGACCGACCCTCGAAAACAGCGGCGCGGCAGCGGCGCGGGAGCGGGCAACGAGCGGTGCACTCCAGTCGAGCGGTGACCGCCCGCGCGTCTGCATTGTAGTGTTGTGTGTGCAATTTATTTTTGTGACGTGTCGAAATGTCCTCGGACATGCTAGAGGAAATTAGTTCAGACATTTCGTTCGCGAATAAAAACAAATATCTCGACGACACAAACACGAACACAACACTACGCCGCTATAATGCCGCGCGACCTGCCCGCTGCTTTCGAGAACGGGTCTGCGTTGCCCGCGCCGCTCCCGCGCCGCCGCCGCTGCCGCCCCGCTGCCCGCAAGATTCGAGGCTGAGGCCTTAGGGCTGGAGATCCATAAAAGATTTTCTCCCGGAAAAATCAGGTTAGGTTGTGTACGCTCAGAAAGAAAATTCTTAAAAATAACACACAACATAATAACTTAAAGCAATTTAACAATAATCTACCTATATGTTTATGTTCGCTAATCTCATTAATTCAAATTATTTAAGGTGCGTTTATTTTATTACAATCAGTGATATTCGTGTTAAGAAAAGTTATTTTCACTTACCTGCTTTATTGAGGGAATGAGCACAGTGATAAAACGGTAAGACTTTCACACGTAAATCTAAAAATAAAATAAATTTTAATAACCCCCGACTTAGTTAAGAACGTCTCGATCACATCGGCTATCATTAAAGAAACCCGCGTTCAAATGACAAAGTCCACAATTTTATTAATCGACTTTTGCAATGATAGTTGCAATGGATGAAATTGGAACAAAAGAACATGCTTGTTTTTGTTCCAGTTTTGACACGGACACTGGGGAGTAAACACATTTGTCACGTATATGCGACACGGGTGGTTAAAATGTCAAAAACATTTATCACAATCTTTACCATGTAGTCAGAAGCGTAATATAATCTGACACCTGGATAAAATCTCGGCTACTGGTTCCCTACGGGTTTCGAGGTCGGATGGCAGTCGCTCGTATAATTCTGGTAGCTAGCCGCATCTGGTTAGACTGGGAGCCGACCCCAAGAAAGAATGATGAGATTTTATTTTACTCTGTGTTACCTTTGTGACATTTGACATAGTTGACTTGACATTTCCAAGCGATCATATAAATGGCGGCGTTTTCAGTTTTACTTGTCACTCTGATGCATGTCGCGTCGGCTGCAGATGGACATTCAATATAATCACAAGTCGCATTTAAATTGTGATAAAATCTCTTCAAAATCACGCGGACAATTTTAATTTCCGGTCTGATGGAGTACGCATGCGCTGAAAAATAATATCGCTTGACAATAGACGATTAAAGTGAAACGCAAGCTTAATTAAAAAATAAAACCGGCTAAGTGCGGACTCGCGCACTGAGGAAAAATAATACCTATGACGTAATTAAAATAACATTGCAATGACTTCTTTTTGACAAATGTTACTTAGTATACAATTGACGAGTTCTTAAACGATCAACGAATTTTTAATTGTAATAATTTGTAATCGTAATAATTTGTAAATGTAATAATTTGACTTTGTGTACTTATAACTAATACTATACAATTGACGAGTTCTTAAACGATCAACTGTTATAATACTCATAATTGTAATAATTTGACTTGTAGTAATTTTTAATTGTAATAATTTGTAATCGTAACAATTTGTAAATGTAATTATTCGACTTTCTGTACTTATAATTCGTAATTGTAATATATTTTAGTTGTATATAATATTTGTATGTCTCAAGACAAAACATGGCGCCCTAGTTTTCATGTACCACCTACTGTAATAATACTCATGTTTCGAAAATAAAAATCTGATTCTGAGGGTTTCGTACAAGCCTGTAGGTACTTATGTAAACGTTAATTTATTAAGTGATGTATCTAAATATTGAAGGTTTTCGGGATTGTTCTTTTATGTGTGCTATAAAACTTTGCTTCATGTCAAATTTCAAGATTCTAGGTCCGGACTATATTTGTGTAACAACAAAGACTTGTTTCAGTGTCTGGTTAGTTGAGGGACTACCCTCCGTGCCTTGGAGAGCACGTTAAGTCGTCGGTCCCGGTTGTTATTGAAAACATCTATGACAGTCGTTACATATAGTTAGAAGTTTAATATAATCTGACACCTGGTCTAACCATCTCGGCTACTGGTTCCCTTAGGGTTTTCAGGTCTGATGGCAGTCGCATATATAGTTCTGGTAGCTAGTCGCTGGGATCCCAACCCGACTCCCACAGAAATGGGAAAAAGGCAGTATTTATGATGAATCTATAAATGTATGCTGTTCGCAATTTTCCCTTTTTAAGTGCTGACGTTACTTCGTTACAAATTTAAAGATTCCGAATCCACGCGAAGTAACTTAAAGATATGTTTCGATTAACTTCCCTTCATACTGGGTAAGCGCGTTTCATCGTAGACTGCATCATTGCTTAAGAATAAGCAAGCGTAATACAGAATAAAAAATTTAAAAAAACAAACATACCCATCAACATAAAAATGGCGCCGTACTTTGTAATCCACATGATCATAGACAAAACTTGATTGATCAGGCTTACATTGAGATACTCAACATCATTCTTTTATCTATTTAATTCATTCAATCAGATGTTGTATTAGAATTTTTTTATTGTTTTTAGGGTTTCGGAGTCTTAACCAACCGTTGAACCCGCCTCTAATTACCATACGCACATACAACTCTATTATAGTAGGCACTCACTGCGTTTACTGAGAAATGTCCATGTTTGACACTGATGGGTCACAATTACTTTTTTTTTCTTTTTAACTGTTTCCAATTTTTTTCTCTTTTCATGTGTTTTTCATCATTTATTCTGTGTCCTGTGTGACCTGTCTCTGTCTGTTTGGTATGGAGATTGTTTGAGACCCGGGGAAGGATATAGGATAGGTTTTTATCCGACTGCGCAAAAAGAGGTTAATGGTTTAGCATGATAACCGACATACACGCGGATGGAACCGCGGTCGGAAAGCTATTTAGTTATAAATCAACACAAATGTACAAATTAAAATAAAACTACTATTTAACTGATTTTATCGCGGTTTATTTTAGATACCGACGTTTCAAAGTCTTTTTCAGACTTCATGTTCACGGGTGGACTGAGGTACCTATTTGAAAGTCCAGAAATATTAATCACAAATTATTACTGACTACCTACAAACGTTATTATATATCGCTTGCTCGGAAGAATACTGTATTAAGTCAAAATTTGGCGCTAACTGACTTAATAATAAAGCTCGACTAAAAAAAGTACGTTCTTCCTTTTGAATTAGTTTGAAAACCGCTTAAGCCAATAAGGAAAGTTACATCTCTATTCCTCTCGATCTTTCTATTCCCTAGAACACGGAAGAACGTACTTTTTTAGTCGAGCTTTATTATTAAGTCAGTTAGCGCCAAATTTTGACTTAATACAGTATTCTTCCGAGCAAGCGATATGTTGCGTTCCGATATATGCAAAATGAGCTCAGTGTCTTGAATTCTTAGTTGATTTTGTATTTTTTTATAGTATTTTTTTAATCCGTTAAAAAGTAGGTACTCAGTTTTATTTCAATGTGTGATATGCGCGTAAATCTAAGACAATACTATACAAAAATTCAAGTTAATCAGTATACCGGTTGTAACAAACAGACAGTCAAAGAAGAATGATTGAAGTTATTTAAAATATCAACAGGCGCCCAGTTGCTATTCAATGGAACTCTTTCAACGCGAGTATAACTCACGCTTAGCCTTTTTTTTAATTACTTAACATGTCTAATTGAGAAGCCATTATTTTTAGTAATTTAATTTGCTTGATAACATCAATGGAAGATAATTGAGTGTAAAATTACAAGATGCATACTTATGTAACAAATATCTGTCTACAGAAACATTCATAGAATAATTTATCTCATCCATACAATCTACTAGCGGACCCCGCAGACGTCGTCCTGCCCGGTAAAGCAGTGCCATCTACCGGGCCCGGAAATAGATTACGACCGTTTCTCAGACCTATCGATATAAGATTCCGTTTTAAAATAAAAAAATATATATTTGAATAAAATAGAAAAAAAAATAAAAAAAAAGTCTACACTTAAACGTCGCGTCGTCGCCGCGTCGGTGGAGATTGTTTTTTTTCCTCTGCGTAAGAACCCTCCTCGTATTTCAAGCCGTTCACGCGTGATGGCGTGACCAAGGGAAATAGGGATTCATTTTTATATATTTAATTAAAGATATAATAAAAATGTATCGCTAAATGTGTTGCTAAGCGCAAAACTCGAGAACTGCTGGTCCGATGTCGCTAAATCTTTTTTAGACGTGCAGTCTGTCAATCTTTTTAATAAATTACCTGTACAATTCAAAACTATACAAAGTGTAGATATATTTAAAAATAAACTAAAGAGATTTTTACTTGAAAAGGCTTATTATAGCATAGACGAATTTTGTGAGGATAAAAAATTGTGATTTAACATTCTTGACATTATTGTAATTTAATTTGTATTGACATTAGTATAGTAAATATGTAAAACATAAATTGACATTATTAATTGTAATAGGTAAAATTATTAGGTACTGACATTATTAAAATAAATAAAACATGATTTAAACTGTGACTTAACATCTTTTGACATATAATGTACTTGTAATTGTATTTTATATTGATTTAACTAAATTGTAGTAGGTTTTTTTTTAAATTTTATACTTTGTATCGAGGTAAGTATTTTTTTCAACATAAATGTATTTTTGTTTATGAAATAAATGATAATATGATATCATAGAATATTCCTTGAAGTAGGAATGGATGATGAGAATGGTTCTTACGAAATAAAATTTAAAAAAAAATCACCTCCTTATCGGCTTGACCGATTTTTAATGTCCTGTATCTTCGGTAGGTATGAGAATAGGTTGTTGTATCTAGTATTTACTTGGCACCGACTTCATTTTATATCGAATACTTATTAAATATTTCTGATTATTTAAAGTACAATACGAATGACTATAAGTTCAATTAAATGTTTACTTTGTCAGTTTCCCTTTTGAAGTGCCAAATGGATAGGTACAAAGCTCTTTACAGAAATGAATTTACACCAAATACAAGGTATCTATTGTAAACCGTTGAAGAGTTCCCTTAACTGTCGTTCGTCTCCATCATCAGACCCCTAATGACAACACATCTAGGTGTAAAGTTCTTATCAATATAGATTAATCAAGCCCTAAAATTAGGTATTTCCTGTAAACCGTTGAGGAGTTCCCATAACTGTTTCGGATGCATCATCAGATCGACTCTAGTCCAGACTTTATTAAACAGTAAAGCTTCAATATTTAATGCAATAATTAACAAAAGCTCTAGTTGCCCCTACAATTTTGAATATACCATCATCAGACCTTAGTTTCCAGATCATGGTACTGTTGGCAACATTGGATGACGTAGCGGCTGCCAATATGACGAGCGAAATCTACTAACACTTGCTCATTCATTCAGAACGGAGTGATTGATTGGCTCTTATGGCTTCTTTGATGTATTTTCTGGGGAAAGCGCGCGACACATTGTATAGGCGGTTGAAATAATTTATAGAACAATCATAAAGATACTTATTGATTATTGAGTTTAATGTGCAGGTTTTAGGTCATAACAGATAGTAAGTTAACAGTACTAGTCTTGAGATATCACCTTTCCAACAAAAAAGAAACATCAAAATCGGTTCCTAACCGAGGAACGTTTTAGAGTTACCCGCGATTATCCTAAGATTATATCATCTAATCCTAATATAGTGCCATTGTGACCATTGCAAAAGTATATTTTTTCAAACATCAAGATAAATACTATATACATAGAAAACTATTATAGGAAATTGTAATGAAAGAGTCATCCATCAGCGCTGTACGTCATGTAGTAGGTATTGATCTGTTTAGAATGACATAAAAATCTGTTAGATTGAGTAAAGAATCCCACTCTGACATGGTAAAGTTTATAGGATAGTACGCTGCATATTTCTAAAGTGCAAGCGAGCGAGTTAGAGATATTAATAATTATTAGATAAATTAAAAAAATACAAATAAGAAGTTTAGCACGTTCAAGTCTTCCACTTGTTATTTTTTTTTCGTAAAATTCAAAAGGTCGTTTAATTTGCGTACGATTTCTATGACACGATGGTACGTCGTACAAGAGCCAAAAAGGTCGTCAAATAAATACAATTTAAATCGTATGATTGGCAACACTGAGTGGTTTGGCTCTTTGACACAGACTCTATAGAGATGCTTCGCACATGACAGTTGTCTACGCCCAAATATTTGTACAATGTCGCCATCTTGGTCTTTTGAGTCATGTGGAAGAAATCATAACCAGTTTTGCTACTTTTTCCAAAATATTATGATCTATGCGATACTTAAAAATAGATCCTTGAAGAGGAGGAAATTTCGCGTGAATAAGTCTTAGTGTCGGAATTCTTTCTATTTTAATTTTTCACTATATTTCAACGTTGAATTGAAAATAAGTCTCCCCCCGCAGCCATTACGAGTTACGACATGGGTACAATACCGCAAAATACTGTATACCACATAAAAAAAATCTATAAGTAGTAAATAATATTAATATATGAATATGAATTAGTTATATTATCATCATTCAATTTCTTAAAACACAGTTAACAAAGTTTTTAAACTTGTTGACCAAAGAGTACATATTCTTGTGGAGGGTCTCTAGCAAATTTTTGTTCCTTGATGTGAAAATCTTTCTTGTTAATATGTTGTCTAACTTAAAATCTAAACTATCACCTAGCATTTCAGGTTAACCAACATAACTTAACAAAAACACCTGTCAGGTGGATATATGTGGTATACCACATAAAAAAAATCTATAAGTAGTAAATAATATTAATATATGAATATGAATTAGTTATATTATCATCATTCAATTTCTTAAAACAGAGTTAACAAAGTTTTTAAACTTGTTGACTAAAGAGTACATATTCTTGTGGAGGGTCTCTAGCTTGTTCCTTGATGTGAAAATCTTTCTTGTTAATATGTTGTCTAACTTGAAATCTAAACTATCACCTAGCATTTCAGGTTAACCAACATAACTTAACAAAAACACCTGTCAGGTGGAAACTAATATTATTGGTCATGTCACTTGTCAATTGTCAAATTGTCATCCATAGTCTGTCTGTACTCAAGACCGAAAAAAAAACAAAAAATAGAGTCTTCCATCCAATGCTTATGGTCTGCCGCCTGCCTGCTTTACAAACTACCTACCTACTGTGTGTTTATCTGTGTGTGTTCTGTGTTCTGTATACGAAATTCGAAGGAAAAATTAAGTACCTTCACTTCATCAAAGTGCGAATTTATTCATGTGTTTTTAAATTGTGTGATAATGTCCGACAACCCAAGAAAGCGTCCTCGTAAATGTAAATTAGAACCACGCGAAGATTTGGATGACGATTTTATGACTTTTTGTTCACTGGTAGGTAGTCCACCATTTTGATAAAAGTTATTTATTGTGCAAAGTGACTATATAATTTTATCAAGCGACTCAATTTGTGTGTTAAATTTAAAATAAAGTTCGGTATTATTCCTAGCACGATGGTCGGCACTTTAAGTTTGGTTAACAATCATAATCCGTGATGATATTGCCAAAAGTGAAAGTACGATATGAGGGTAGTGCGCATTTGTAAAATTATACCCACTCGAGTTGCGTCATTGTTTTTACGAAAATAAATCATGCTGAATATGTCAATAAATCATTGTTACGCTATAATTGTGCGAAAAACGTTAAAATTGGCGCTAGAAAATAAAAGAACACGTGTATTTCACAGTGAATTTCTTGCGTCTGCCATCTTTTTCTGTAACTACCTACGCACTTAACATTACAACCTAGATTGTACAGCTGATTTGCGAAGCGGCTATTTAATTTTAAGCTTAGACGTTTTGTTAGTCATAATAACAGCTAAACTTAAACTTGAAAAAAGTTGCTTAAACAAATATTTATAGGAAATTTTGTTAGAATCGATTCTTAGATTGGTCTCTTCAATTTGTTTCTAAAAGGCCATTTTGATCAATGCTTGAATGTTTACGGTTTATCGTAGTAATTTATTTGCTTGGAATGATTAATTTATGCTAACAAAGTCTCAGTCTTCTGTTGAAGCTATAATTGAAATAGAAAAGTAAATCTGCATTTCTCTGTGACAAATTATGAGTTAGAGATTATTACCGAACTTGTGGGTTTCCCTCGTGCAATTAGGATAAAAGGTAGCCTAGACACAGCATCCAGATTAACAGAGCAAACTGCATTGACTGACGGGCCAGTGGCATGGTTGGCAAGATACTTGCTTTTCACGCAGCAAGTCATGGGTTCTATTCCCACCCGAGACAAACATTAGTGATGAACATTTGTGTCTGTGTCAAGTCTGGGTGTAAATATCTATTATAAGTATATATTTATAAAAGAAAAGTATTATATGTATAGTATATACCAGTTATCTGGTTTCCATAACACAAGGTCTGCTTAGCTTGGGACCAGATGACCGTGTGTGTTAATGTCCCAGAATATTTATTATTGAACCTGTGACTAACCCAAGTTTTGATGAAAAATAGAGGTGTCATGAATTTGATTTATGTATCTGCACATCATTACTTCTGCGGTGACTTAGGAAATAGCAAGTTCGCCTCTAAAATCTAGGGTAGCAGGTGCAAATCCCACACTGGACCAAAGTGTTGGGAATTTTCTAGTTTCTCAACACTAGTCCGTCCCACAGAACACTGAGAGTGAAGGGGATGAGGGTGCTTGTATGTGCATGCACTTGTAGACTATAACATCTCCTGCATAACTGGCTATCAGCGGCGAAGGGTGAAAGTTTGAAAAGGGGAAACTGGAGCAACGGAGTAAAAAAGTTCTTTTAAAGAAAATAATATCTTCTCAATACTGTCTCTGATAGTTCTTACACTTGATGCTTTACTTTTTTTGTTGCTAATTAAAACTTTTAGGCGTTACATAATATATTATTAATACATGTACTTACGTGTGATATTGACCAATTCCTTAGGCGAAGGCATCTAAGTCTTTTTAATCTTTACTAATATTATAAATGCGAATGTTCTGTCTGTGTGTAATGCTTTCACGCCTAATCTTTGTAGATGTTTCATATGGAGATAGTTTATGGGAAAGAAGATAGAATGGTATTTATTTGACATCACTAAAATGGGGAAATGGTTTTGCATGATAAAGTGATAACTGATTTAGGGGGGAAAGCAAATTATAAATAAATTACTATAATTACTTCAACCCTTTTTAGTGTGCCACAGCACGGGACTTCATTTCCAGCGTTTGACCAGCGTGTAAGCCTAAACTCTCTTAACTATCTTATGAGATGAGACAGTCTAGACCTTAATCCACACACGCCGGTCAAGCGCGTGTTGGTAGATGTCACATGTCCTTGAATGATTAGTTCTTAGACATGCCGGTTTCTTCACGATGTTTTCCTTCAACGATTTTGAGCAGCGGAGATAAAACAATTCACACAAAGATTCAGGATTCGGACCTGCAACCTTATTTTTCTAAGGCAAGGCCCATACCGCTGCGCCACCGCTGCTCAATAAATAACATTAATTTAATGATTCAATACAACATATACAGATTGAACTAGAAAGGCTATATCATGCCTCAAATTAAATTAGATTATTTGAGTTTAAACTTTAATAAATAAATTTAACTGTAAAGAAAAAAAATAAACTCTAGAATTAGGTTGGTGGATGCCACATGTCCACAAATGATTAGTTCTGCAATATGCTTTCCTTCAGCGATATTGAGCAGTAGAGATGAAACAATTCTCTGGAAATCGAACCCTCGATCTTATATTTCTAAGGCGAGGCCCGTACCGCGCTGCTCTATTAACCCTTTCCCTGTGGCTCACCAAAAGTTGCTTTCTTACCGGCGAGATAACTCGATTTAGCATAAACACTTACGGCCTTATGCACAAACCGCTTTGCTTCCACTTTCATTGTGCAAACTGCCAAGTTGTGGAATTCGCTGCCGGCATCTACATTTCCCGATAGCTATAATCTGCCGGTTTTCAAGTAACGAGTGAATCGGTATTTACTGGGTAAGCGCGTTCCATCGTAGACTACATCTTTGCTTAACAACAGGCAAGTTTTGGTCAAGCGCCAGTATATTACAGAATAAAAAAAAAGTTAAAACAACAGCCGCAGAGAAAAGGTTATAATATTGTGCAAATTAATTTCTGCCTTCACATAGTCATTAGTACTAATGTATTATAGAATGTCTGGTTTCAAGTATAGCCTGTCCAGTTTAGGTTGTGGAACAAGGAAATATTAGTTACTAATTAATTTAGTTTTCTTTCCAGGTTCCAAATGAAACTAAAAAATACAAAAAGAAAATTGAAACGGTGGTATCGACAACTCCAAAAAAATTACTCAAACTGAAACCAAAACTAAACATTAAACCGACAGCAAGATTTGTTAATGTCACTAAAGTGTTTGAACCGACAACTTCGTCTCCGAGGAAGTTTTCCGTTGAAGTTGAGGTGGAGGAATGTGACGATACAGGGAAAAATGATCCGGAGTTCTGGAACGATTCACCTGATGTAAGTGTTATTTGTTGTTACAATCTAAAAGGTGCTGGGTTCAAATACTAGGTCGTATTATTAAAATTTTGGCACAAAATCGTAATTTGAGAACGTTATAAAAGACATGGGCAAATTTAGGTATTGCGAAAACTTGTAAGTACCAAAAATTATGATTAATATTTTTGGACGTCATATACCTCAGTTCACCCGTGAACATGAAGTCTGAAAAGACATTGAAACGTCCGCGTCGGGATCTAAAATCTAAAATAAACTGCGATAAAATCCATTAAAAAGTAGTTTTATTTCAATGTGTGATATTCGCGTAAATCTAAGACAATACTATACCAAAAATTTAATTAATTTTCAACTTTTTTCCAGAATGTCCCTTTTACTGCTATAAGACTTTGCTTTAAGCCAAAATTGACAATTCTAAGTCAATCTGAAGTACCCTGTAACGAATGCAACCTTCATCCTTCCACTTTCCACCATTTCTTGTTCCTGTCCACATATTTTTCTTTTTTAATTTAAATCTTTCCAAATTCAAAAGTATTTCTATTATTTTGATAATCAATGTTTACCACCAGTCTGGTTTTGTACTTGAAACCTAAGAAGACTGGATCTTCTGTCCTTAATTTAACTACTGAGTAAAAATGGCGAAAAACTCAGAAGACTTTTTCTTTTCTACATGAGGTACTTATTTCTATTACAATTTGTTTAATGTGTTATTAGACCGACTTAATTCCAATCGTTTTTATCGTTAGATAGTCTGAGCATTTATAATACGCTTACTCATTCTAGGCGCAATGAGTAATAGTAATCTTTAAATATAAAAATCAATTGCTGTTCGTTAGTCTCGCTAAAACTCGAGAACATCCTAACGGATTTATCTTATCGTGGTCTTGAAATGTTCGTGGAGGTCTAGGGAAGGTTTAAAGTGTGAGAAAAATTCGAATATTTGTCAGGAAAACCATAAAAGCAGCAGTCGATTGAGGCAGTACGAAGTCTGCCAGGTAGTATAATGTATAGATTGATTTTATTTTTTGTTGCAGAATAAGCGTAATTTAGAAGCCTTAAGAGACATAAAACCATTCAAGTTCGGTTATGACAACTCAGAAACATTTAAGATACCTAAAACAGAGGAAGATGGTAAGTAAATTTAATTACATATTTTAAATGAATGAATCTTTCCATACCGATTTCTGCAGCAGCGACCTTGTTCTGTTAGGTTAGTGTGTCCTCATATATCCAATTTTGCCTGAAAATTTTCTGTGCCAAATGCTGCATGTGAGAACACCATCTGTATAATTATAAATTATGTTGGAAGGCGCTTTATGATTTGGAATAGTCTCTTTAAATAGTGTTATGGAAACCAAATAACTGATATATTCCATAAATATAGAAGCAGTAAACAGCGGCATCAAGTTAAATACACCTGTACTTTGAAACTCTGGGGTGGGCTAGATCCCTGGTCATGCCCATAAATATTTCTGTGAATTGTTTCATCAGTATTGGTGAAGGAATACTTGAGGAGCCAGAATTCAGCAACTAGATACTGCCACTTTCTTCAAATACTGTATGAAATTGTAATTACTTATAATATATAGTTACACCCAGACTCGAGACAAACAGACGTGTACACACAAAGGTATGTCTAAATGGACATTTGCACAGCACAACAAAACATGATACAATCACTGTCTTATCTCTTTCTACTCATCTCTAAACGATAGAGATAGATAGTGCTTGCAACATGTTTTCTTGTGAAATATTTCGTCAGTGGAAATTAGGGGTAAGGTGGGAATTGAACCCATAATGTTTAAAAAGGAAGTATCTTACCGAACACACTAGTTTTTTTTATTCTGAAATAGGCCTGCGCTTGACTACAACTTGCCTGATTTTAAGCAATGATGTCCACTATACCGATTCATTTGTGGTTAAGAATGAATTTCGGTGAGAAGGTGGCAGTGGAATGATGCTGCTTTGGTTAGAAACCATATAGGAGCAACAATTCCGACCCACACTTGTAAATGGTATCACCAGACATCGCACCGGCACACGGCAAGGCCGCTTGGCGGTGCGGCTTTGTCGGGTGGGTGGTCACTAACCACGGCCGAAGCCTACCACCCGTTAATTACAAGTAAACTTTGTTATTAGTTGATTGTCACCTGACCAGTTTTAATTTGAAGCTAAATATTTATGTTATTTATTACAGAACCTCAAATTAATATTAAACAAGAGCCTCAAGATGAAGATATAACAGAATACGTTAATAAAACTGATGATGTTGACCATGTAGTTATTAAAGAAGAATTCAACCCACAAGACTTAGTGGAATACGAAGATGATATTATACAGTTAAATCCCACACAAGTAAGTAGATCATCATACAGTTAAATCACACACAATGTGGATCATATTATACAGTTAAATAAACTTGTAAACCGTTCTTCCAAAAGTACAAAATTCTGACTCTCCCAAGAATCTATATCTATGGAGTCTCTGTATTTGTTAAGGTCAATCAAAATCTATTTACATTAGCCTCTGATGTTAGTACTAGGCTACAACGTGACACACCTCGTTTACGTATGCACCCCGCGCGAAACGCTCTCAAGCGCAAAAGTGTGTTTCACATGGCTCCTATAATTAATAATAAACTGCCCAAAGAAATGACAGCCATGAATATATCTTTATATAAAAAAAATTAAGATGTCTACTAATTAATAAACGTTATTGTAGCCTGAATGAATATTTAAACGATGTATTTTCCAAACATACATATGTAACAAAATCAAATAATAATAATAATAATAATAATAATGTACCTTAACACCTATATTTATTATCAATCTTAATAAATTTTAATTTTTATGTATATACTAATGTAATAATGTCCTTTATCAACTATTTATAAAAATGACTACATTTGCACGCTGTATACTTCATATCGGCAAAACATGTAGCTCTGTAAACTCTGTATGTAACATATATTATAATACACCATGTTTTATGCGAATAAATGATTATGATTATGATTATTATGATTATGATTAAATCACCCACAAATAAGTGGATGATATGCAGTTAAATCACTAACAAGTAAGTAGATGATAACAGTTAAATCACCCACAAGTAAGTAGTTGATATAGATAATATTATACAGTCAAATCACCTACAGTAAGTATGTGAATGTATGTGAATTTGAACTCCTTCATGGTGAGAGTACCCACAGACCGTCTGCGAATTCACGAAAGAATAATTTTGGCCGAAATGTGTAGTATCCCGGCGTTTCTGAAGTCGAATACCAGGACTACGATTCTCGCGCTTTGGGCATCTCTAATAGACATTAGTCGAACAAAAATGGCGATTTATTTTGTTTTTTTCAGTGATATCCGCCATTCCGTTCGACATTTTTGGAAATTCACGCGCTTTAAGACTTCTATCTCTAATTAGGCAAATGTGGGCAAATGGCGAATGTCGTTGAAATGTCGTTTTTAATGTGTAACGCTTTACACAAGGATCGGGGCCCGGGTTTTGTGTTACACTTTCTTACATTGAGAAGGGTAAGGTTCCTCACTGCCTACATTCTATGTGCTCTTCATCATCATTCCCCTTGCCCGTTTTCCTATATCTATTGGGGTCAGCTCCCAATCTAACCTGATGCGGCTAGCTACCAGAATTATACGAGCAACTGCCATCAGACCTCGAAACCCGTAGGAAACCAGTAGCCGAGATGGTTAGACCAGGTGACAGATGATATTGGCTTCTGATAAACGGGACCGACGGCTTAACATGCTCTCCACGGCACGGAGGGTAATCCCTCACCCAACCGTACACCGAAACAAATTTTTGTTGTTACACAAATATTGTTCAGGCACAGTATAGCCTAATCGGACGGCTTACACCGCTCGACTCCCGTGGTCGTCAACGTCTACATTCTATGTGCTGTTATACAAATTAATTTATTTTTAGGCGAAAGAAGAACCTCCGGAAGACAATCAAAAAGAATTGGAGCCAAAGAAAAAGGCGGACAATGATACGAAATTGTTCCGGACATGTACATCTTGTCAAGGGATGTTTACATCTCTGGAACAATATATCATGCATTTAAGGTACCATATCTATACTAACCCCAGTATTCGTAAACGTCATTTCAAACCCCTTTTTAGTGTCCCACTGCTGAGCACGGGTCTTCTCTCAACTATCTTAAGCGTTGAGAGAGTTTGGTGAATGTCACATGTCCTCGAAAAAAGTAGCCTATAGCCTTCCTCAACAAATGGGCTATCTAACAGTGCAAGAATTTTTCAAATCGGACCAGTAGTTTCTGAGATTAGCGCGTTCAAATAAACAAACTCTTCAGTTTTATAATATTACTAACGGATCCCGCAGACGTCGTTCTGCCCAGTAAAACAGTGCCACCTACCGGGTCCGAATAGATTACGACCGATTCTCAGACCTACTGAATGTAGAAATAAGATTTCATAAAAATTGGTAAAGCCGTTTCGTAGAATTTTTTTAATTTTTCTCTGAGTAAAAACCATCCTCGTACTTAAATATTCTAAAAAAAAAATTAGCGAAATCGGTTCAGCCGTTCTCGAGTTATGCTCTTACCAACACATTTTGCGATTCGTTTTTATATTATAGATTATATTTATTTGTTTCAGTTGGCACGGCATTGTGAGGTACACATGCCCAGATTGCAGAAAACGCTTTTTACTCTACACAGATTTAAAAGATCACATCAAATGTCACTTAAATAAAGATTTCGGTACTAATGTCACATCTGATAACGGTAAGTGCACTAATTCACGTAATTTCTTGACGCGCCGATCAAATTGCGGTGCAGTTGCAATTCGGCACACACCCGGCCAACTGATCCTAAACTAAGCAGAGCTTGTACTATGGAAACCAGATAACTGGTAATATACTACTTATAACACTTTTCTTTTGTAAACACATACTTAATATAGACAATTAAACCCAGACTCAAGACAAACAGACATGTTCATCACACAAATGTCTGACTTGGGGGGGGAATCGACATCCACCAACCTGCACTAGGCCAGCGTGTGTGGATTAAGGCCTAAACTCTCTCAACTGGTAAGATAGTTGAAAGCAGACTAAAAAGGGTTGATACGTTCAACGTCCAGTGCCCCATATATGGGTCACCACGCAACGACCAGGTACGGGTTAGGGTATTTCAGCAAAGGCAAGTAGTGAGTTAGTAGTGAGAGTTTGTCTCAGTGCGAGAGTCTTTTAAAGCACCTACTGGAATGAATCTAGGTATTTCCAGTACAGCACATATAAAGATTGAAGTTATATGTAGGATGCACAAGGAAATGAAAACATTTTGTATGGGGACGTTTAACGTGTAATAGTGAAGAAGTAGATTAGATATCTGGTTTCCATAACACAAGCTCTGATTAGCTTGGTATCAGATGGCTGTGTGTTTTAATGTCCCAGCGGTGGCGCAGCGGTACGGGCGTCGCCTTAGAAAAATAAGGTCGTGCGTTCGAATCCTGGTCGTGCCCACACATCTTTGTGTGATTGTTTCATCTCCGCTGCTCGATATCGGTGAAGGAAAACACCGTGAGGAAACCGGCATGTCTAAGAACTAATCATTCAAGGACATGTGACATCCACCAACCCGCACTTGGCCAGCGTGTGTGGATTAAGGCCTAAACTCCCTCAACTCAACTCGTATAGTTGAGAAAAGACCCGTGCCCAGCACTGGGACACTGAAAATGGTTGAAGTGAATGTTGTTATAATGTTTGGTACTGTTTCAGAGGTATATTATCAATGTAAAAAGTGTTGGCTTCCTGTTCCGTTGCCGTCATTTTTCCAACATTGGGAGTCACACATTGACTGGAACAACAGGGAGGGGATAGTCCCACGCGTCGACACTAAGACCCCACAGAAATTGGACGCCCAATTGCGGAATGATGTCATTGGTAAGCATTTCTATATCTAATACGAATTTGAAATCTATATACCGGGTGGAAAGCGCCGCCCTCCACAAACTGATGGGGTGAAGTTCGTACATCATACTGAGATGATCGAGATGAAATAATATGAAAATATGCTTTATTTGTTTTTGAGACGCGAGTCTACATAAAAATAGTCCAAGTTATTTTCCTACCGTACAGTGAATGACTGGCAACTAATGAGAAACACTGCCAAAAAACTCAGTGCAATATTTTCTTTTTTAAATGAAGTACTTATATCTATTACATTTTGTTTAATGTGTTGTATTAGAGCGACCTAATTCCAAGCGTTTTTATCCGTTGGTCTGTAATTTTGTTATATATTTTTGGTGCAACTTTTTCTCATCAACATAGTTTTACATGATTCACATACTTAGTTCATATATTGAGATCTCATAGGGAGTCTTTTTGGTATTTGAAATATCCCGATAAAATATCCGGGGTAAAATGATTCTAATTAGGGACCCCTCGGTTTGTGGAGGGCTGTTACTTCTGCTCTGTATAGAAACTAGCTTTCCTCAATAAATGCTCTATCTAACAAATATTTTTCAAATCGTGCCAGTAGTTCCTAAGATTAGCACTTGCAACCAAACAAACTCTTCAGATTTATAACATTAGTATAGATTAATTTAGGTATGTTTGCATTGGTAAAATTCGAGATCATTCCCCTTCCCCTTTATCCATTTCTATTGGGGTCGGCTCCCAGTCTAACCTGATGCGGCTAGCTACCAGAATTATACGAGCGACTGCCATCAGACCTCGAAACCCGTAGGGAACCAGTAGCCGAGATGGTTAGACCAGCTGTCAGTTTATATTGGCTTCGGGACCGACGGCTTAATGTGCTCTCCGAGGCACGGAGGGTAATCCCTCAACCAATCAAACACCGAAACAAATCTTTGTTTGTTACACAAATATTGTCCGGGACGGGAATCGAACCCGCTACCTCCCGGGCACAGTATAGCCCAATCGAACGGCTTCCACCGCTCGACTACCGAGGTCGTCTGCTAAAACTCGAAGTTGATTTAACCAATTTCGCTGATTTTGGTTGCGACACGTTCGTACAGGTCTAACAAAGGTCTAAAGGTGACAAATACACGTTACGAAGTTCACTGAGGCAGTTAGTTCTTGTCTTAGAACATTTAACATGGGAGTTGTTTACGCAACTGCTGGTACCAAATAGTTTCTACCCTTAGATAAATTAAAAAAAGAAAGATGTGGCACTAGAACACAGCGCGCGGTCCTTCTGAAATAAGTCCAACGGACTCACCAATACTCAGTCACACGCGGACTATCGAGTAGACAATATCGATAAACAAATCAAAATGCCTTCTTGTGTGTTTAATAAATGTCATAATCACTCAAGAAATAAAAATAAGATAGACGGGATTACCTATCACGCGGAAGTATAGCGAAAAATCTTAGTTTCATAGAAATTATTACTTAAATTGTTGTTTGCTACGACATGTTTGTGAGAGTGAGATAGATAATGCAAAACAGACGCCAAAGACAGAGGCAACGCACACTCTTCGCCCGTCATAGTATTTCGAGGGTATTTCGCTACCGCAATGTCATTCATTCAACAGCACGACTATCGTGATTTCGCTTGCACGCTGTGTGGGGCCCTATCTCTGTCCTTTTCTATCGTTCACTGTAAATATCTAATTGTGATCACAGATGTGTGTTTCCCGTTGCATTTAGTTGTGCTCTGAGACCCAGTATTAATGATTGCATTATTAGAGCATACCAAAGTTTCCGCCTGTTTTGGGGGCAGCGAGGTAACTACGTACAGTACACATGTAAAAGTTGAAGCGTCTTTACAAATGCACACGTAAATAAAAGCTACACACAAACACAAAACATGAACAGTTTGTGCACACAAACTGTTCATGTACCTCGGCAGAGGAAACGCGTGCGCATAACGGTTCCTGTGTTAAATGTTCTAAGGTTCTTATAAATATAAATTAATTTCATGTTTGTTTGTATTGCTAAAACCCGAATACGACTGAACCGATGCAGCTGGTTTTGGTTTTAATGTAAAATGTATTAAAAAAAGTCTAACGTTATAGCAGTGGGTGACGGGATTGGAAGGAAACTACTATGGACGTAAAATGAGTCTTTATTTGACACTCACAGAGTCCAGAGTCCACAGTCCACAGTACAATGTACCAAATTGTGGTACTAGCTCTGTAGACCACTGCACTGCACTATCTTCGCACAAAGTCCCGAATCGTGGCACTGGAACACTTTTCACCACTGTGCTTTACTTTCACTTTGCCTACCGCTTCACTTTTTACTTCTTCGTTCTTGCTTTTTTGATAATAAAACTACCCGTAGGCGCTAACAGCAGCTTCTTACATAACCCGGAATCGATCTACTTTTCCAATATTCATTTAATTTAGAACTCTCTTAAATTAATCTTCTTTTATCATTCATATACTTTAGAACTCTCTTGAATTGATCTTTACATCATTCGTATAATTTATAACGCTCTTGAATTGATCTTTTCATCATTTATTTACTTTAGAACTCTCTTGAATTGATCTTTTCATTATTCATTTATTTTAGAACTCTCTTGAATTGATCTTTACATCCTTCATTTACTTTAGAACTCTCTTGAATTGATCTTTACATCATTCATTTACTTTAGAACTCTCTTGAATTGATCTTTACATCATTCATTTACTTTAGAACTCTATTGAATTGATCTTTACATCATTCATTTACTTTAGAACTCTCTTGAATTGATCTTTACATCATTCATTTACTTTAGAACTCTCTTGAATTGATCTTTACATCATTCATTTACTTTAGAACTCTATTGAATTGATCTTTACATCATTCATTTACTTTAGAACTCTCTTGAATTGATCTTTACATCATTCATTTATGTACTTTAGAACTTACTTGAATTGATATTCTTTTGCTGTGTCCCACTTCTGGGCACGGGTCTTCCCTCAACTATCTGAAGAATTGAGAGAGTTTAAGCCATAATTCATACACGCTGGTCAACTGAGAAATGTCGGTTTTCTCACGATGCTTTCCTTCACCGATTTTGAGTAGCGGCGATGAAATAATTCACACAAACATGTGTGGGATCGACTAGGATTCGAACCCGCGACCTTGTATTTCAAAGGCTTGGACTACACCGCTAAGCCACCGCTGCTAGCTAACAGCTAGGTGTGATAAAGTTTTCATTTTTGAATTTGTTTTTATATTTTTTAGCTCTTGTACAAAATCCGGATAAAAAAAAATTCGTGAAAGACTGCATCGTATGCCCCCGTTCATTCGACCGCCGTAACGACTGTAAACGCCATCTAATCGAGCATCTATTATGCGACACGAAATCATCCGATAATGACGAGCTTATTTGTCAAATATGTGGTGAGGCTACATATACATCAATTGGATTCAGGAAACATTTGAGAATGAAGCATGCCTGTTGGAAGGAAATAAAGTGTGGACAATGCGGGAGGTGTTTCAGTGATAGCAGTAATTTGGCGAAGCACAAGAAGGTGCATTTGACTAATGCTTACGTATGCGAAACGTGCGGTAAGAAGTTCATTGCGAAGAAAACGTTAAAACATCACGTTATGGTGAGTTGAGTGACCTCGATCCCTACTAGCCCTACTAATATTATAAATGCGAAAGTAACTCTGTCTGTCTGTCTGTTAGGCTTTCCCGCTTAAACCTCTCAATCGATTTTGATGAAACTCGGCACAGACAATCTTTAGACCCTGAGAAAGAACATAGGCTACCTTTTGTTGCGAAAAAAAACCGAAATCCACTCGGACGTAGTGGCGGGCGGCCGCTAGTAGACTTTATACCAGACTAGACACGGCTATTCATATAGATATATAAGCCAGTATAAGCTGACCTCTCGTTGTAAGGAAATCCTATACAATGCGAGATCAGCTTATACTGGAAATGATGTGATGTGTAGCCGAGTGTACGAAAATTAAAAATATATTTATTAAATAACTACCTTTACCCTCTTAGGAGGTCTCTTCCTCTGAGTTTTGAAGAATCCTTTCATATTGCACTCCTAGGCTCATATCGAACTTATGTGCCGAATTTGGCGTCTCTAGACCCGGCAGTTTGGACTGTGTGTTGATATATCGTTTGTGTGAAAATATTATTATAAATAAATTTTATTTACTGCAGTTTGTACCCGGCATAAAGAGTTGTCTTAATACTAAAAACTAATAAAAAAAAAACACCATTATAACAATTTGAATAGGTCATGGGACACCGTTTCCAAAACTAGGCAGGAAACCTGTCTGTATCTTAGGAAAAATCATAGTCTTTCTCTCAATATGTCACCTTTATTTTTCGATTGGTTAATTAAGAAATAATACTTTTCCAATATTTTCGAACTATCTACAATATGGACATAAAAATAATGATTTATCGTTTTGCCATATCTATGTATCTTATATCTTTAAATGAGCAATTCTGGTATATTTATATATAACTAGCTGCCCCAGCGAACTTCGTACCGCGCAAAATTGTGAATCTAAACCATTCCCAGATCCCCTTGAACACATACAAAAAATTTCATCAAAATCGGTCCAGTCGTTTAGGAGGAGTTCAGTCACATACATACGCACACAAGAAATATATATATTAAGATTGGAATCTCGGAATCGGCTCCAACGATTTTCATAAAATTTAGTATATAGGGGGTTTCGGGGGCGATACATCGATCTAGCTAGGAATCATTTTTAGAAAATGTCATTTAAAAAAAATTACCGAGCTATTCTCGGTCATCCAGATATTCTATATTAATACTAGCTGCCCCAGCGAACTCCGTACCGCGTCTTTCTCACCATTAATATAGGGGTTGGTGACAGAAGAGTGAAAATTTAGGGTTGTATTGTATGTATTTTTTAATGCCACATTATACAAAAGTAAAAACAAAAAAATTTGTCCAAAACTTAAAAAAAAATTAAGGGTGAACAACCCTTATCACTTAGGAGTATGAAAAATAGATTTATATATATTATATTTTAAAGTGAAGAGTTAGTCTGGTTGAACGCGATAATTTCAGGGACTACCTGGTCCAGTTTAAAAATTCTTGCAGCTAGATAACAGTTGCGAAGAGTAAATATATAACATCCCATCCAGCCGATCCCCATCGGCTTCCCTTTAGGAATTAGTCGATATACAAACAAAATTAAATATTATGTAATCTCTAAAAGTTTTAACACGTTAAACGTTTCCATACAAAATGTTTCCGTTTCCTTGTGCGTCCCACATATAACTTCAATCTTTATATGTGCTGTTAAAAATGTAGATAATAATAAATAGGCTTAGAATTCAATGGGACTATTCCTTTTTAATAAATGATAATAAATGAATTATTTTTGCCAAAAACAAATAAAAACAGTTCTTTACTGGAAATACTTAGAAATTTCATTGCAGTCGGTGCTTTAACAGAGACTCTTGCACTGAGATAAACTCTCACTACTAACTCTCTACTTACCTTTGCTAATTTTTCTTAGTACGTAGGTACCTGGTCGTTTCGTGATGACCCATATATGGGACATGGACGTGTGGAGGTAGTTCATAGTGACCCATATATGGGGCACGGACGTGTGGAGCTAGTTCATAGTGACCTATGTATGGGGCACGGACGTGTGGAGGTAGTTCACAGTGACCCATAAATGGGGCACCGGACGTTGAACGTGTTAAATAGCATTAAAAAATTCAATGAACGAAGAGATACTTGTCATTTAATTTGCTCCATCTTCCCTTTTTCTAATTGTCAACCTTCGCTACTGCTAGATAGCCCATTTATTGAGGAAGGCTATAGGCTACTTCATCCCATTGCTGGGCATAGTATAAAATGTGGGTCACATGGACTCAGTCATGGAAAGCTAGTTATTGATGTCTCCCAGCGTTTCCAATAAAAATATTAGTTTTTTATTTATTTTCATACAACCCTAACTATTGCAAAGACCGCCATTTCTCATTCAGATATCACATTTGAAGAGTACCAAAAGAGTTCAGCTATCAGCTTATAGGGCTGCGCGACGCGAATTTTTTCCGAAAATTTAGCTCATCAAAAATCGTATTAAAATATTATGCAAATTAATTTCTGACTTCACATACTCATTAGTAATGACCTGAGGAATGTCTGGTTTCCAGTATTCATTCGACGATGTTTGAATTTGACTTTATATTCACAGATTCACATGAAAACACCTCCCCTCATCTGTCACACCTGCGATAAAGTATTTTACACCCCGAGCCAGTACAAGAAACATTTGCGCGGTCACCATGATTCTTTATTAAAAAGGTACGTATGCAATCGTTGCAATGACCGATTCATGAGTCTCAAGTACCTATGGAATCATTCATGGGAGGTACATGGGATCAGGAAGGATCAAACAGCCAATTGCCCCATATGTAAAGAGGAATACAGGACTCAACATGATGTGAAAAGGCACATGAAAAACGTCCATCACATGAAATATAATAAAAATAATAAGATTAACTATTTGAATATCATGAAAATCATGGATGGAGATGCAGATGATGACGATACCTTAGTTATTTATGAATGAACTGCTTTATACCTGTAATATTGATGTCGACAAGGTTTAAAAAAATCGTATTTTAATCAGCCCGTCAGTAAGATTATAAAAAAATTGTAACACGTATTTTTTTGCTTTATCATACCAACTTTCGTTATTGCTTCAATATGTGATTTGTCTATAAGTCCAGAACGCATTACGTCGCCTTAGAACATTTAACGTGGGAGGTGTTTTATGCAAATTCTAGTACTAAATTGTTTCTGCCAGTTTTTGGCCAGGTATCAGTTGCGAAGAGTCGATATAACACGATTCTTACCGGCTTCCCTCTAGGAATTGGTCAATTTAACGTACTTAATTAAATTTTATGTAACGCCTAAAAGTTTTGAATAGCATAAAAAATGTACATTTTTTTTAGTACGTTTGAAAGTTGCTTAATAAGACGATGGTGCGTTCACGTTTATGTATTTAAGGTGTTATGTAGCCCTTCAGCCGACAGCTTGGGTAGTTATAACACAATTTAAAAAATGTGTTTGTGCTATTGTAATTTTCGACTAAGAATAAGTAATGTAAGAAAATTTCTTTCGACTACAGTACCTAACGTACGATGCGATGATGCGCGCGCTGTCTGGTTCATAGATAGGTACTGTACGGATAGCATTTCATAATTTACGGTGAATGTAAATTATTGCATACCTTTACAACGTTAGCTTATTTATAAAACATAATTGGCGTTCGATGGAATATTATATTAAACAACGTCTTTTTAACACCTTCGTATAATAATTAAGGGATTTTTTTTTGTATTATGTAATGTTCGTACTGTTACGACCCTAATATTGAATAAGTCGCTATAAAATACAAAATTAAGGCTATGTTTGCTTATGTTGAAAATCACTGCGAAGGAAACGTATGAAGGCCAAGCATAATATGTATTGGAATTGTTTAAATACATGTATAATGAATTTTGTAATGTTGCAACATTAAAATTAGGTGTTATAATTATAGAAAGTAATTTTCTTTATCTCTATTAATTAGTCCAGTCGGCTAGATACCTACTAGACATCATGATCATCATCATCATTCCCCTTGCCTTTTACCCATTTCTATTGGGGTCGGCTCCCAGTCTAACCTGATGCGGCTAGCTACCAGAATTATACGAGTGACTGTCATCAGATCTCGAAACCCGTGGGGAACCAGTAGCCGAGATGGTTAGACCAGCTGTCAGATTATATTGGCTTCTGACTACATGTAACGATGTCATACCTACTAAACATCACTAATCAGATATTGTATAAAATTGTAATCGTTAAAGTTGGCGAAGATATTGATTAGATATAGAATTTTGGTTGGTTTTTTCAAGTTCTTATTAACGCACCTATCAAAATTATCATGTGGTCTGATGTTACGTATTGGTACGACGTAAGTTAGGCGCGCGGGCCCAGGGCCCTAATTCACGTAATTTCTTGACGCGGCGATCGAGTTGCGGTGCAGTTGCAGTTAAGTTTACGTCTTAGTGCAAAATGGTATTCTTGTAATTGTTTAGCTGTCATATCTAGTGTAAAGCGCTCGCGTGACGCGAACTTGACGCGAGCGTATCTGACAGCGGTTGTCAAAATTACGAGATTACCAAAAGGCTGTTTTGATCGAAACTTAACTGCAACTGCACTGCAATTGAACTTATTTAATTTCGTAATTGGCCTACATTTAGTAGGTTTAGGTTTAAAGAAATTTATTCTCAAAAAAGACAATATGCCACTTATATGAGAACTTAATCTAATTTAAATAAAACTATATTTTCTTGCAATGGTCATCCAGTCTTAAAATATTTACTGACAATTCAGTAAGTGTCTAGTAAGTATTTGGTCGGTGTTTTAATCTTATATTAATATTAATTCTGTATGTTAATATATTCATGTATGAATATTTGATGATTTTAAAGTATTTTATTCTTGAATGTACTACAGAGCAAGCACACATTATAACCAAAACAGAATTAAGACAATTTTTTATCACTTAAATACAGCTCTCGTCTGTAAGTTAATCAGTCTTAATAATAACTGTTTTGTATATAGTGTGCGCTCGCATTTGTAGAGGAAATCTTATAACCAGTGCGCTAACTGAGAATATAAACAAATTTTAATAAACACTTGTACTGACTGTATCAGCTGTGCGCTGACTGACTAGGGTCACTGACCGCTAATTTAATTTTACGCTTCACGTGACCATCGATATTATTACGAGTAAATTGTCCGTTGTATTGAGCAATTATTGGAAATGTGTTCAACAGATCCACCGAAAAAATTGCGCACTGGTAAAAAAATTATACCTATAGTGATAAGTGTTATTATTAAGGCCAAAATTGTATAACCTTTTCTCTGCGGCTGTTCTTTTAACTTTTTTCTTATATTCTGTAATATACTTGCGCTTGACCAAAACTTGCCTGATGTGAAGCAATGATGTAGTCTACGATGAAACGCACTTACCCAGTAAATACCGTATCAATCGAGACTTGAAGACAGGCAGATTATAGCTATCGGGAAACAGAGATGCCGGCAGCGAATTCCACAACTTGGCAGTTCGCACAAATGAAAGTGGCAGCAAAGCGCTTTGTGCGCACCCGTTTTAACTAATAAGTCCTATAAGATTTTTAAGAATATGGCCGTAAGTGTTTTCGTGTTAAACGAGGTATCTCACCGGTAAGAAAGCAACTTTTGGTGAGCCGCAGGGAAAGGGTTAATAATAGCTTAAGTATAATAAGGAGAATATTTGATGTTCTGATAAATTTTCCATGTATTAAACGTCACGGAAAAATTATTCGTCACCCCATGTTCGAGTACGAGTTGTGAATACAGGAAACTTTTCGAATGCTATCTTGGACTTGAAAATGTGTTTTGCCATATTTTCCAAGGTTCCATAGTAAACTAGGATCCCTTTATATGCGGGCCGGATTCGCGATTGACCGGTTTATAATTTAAAAACGTTTGATAAATTAAAAATTAAATGCTAGAAATATAATAAAATGAACGGGAAATCGAAGTGCAGTCCATCAAATCTAAGATGTACCGTGTGACAGTACATTTAGAATTTTATTTTTTGTATGAAAATTGTTTATATTATGTTAAAATAAAAATAGCTTCATCATTCAATTATTTTACAGGAAAGCTAATAAAAATAGGGTGAATTACGCCTCTATAAAGCTAATTTAATACAAAACAGTGAAACGTCAAACGGTACTTCTTAGATTTGATGGACTGTAGTGTAACAGTTTGTTTTTTTTTATTTTTATCTTGTTTGATATCCTGAGAGGTTAATCATTACTAACCTAATATTTTAAATCCTTTTTCGTAATTACAACTCGTACTAAGGGAAAACCCGCGTCAATAATGTAAGGAATCTAATATGGCGGCTTGTACAGTTCGTTCGGACCGTCAGCAAAATAAGGTAGTCAGATTTAGAATACATAGATGTCTTATTGTTTCTTTCTATTCTTTGTATTCTTCTGTCTTTGTATTCTATTTCTTTGTATTCTTGTCTTATTTATAAACTAGCTGTGGCACCTACCTGGTCCGAAAACAGATTACGACCGATTCTCATACCTATCGAATATAAGATTCCATAAAAATCAGTTAAGCCATTTTGGACGAGATTGCTTTTTTTTCAATTTTTTCTCTGCGTAAGAACCATCCTCGTACATAAAGGAATATTCTAAAAAATTAATTAGCGAAATCGTTAAAGCCACACACCCACACAAGTTCACTCGTGGTGGCGTGACCAAGGGAAATAGGGATTAATTTTTATATATACAGATATTTATACAAGTGTACCAATTTGAAAAGACAACCAAGTGCTAAAGGGACTAACAGCGGATTCCGCATTTTCCTAGAACTTATAAAACTTAATGTCTAATACTGAATAGAATATTATTTTTGACGTGACAACGTCTTATAAATTGATTTGCCGGGTGACACTTCAAGAAACTGCGTTACGCTCCGCTCACGTTATGCGCTCACAATGAGAGCGAGTGAGAGGCACGCGTCCCTTCCACTCGGGCATGGTTAGCCCGCCTAAGAGCGAGAGAGACAGACATAAAAAGTGAAAGGCACGCGTCCCTTCCACTCGAGCACAGTTAGCCCGCCTAAGAGCGAGATTCTTTGTATAAATTAATGTTTTAAATATAATTCTTTGTATAAATAAATGTTTTAAATTGTTACTATTATTTCATCCTTCTTCCTACTATACGAATGAATATTCACATTAAAATTATTTTACCACTCAGTCGTTGTCACGTAAAACTTTCGCCCGTATACCGACTTTACAGGCAACCAATTTTTTTTGTGTACTGTACCGACGTGTGTGACTAAAGACAGCAATAACGAGTAAGAGGGAATGATTAGTGCCGCCATTTTAGATTCGTTTTTTTGGCGCGAATTTGCAAGAAAGAGACAGTGCTCGCTAAATGTCTTGTTATGCATTACAAAAGCATAAATTAGGCTTAAGTTATTTGATTATTGAAAAACTAACTATAAAAATATTAAAAAATAATATTAATAACTGACATTTTTTTGTATATTGTTATACTATTGGATATTGTAAATGTATTTTTTGTGAATCAATTATATGGTTTTTAATTAAACGTTTTATTAATTTTATTTTAGCAAGTTTATGGCTGTTAGCTATAGACTTACCTTACCCCATTATTGATGAACGTTACTATAATCTCATAGTACCTAAAATTGGTTTATAATTTATAATGGATTTACCATTATAAATCGATCGATGTGCCGGTGTCGTGGTCGGTATGATACTTAGTTTTCACGACGCAGGTCGTGTTGGATTGACCTGAAGCCCTAATTCACGTAATTTCTTGATCAAGTTGGAGTGCAGTTGCAATTAAGTTTTCGTCTAATGATATTTTCATAATTGTTTAGCTGTCATATCTAATGTATAGTGCTCGCGTGACGCGAACTTGACGCGAGCGTATCTGACAGCGGTTGTTAAAATTACGAGAGTACGAAAAGGGTTGTTTTGTTCGAAACTTAACTAAAAGTACACTACAACTGGACTTAATTAATTACGTAAATTATCCTACTGAGACATATTTGTGTGATGAACGCGTCTGTCTCGAGTCTGGGTGTAATTATCTATATATATATCTAAATATATTTAAACAAAAGAAAAGTACTTAGGTATGATATGTAGTATATTACCAGTAATCTGGTTTCCGTAGTACGAGCTCTGCTTAGTTTAGGATCAGATGGCCGTGTGTTAATCTCCTAGAATATTATTAATTATTGTAACTTTATAGGCTAAGGCTGCCTGATTACGGCCATTTGATTTTGTGACCCAATATCAAAACGTGGACTTGAGTTAAGTATCGAGTTGCTCAAAAATGGTCGTGTAAATCTGTGGTAAAAACAGACATGTGCTGGCTGAGCTACTCATGGCTGTATACTTACCCGAAGGTGAAGGCAACACCATCTGTTCGCCGGCTATGGAGCCAAACGTAATAGAGAACGAACATATTCCTGTTCATCGGGCACAATGCAAAATATCAAGCACCAACTAAATATCACTTCAACCCTTTGTAGCGTCTTCTCTCAACTATTTTATGAGTTGAGAGAGTTTAGGCCTTAATCCACACACGCTGGCCAAGTGCGGGTGGATGTCACATGTCTTAGAATGATTATAACACTTAGGGAAATTTAGCAAAGGTAAGTAGTGAGTTTATCTCAGTGAAGAGTCTCTGTTAAAACACCTACTGATATGAAATATCTAAGTATTACCAGTAAAGATTTATTTTTGGCAAATATAATTCATTTATTAAAAAAAATCATCTTGACGTTGGATTCCAAGCCCATACTTTGCTTTAGCGTATGTTATACAAGTGCAATTCATAGTGTCCACTTAAATTATTATTAATATTTATGTGCAGATCTGAGTGTGTCTCTTGAAAGTTATGATTTTTCAATGATAATAAGATTGGAAGTGTTTCAATTACATTTGAAGCACAAAGATTGAAGTAATATGTGGGACGCACAGGGAAATGAAAACATTTTGTATGGGGACGTTTGACGTGTTAAAGCCTAAAAGTGGTAGATAAATAATATCAAATACTAAATTAAAACAAGAAGATTTTACTTCAGAAACTCTTTTAATAGATACCCATATTGTAGGGGTTATTATTAAAACAATACGTCGCCATTTTGTACAGATTCAAAATGGCGGCGTAACATCTTGTATTCTCATCAAAATTAAACGTAAATATGCAAAATTCCAACTCAATAGCTTTAGTGCAAGTGGGTGAAATATTGATTGCAAGATTCCAGGGCATCATACACAGATAAATACACGCGAAGTTAAATAAAAGCTATGAAAAAATCAATAAAATTGTTATCTTTATTTAATAAAAATATCTTCTTTTTTTAATTATTTTTATATTGGGTTTTGTTCGTAATAACTCGCCAATTCTTCCTCCAACTTATTCTTTTTGCATACTTCTCTTAGATGACGATTCAACTTACTTTTGCCCTGGAAACAAAAATAAATTTATTAACCCGTATTAGTAGATACAACAAGTGAATTGTGCCGAGCCTGCGGCTTATAGATAGAACGTTTAACTCGCGTATCGCCTATCGCCAAGATTCTGACTCATCAAGCTGCACAGACAGTGATGATGATACAAGCGATGTGGATATTAGTGACGAATAGTCTTACATTACTTTTATCTGTGGTTAAATAGTTCTTTAAGAGATTTAATTAATGTTTTACGATTTTGTACCTCAGATGGCGATACGCGAGGTAAACGGTCTATCTATAGGTGTGTGTAGAGATCATCGAGGTTTCATTATAAAATTGAGTTCTTACCCTAAAACTATTTCCACAGAGATGACAGACGGCCACCTTGATCGGAGTAGGATTAGTGTGCGACCGGACGTGACGCACCAACGACTTCCTGTTACTATACCGCGCGGAACAGGAAGTGCAACCGTACTCTTTATTTCCGGTGTGCACGCTTGCGATATGACTATTTAGCGCCTTTTCATTCGGACTTATTCGGTTGCATATGAAACAAACGAATCTGTAATTTAAATATATCAATATTAAAATACATAACGCCTATACCTAGAGGAGTAGGCAGTGGTTAATATCACCAACTTTCGCCGGCTATGATTAGATCCCATACTTAATAGGGGCGAGCCTTTTGCCGTTCATTGGGCACAATTTCAAACATCGAAGTGCAAATAAGATTTTTTTAAATATAATAGATAAATAATAATATAGTGGGACATTAACACACACGGCCATCTGAGAACTAAGCAACTAACCAACTAAGCAGAACTTGTAGTATGGAATCCAGATAACTGGTAATATACTACATGTAAGACTTTTCTTTTGTAAATATATACATAAATATAGATAATTACACCCAGACGCAATACAAACAGACATGTTCATCCCATAGATGTCTAATTTGGGTGGGAATCGAACCCACGACCTGCGTCGTGAAAAGCAAGTATCTTACCGACCACGCGACCTGCCCGTCGTCATAAAACACCAGGTAATTGCTGTAAATTATTAAAGAGTTCCCTCGAGTGTCTACCAGTTCCATCATCAGATCAACTCCAGACCTTCATTAAATAGTAGTGCTTTAAAATATGTCATGAAAAATTAACAAACGCACTCACTATAAGTTGACCGTTTAACTCGCGTATCGCCATCTGAAGTACAAAGTCATAAAACATTAATTAAATCTCATAAAGAACTATTTAACCACAGATAAAAGTAATGTAAGACTATTCGTAACTAATATCCATATCGCTTGAATCTTCATCACTGTCTGTGCAGCTTGAGGAGTCAGAATCTTGGCGAAAGGCGATACGCGAGTTGAACGGTCTATTTTTGAGTATTATATCCATTCCTAGTACCATAACTTAAGCAAATATAATTGAATAAATTCTAAAAAATCTGAACATAGAGGGGAAGCGCGCCGGGCGGAGGCCAATCCCATCCATTACCAGCTCTGTGACCGATAAATCGGCACCTACTTGCATTATTTTGCTAACACTCCTGATAAAGAGTGATTTTCGATGAGAAGGTGGCAGTGGAATGAGGATCCATGTGGTTAGAAACCATAAAGGAGCAACAATCCCGACCCGAATTCATAAATGGTGTCATCAGACATCGCACCGGAACGCGGTAAGGCCGCTTGGTGCAAGCCGTACGTCTGTGTCTGGTGGGTGGTCACTAACCACGGCCGAAGCCTACCACCAGTAAATAACCAGTAAACATAATTACCAGTTGATTGTCACCTGATTTGAACCACCCGGGAACCACGTATGTGGATTCAGATAAAAGAACACATACTCGTAAGATAAAAGATAAGAATTATTTCAGGGTTGGCCTCGATTTCCCTGGGATTCCATCATCAGGTCCTGACTCAGTGCCAATGGAATTACCTCAGATGTATACTCTTTTAAATAAAAAAAGAATTTTGAGAATCGGTCCACAATTGGGGGAGATATTGGTGAAAGTACATTCAGTCGAAAATGGTTCTATGTTCGACTGTATGAATTATTTAACCTTTTTTTTCAGAATTCAGTAAAAACCATTTAAAAGGTTTTGAATGTCATTAAGAATACACAATATGCATGAACAGGCATAAAAAAATTTAACATCAGAATTTCAATAACCTCTTTGAAACCGATTAAAATCAGAATTACTTTTTTAATTACAAACAAAATATAGTAAAGTCATGAAAATATGACAAACAGAGGATAAAAAAGAACAAAAAACATGTCCGCCCGAACAGGGACTTGAACCCTGGACCCTTGGATTAAAAGTCCAATGCTCTACCGACTGAGCTATCCGGGCTATGGTCAATATATTGAAATAACAGTTTTAATATTACAATTATCTACTTGGAAGTTTTTTCTTACAAAAAGAAAATGATTTTAAAGAAATTTAAAAAATTACGAAGCAACCTCATTGTTTATAAAACTACTTTTTAACGAATTTCATCGCGGTTTATTTTACATAATATTTATATTCGCGTAAATCTAATACAACACAAGTTCATTGTTTTAGAAATAACTCGAAATCCTCTTAAATGTTCCGCTCCTGGAAAAACCACTAGTAAAAAGAAGAAAAGCAATTGGTTTTTTAACGACTTCAAAAAAAGGGAGGGGATGTTCTGCTCGGCTGTACATTTATTTATGTTTGTTACCCAATATCATTGTTATACGTGAACCGATTTCAATTATTAAAGAGTGAAGATTTAAAGCTGTGTGCTTTTCTCGTGTAGTCTCATTTAAATTTGATCAAGATCTGACCAGTATTTTTTGAGTTATGTCGAAAGAAGCGTCATAGTAAGTTCGTATTATATCAGATTCCGTGGGGTGAGGACCTGGTTATCTGTAATACAGGTTGCACCTATAATAGACACCAGCTCCTCACATACACCAGACTGTTACAATTTGTTAGCTATGCATATCTTTAGTTCCCTCTTTGATCCTTGTCTTGTTTTTGTGAGATTATTTTATCCTTTAATAGGTTTGCGCGCTTACCCTGTAAATACCGATTCACTCGTGACATGAAGACAGGCAGATTATAGCTATCGGAAAACAGAGATATCGGCAGCGAATTCCACAGTTTAACAATTTGAATTTGGTAATGGGTGAAAATTTTAGGGTTGTATGTATTCGTCAACACCACATCATAAGAGGTCGACCACTCTTGTCACTTAGGCGTATGACGACCAATTCTCAGACCCACCGAATATAGATATGAAATTTAATAAAAATCGGTCAAGCCGTTTCGGAGGAAAAAGTTAGTTAGTTAAAAACCGCGACACGAGAATTTTATATATTAGATATTTTATGGTAATTACTTTTATTATTGTTATATTTTTTGACAGGCCCGGTGGCGTAGTGGTTAGTGACCTTGACTGCTTATCCGAAGGTCGTGGGTTCGATTCCCACCCAGGACCAATCTTTGTGTGATCAGCACGAGTTTTTGTTGTAATTTATCTATAACATGTATGTATTTACAAAAAAAAAGTATTATTCCGTTCCTAGTACTCGTAACACAAGCAAATATATTTGCTTATTTGGGACTAGATGGCGCTGTTTGTATGTGTTAAAATATTATTATTGACGCTTTTCACGCTGCAGGTCGTGGGTTCGATTTCCACCCGACAAACATTTGTGTGATGAACAAGTCTGTTTGTATCGAGTCTAGGTGTAAATATCTATTATAAGTTTATATTTACAAGAAGTAAAAGTATTATAATTCATATTATTAATTTTATTTTGTATGTTGGACATCAAACACAATGTAAATTGTTAATGATAAATAAATAAATAAATAAATAAATATATGTAGTATATTACCAGTTATCTGGTTTCCATAGTACAAGCTCTGCTTAGTTTGGGATCAGATGACCGTGTGTGTTAATGTCCCACTACACTATTATTATTATATTTCAAACTACTTACTCTTTATTTTGATGTACTAAAGCGGTCCTCTTGTGTGCTAAAAGACTTTTCCTAGTGGTATACCCGACACCACAAGTTTCGCAGTAATACCGTTTGTCGTCCGTAGTGATTTCGTGCTTTTTCTTATGTTGGGTGAGGGTGTACGGACTCGTAAAAATAGCGTCGCATTGGTCACATGTGAATTTCCTTTGAATATGTTTCCTGGAAATGATTTTTTTTTAACAATATATTTTAATTTGTGTCCCACAGCTGGGCACGGGTCTGCTCTCAATTATGATCATAAGAGATAAGACAGTTTAGACTTCAATCCACACATACTGGCTAAGCGCAGGTTGATGGATGTCATGTGTGTTTGAATTATTACTAGTTCTTAGATTTGTCGGTGTCCTCACAATGTTTCCTTCACCTTTATTGAGGATAATTTTACTGTTTACGGATGCCTTACTGAAATAGTATATTACAGTAATAAAAGCCTTAAACCCAATATGGTCTTCAACCTAAAATGGCGGGGAACTCACGTTTCCTTTAAAAAAATTATTCAACTAGGTTTCACTTTAAAGTTCTTTCGCCCAAATGTTGGCAGATCTGTACTCTATTACAGTTCTTTTGCCCAAACAACTACCAAAATTATGACGATGTTTAACTTACAGCATATGGGTCCTCAAAGCGGCCGGATTGTTTAAGTTATCACCACAGACACTGCAAGGATATGTTTTGTTGCTAGTTTTACTGATATGATAACGTTTCAGATGCTGCTGCAAGGCTCTTGTATCCCTGTAAATAAAAATTAGTGTAATTACCACATACTAGAAGACAGAAACCTTAATTTTTAATTAGTAAAACTTTACACCGTAAACATCGACTTTAAATTTAAATAATATAAAAACATTGTGAATACCACATAAGGACAGAGTTGTGTTTGAACAAGCAAAAAAAATTAACAAATGATAGCTAAAAGATCCATACCTGCATATAAGAAATGAGATTTGAAAAAACAAGTGTCACTTTGAAATGACATATTCTGTCACTGAAATGTCAAATCGACAGAATCTTGTAAACAAGACGTGCGTGGTGGTTGTTTTTGCAATAATATTTAATTAATCCAAATTTTTATGCTCAAATACGAAAAAAAGATGAATGTTTGTGCCCAATATAATGAAATATACGTGAAGAGGATTAAACAATAGTAATATATTAACACTCAGTGACGTAATATCCAATGAAATTTACAATAAAATATCATAATAAAGTTGTAATAAAATTGTTAATTTACTCAAAAAATGCCAATAGAAAGCTCTTTTAGCGGTGTCATAGATGAAATACCGTTTATTTACGTCGATAATTTCACTGATACTAAGAAAAATGCTTACTTTTTGAGTCATTACCACGCAGACCATACTGTTGGGTTAGAATCTCGACTGGGATTCGATTTGAAGCGAAATAAGGCATATATCTACGCTTCTGAAGTTACTATAGCTATTATAAAAGCTGATATACCACAGTTAAAGCCTTATTTAAGAGTACTGGATATAGGTATGTGTTAATTACGTCATGCAACTTTAATAACTTTAGAGTGTCATTTGGTCTGTGTATTATATCCCCAAAATCTATTTTCAACAGACCAAAACTGACAAAAGACGGAAGTTCTCAATTTGAATGTATGATTTTTTTTTTCATAAATATGTTACGTCATAATTGTGCCAGTTATATTTGAGTTATTGTTAAAACATTGAAGTCGTTCATATTTAAAAAAAACCGGTCAAGTGCGAGTCGGACTCGCGCACCGAGGGTTCCGTACAAACCTGCAAGGTTTACAAAGTTCGTTCATTACGACAATCGAGTCATAACTATGGTATTTTTATTGCAAAATGAAATTCATAACATTACAATGGGGAAAGATGGAGGAGCATAAATTTAAGACAAAGATCTCTTTATCGTTTAAGTAATCCTTTATTTTATATTAACACATATCATTTATCTATAATATAACTGAAACACTTATACTAGCCTTGCAGCAGACTTGCGAAAGTTCTTTTACTAAAGTTATTTATTTACTAAGTTTTTTAGTCACTATTAGGTTTTAATTCCCTTGCGTGTAGTTGCGAGTTTCAAAATATGCGGTATCAATGGTTGTACTTTTGCGTTTTTGCGTTGACTTAGAATTTTTTTTTTTCACGGGTTAAAGGCAATTAGATCTAAGTATTTGATATGAATTTCAACTTGATAGCTCTACGCGTTCATGAGGAAAAAAGTAATAAGTTTATATTTATTAAAAAATATATATTTTGTAATGTAACTAAAAATTTAAGGTTTTCGGAATTTTTCCTTTATGTGTGCTATAAAAAGTTGCTTCATGCCAAACTTCAAGATTCTAGGTCGACTGGAAGTACCCTTTAGGTTTTGATTCCCTTGCGAGTACTTGCGAGTTTCAAAATATGCAGCTTAAATTGCTGTTTCTTTTGATTGCGTTGACATAGAAGTTTGATTTTGTTACAGCTTAAAGGTATTATAGACCTGAGTATTTGGTATGAATTTCAATTTAATACCTCTACGCGTTTATGAGGAAATGGGTAGTAAGTTTAAAATTATTAAAAAAATATACATTATGTGATGTAACTAAAAATTTATGGTTTTCGTAATTTTTCCTTTATCTATGCTATAAGACGTTGCTTCGTACCAAATTTCAAGATTCTGAGTTCACAGGAAGCACCCTGTAGGTTTTGATTCCCTTGCAAGTGTCGAAAATTTGCGGCATAAACGGCTGTATCTTTTGATTGCGTTGGCTTAGAAGTTTGATTTTTTCACAGCTTCAAGGGACAGTAGACCTGAGTAATTGATATAAATTTCAGCTTCATACCTCCACGCGTTCCTGAGAAAAAGGGTCTTGACAGACGGACGGACAGACGGACAACAAAGTGATCCTATAAGGGTTCCGTTTTTTCCTTTTGAGGTACGGAACCCTAAAAATAAGCTATTACATTATTGGACTTAATTTTATGTATTTTTCTTACGCTATTCCTTAAAAAGCATTTTTTTTAGATGGGGGATTATTCATTATAATCGTTTCTCACCCAAGACAGACATTTGTGTGATGAACATGTCTGTTTGTCTTGAGTCTGTGTGTAAGTCTGGAGATGAATTTTTTGGCACATTAGTTTAGGTTACTGGGCATTTTCACTGCACAATAAAACATGATATAAGCATAGTCTTATCTCTTTCTACTCATCTCTAAACGATAGAGATAGATAGTGCTTGCAACATGTATTCTTGTGCAGTGGAAACTAGGGGTTAGGAATTAGTTTAGTTCTTTATTTGGGTTAGTTTTAATATTGTTATTCAGTTAGGTTGTTCTACTTGTTCAACTGAATGTTAGTGGTGTAAAAATGTATTTCATATTCATCTAATTGAAAAATTAACTTTACAGGTCAAAACACAGTAAAAATAAATGCAGACACTGAAGAAATTCTAAATGTAACAACAATACCAGCCGGCCACTGCTTTGGTTCTGTTATGTTCATATTCCGTTACAAAAATAAAACTATAATGTACACGGGAGACTTCAGAATATCACGGAACGATGTATCAAAATTCAGTCTATTCCATAATAACGATGGTAAACCGATAATTTTGGATTCTATGTACGTTGACACAACATTCCAATATAGTATGACGTTTCCAAAACGGTCAGATGTAGCTAGAAATATAGTTATGCATATAAGAAATTGGTTGAATCATGGTACACAGCATAATGTTATACTTTTTACAAGTGCAAATTATGGTTATGAAAGTATTTTTAATGAAATATTTAAAGCAACAGGGTTAAAAACGTTTATCGATGAAAAGTGGAGAGTCTATAGGTAAGCATGCTTCAATAATATCGTAAAAGATAATAATAAATTAAATAATAATTAAGACACAAGCTCATCTGGATCGAAGCTAAGCAGAGCTTGTGTTATGGAAACCAGATAACTGGTATATACTATACATATAATACTTTTCTTTTGTAAATATATACTTAAAATAGATATTTACACCCAGACTCGACACAAACACAAATGTTCATTATTAATATTTGTCTCGGGTGGGAATCGAATCCACGACCTGCGGCGTGAAAAGCAAGTATCTTACCGACCACGCCACCGGCCCGTCAAATATAAATACATATTATTTTTGTCTATTTCAGCCAATTCCGAACCGAGTTGTATGGCATAACGAACAGTATGAAGGAAGCCAGAATATTTTCATACTCAAAAAACTCTGAAAAATATATAAAGATACCAAAAAACTGCCTCAAGGTATATTTATCAGCTTGGATCTGGCAGAACAATGTCACTGAAGATGAATTCTTTGTACGAAGCGATGACGGACAAATAATAAAAGCATGTTTTGCGACACATTGTGGTAGAGATGAATTGATATACTTTATTAATTACTTTAGCCCTAAGAAAATTGTGGGGTTCAGAGAGCCCTATGTGCCTATAGAACCTATAGGGGTGGGTGTAGGTGTGGAAAATGGGAGTGAATCTGTGATAAAAAGGAGAAGAGAGTGTAAAATGAATGAGACTAATAGTAAATTAGCGAAAAGTGATATAAATAAGGCTTTTGATTGGTGATTTTGTGATATATGAGGTATCTGGGGGCTGAGTCACCTTCATCTGTGAATCATTTGAGGACATGTGACATCCACCAACCTGCACTAGACCAGAGTGTGTGGATTAAGTCCTAAACTCTCAACTCGTAAGATGGGTGAGAGCAGCAGTAAAAAGGATTGAAGTGAGGGTGCAGCCATGGTTAGTGACCACCCACCAGACAAAGCCTTACCACTATATTGACAACTCGTACTAAGGGCACTGAATTTTGTAAATGAACTATTTTTAAGCAGCTGTGATACTTATTGTATGGTGAAATATATTTATGTAATTTGATTACAAAATTGAAGTTTCATTTTTATCTAGATACTGTCTTACTTTCCTATTAATATTATAAAGTGACAGACCTGTAGGCTTAGTGGTTAATGGAGGTCGTTTGATTCCCACCTAGGACAAATCTGTGGGTGATGAACATGATTGTTTGTTCTGTGTCTGGGTATAATTTATTTATGTTATGTATGTATTTACAAATAAATTTACATATTTATGTAGCATGTAAGTCCCTAAAACCGTAATACAGGCAAAGATATTTGCTTAATTTGCGACTAGATGGCGCTGTGTATATGTGGAAAATGTTATATCATTAAACAGTATAAAACAAAGTCGCTTTTTCTGTCCCTATGTATGCTAAGATCTTTAAAACTTCGCAATGGATTTTGATGCGGTTTTTTTTAAATAGACTGATTCCAGAGGAAGGTTTATAAGTATAACACATTGCACCCGTGCGAAGCTGGGGCGGGTCACTAGTTAATCTATAAATGAATCCCTATTTCCCTTGGTCAATCTATCACGCGTGAATGGCTGGACCTATTTCGCTAATTCTTTTTTTAGAATATTCCTTGAAGTACAAGGATGGTTTTTACGTAGAGAAAATAAAAAAAAAATCTCCTTCTCAACGGCTTGACCGATTTTAATGGAATTTTATATCTATATTCGACAGGTCTGAGAATCGGTCGCAAACTATTTTCGGACCAGGTAGGTGGCACTGCTTTACCGGGCAGGACGCCGTCTGCGGGGTCCGCTAATTAATATATATTTACGAGTAGTAATGTATTAATTAGCACGTTAATAGTGAGCATGCGAATGCTTCATTAGCATTTAACAAATTAAATGTAGTTGCGAAATTCTGTGAAGTAAAGACCGAAGTGATCACTCGCTTCATACCTACTTCTTTAGCATGCACATTACACCGGCCGTGTAATGTGCATGCTAAAGAACGTGTAACGTGCGTTCTCTGTCGCACGTGACAACGTACTATATCTCTCTGTATCACATGACCTTGATTGACATCGTTCGCGAGTAAAATTGTTACTCTTTGATTCGCGTATTAACAAAAATGATAAATTTTATTGTAATGAATTATCGTCATAATAGCAATTAGCTTAGGAGTAGCAATTAGCATGCTAAGACTCATGAATTCGCATGCTTATAAAATTTATACGAAATCGCATCATTGCCATCACTACTTACGAGAATACTCTTCCACAAAGATGACAGGACGCGGATTCCCCAACTTTGTTATGACATAATCTAGCATGTCTTTGCACTTGTCGAGTTCTCAAATAGTCACCACATTTTGTACATTTGTACCTGCAAAATGTTATTATTAATTCCGGCTCGAAGGACCAACAACTTTTAGGATAAGTGCTGGTCCTTCCTAGCCGTTCTAAGTTGACTTATAGCGTAGGCACCTATGCAGGAGACATTATGGTGCACAAGTGTATGCATAAACGTTATTACGCGCTGAGTATTCTGTAATGTGGACGGTACCTACACAGTCACTGTCTACCTTACCCACACACACGAACACAACCAACAGTTATTACACGCTGTGTATTCTGTAACGTGGACGGTACGTACACAGTCACTGTCTACCTTACTCATACACAGGAGCACAACCCACAATTGTTACACGCTGTGTATTCTGTAATGTGGACGGTATCTACACAGTTACTGCCCCCTCTGTCGGGGTGGTTATCGACCGAAGACAATCGTTGTATACTATTATAAGATAACGTAAATAAAATTACCTTTCCGTATGTATGGCTGTATGAGACCGAAGTAATGCTTGTGTCGCGAACCGTAGCTTACATGTTACACATTTGAATTCGCCGTTTGACTGAAATAAATGAATACATTTTAAAGTAACAAGAGATAACAACAGTAGAAGTATGAAAATCTATTCAGCAGTTTCTTAGATTATAATGAACACCAGTGGAGAAGGGTGGAAGTCTGATAAAGGGAAGCCGGAGCTAAAAAGTTCTTACATAGGAAAATAATATCTCTTCACTACCGTCACCGATCGTTCGTACACTCGATGCTATACTTATATTTGTTGCTATTTAAAACTTTTAGGCGTTACATAATATATAATGAAGTACATATTGTGATATTGACCATTTCCTGTAGGGAATCCGATGGGAATCGGCTTGTATGGACTCTTCGCCACTACTGAACACACATACAAAGGTGCTGCAAATGTTTGCTATAGCGAATAATAAAGCAGCGTAGGCACAGTGGCATCGACCTCGGCTTTGAAATACGGACGTCGGTCGTAGGTTATGTATGTAGGTAGGACCAAGATTGTCCTGGTCGTGCCTTCATAACCCTTAACATAGGTTAAAGAGAGTTTATTCCTTAGCAGCAGTAGGACACTAAAAGGTTACTTTAGTTGTTTGGCCCCTGAGATACTCTCACGAGGCTGAGAGGCTTGACCAGGATTAAACTAAGACTTGCGGTAGGTGCACTGACTGGGCACTTCGGACTGCAGAAACACTTGTTTATAATAGGGCTAGCAGAATGTTCCACCTGACTGGCATGTGCAGAAGCTGAGAAATCATGGAGCACATTATGTGCGAGTGCGACTCGTTGTAAAAACGCATGAATGCATTAGGGGTGGACCTCCCTACTTCTGATGAATACGGCCTCATGTGTCCCCGACAATTAGCACGGTCGCGGACAAGCTGTGCGGAGGGAGAATTCCTGAGGCTTCATAGTAAAAAAGGGAGGCACAAAAGTTCCAGCTGGGTTCCAGAGCTACCAGCACCATTTATGAAATAATGTAGTTATGATTTACTGACCTCCTCATGCCGCATCATATGTGCTTGATAAGTATCTTTAAACAGAAATCCGAGTGCACAATAAAAACACTTAAATTCAGCTTGACTGTACTTCTTACTTCTTCTCTGCTGCTCTAACTCTGTTTTCTGTTCTTCTTTAGTCAATATTATCTTCTCAAAGTGCTTCTTTTTTGTTCTTTTTGTTTTTTTCTTTTTTGGTTCTAGAACAAAGGTTTTTAGTATAATGGCAATATAATGTTGAACTTTCAATGGATTTTTATATAAGGAAAGGGATATTATGCCTTAAATACTACGTTAATTGGGTCTTAAGCAATATTATTGTGACATTTATATTTTAATAAATAAATTTCACTACAAAATGAAAATATTATTGTTCAATTTATTTTCTTTGACAACCCCAACTATTGAGGAGACAATTGTCATTGTGGAGGTGCCTGGAGGGTCGGGTGTTAGTGACCCTCCAGTGTAAAGGGATGATCTTCCAGCCGGGCGAGTTGTAATGCCCAGCGACCGCGGTACTCCCTCCGACTGTTCTTACTTCTTGTTGGGAAGTTGTATATATGCTAAAGGCCGACCGTTTAACTCGCCTATCGCCAAGATTCTGACTCCTCAAGCTGCACAAACAGTGATGATGATTCAAGCGATATGGATATTAGTGACGAATAGTCTTACATTACTTTTATCTGTGGTTAAATAGTTCTTTATGAGATTTAATTAATGTTTTATGGCTTTGTACCTCAGATGGCGATACGCGAGGTAAACGGTCGGCCTATAGTCACAATATCAATCATTAATTTGTCACATCTTTTATTAGGTCAAAGAGAGTCCAGAAAAACAGTTGGTAGGGATGCGCGACGCGAAATTTTTGCTAAAAATATGGTACATTATTAATTATATCAAAATATAATACAATTTAATTTCTGACTTCATTTCCAAGGACGTACTGCCCAACATTAATGCGGGATTAGCGCGCAGGCTGAAACGGCTCACAAGGTCACAGTTACCGGCATTATAACTGGTCTTGCCTTACATCTCTTTACCATAGGTGTCACTGACAGTCCTCTGTGCAGGGCAAGTATGGAGGAGGAAGAAACAGCCGCCCACGTGGTCACCTGCTGTCCAGGGGTGGCGAGGTACAGAGCGGAACACCTCGGATCTCCGAGGTCGCTCCGGGAGGCCATCGATAACATAAAGGGTCTGCTGGGATTTCTCCTGGAGCTGGGCTGGCAATACGCCAGACCAATCAACCAAAATAGGCGCATTAACGAGACGTCGAGTTGCGAAAAAAATAGCCCGCTTCAAAATAACTAAGAATAATGGCCTGAAGAATGTCTGAATAACAATTTAAGCCACTATTATAACCCGTAGAGGGAGCACAAACTTTTTTACATACCTGATTCTAATTTTGTTTCTTCTTCATCTCTATTATTTTCAGTTACAAAATCGTTATTAACATTTATCTCTACATTCACCAATTCTTCTTTAATATCCACTATGTCGTTATTCACATAATCATCGTTACAATCATAATCATCATTGCTTTCAATTTTAATATTTTCTGGTCCTTCAATAGAATTTATTACAATATTCTCCGTTGTTATGCCGTATATATTAGTTTTAGTATCATTTTCTTCAAGTTTGACATAAACATTACTATTATAAGTGTCTTGTATGTGTTGTATATCATTATTGGGTTCACATCCCTCAGAACATAGTACTTGTAACTCAATTTCTGATAATTGTAGATTTGGGGTACCCTTTTCACTGAAAACAATTGAAATGTTACATTATAATATTATGATTATGACGGGCCGGTGGCGTGGTCGGTAAAATATTTGCTTTTCACGCCGCAGGTCGTGGATCGAATCCCACCCACATCAGACATTTGTGTGATGCATACGTCTGTTTGTCTTGAGTCTGGGCGTAATTAACTATTTAAGTATGTATTTACAAAAGACTGCACAGACAGTGATGATGATTCAAGCGAAATGGATATTAGAGACGAATAGTCTTACATTACTTTTATCTGTGGTTAAATAGTTTTTTATGAGATTTAATTAATGTTATGACTTTGTACCTCAGATGGCGATACGTGAGTTAAACGGTCGGCCTATATACATTTGTTTATTTTTTCATTATTATCAATTAGACATATTAGCAATAGTGCTTAGCATGCTATTCATTCATAAATTCACGTGCTAATGAAATTTATACGAAATCGCATAGTTACCATCAGTAATGTTGCAGACACTCCATCTCTATCACTCAGGGATGAGTAAAGAGAGACAGGACATAGTCCTCGTAATACAGTCTAATAGTATACTTACGTAAATGGTACAGGATATTCTAAAGCTCTTTTATAACATATTGATTTAAATAACCACAACTTTTTTAGTAAATGGCAGCATACATAACACATATGTGAATCAAGACAGAGCTGAAAGTCAAATAAACATTTTTATTTTTTGTTGTATAAAGGTATATTTACCAAAAATTTCGAAAATTTATAGTACGTTACAGATTTGTGACATCATGACGCCGGTCTCTCTGTTTATCCACCCTAAAATTGCCACGCTAAGACGGATACTCGGAAACGCGTGTCTTTCTATCTACCCAGAATGGGGTGGCTAACTGTAATTCATATAATATGTTTCTTCCGATTTTTTACCCCAAGTACAGTTTGAATCAAATTATCTTGGTGGGAAGTTTCAATTTATTATTTATTGTTAAAGGAATAACATAAAATAATTTTAAAATCTAAATTGTAGGTAAGTACCTACATGGTACTATAAGATAGAAAGCAAAAGTGGCGCTGGTAATCTAAATATATAAAAGAAGAAACTGACTGACTGACATATCAACGCAGAGCCCAAACCGCTGAGTCTGGAGACTCTAAATTTGGTACATAGGTTCTTTATTGGGTCAAGGGGTGCACTAAGAAAGGATTTTTCATAACTCACCCTTTAAGGGGGTGAAACGGGGTTCCAGTTTGTATGGAGAAATAAGATTAATGAGATGCTTGCAGGAGCTAGTATTTTATAAATTTTGCAACATGTCCAGAAAATGACCAACACTTTTTTCATTATTGAGTAGACGTAGTTGGGTATCATGGATAAATTCTTCCTTTTAATCGTAGCTTTTAATGTATATTTGTAATCGTCTTCTAAATTTTTTTGCTGCAGTAGACATATTAGTGAAGAACTGTGTGTTTTTTGCACTCATTCCAAAAACTTAACTAAACGTTGATGTTTGTCTTCAATTTCATGTGATTTTGTTTTATGCCAAGTTTCCAATGAATTGGTAGTCCTATGAGACACACGAAATGAATTCCAAACAGCCACAAAGTTTAAGTTTAGTAGTATGTATATCTAAAGTATTTTAATGTTCACGAAGTTTCTTGAACCGAGTTTGTGTGTTTCTGTAAATGACTGTACTTAGGCTGGGGACAAAATAGGAAGAAACATTATATGAATTACGGCTATCCACCCTGTTCAGGGTGGATAGAAGTCCACGCGTTTCCGAGTATCCGCTTTAGGGTGGCTGTTTTAGGGTGGATAAACGGAGAGACCGCATGACGCTTAAACAGATGGACCTATTTTGATGTTGTAGTCTATATATAAACAATGAAATGACCGAGATAGGTTTTATAGATTCATAAATTTTAATTAATTGATTTATGGAAATGTAAATTACGTTGATTCCCACTATATCCCGGTATTTTTCTCGTATTTCTTCATTCATGTCATCGCTTGCAGTATTATGGCATATAAAACAGAGAAATGAGGACATCTTTCACACATTTATTGGCTATTTTGACAAATTAAATATTTGTTTTCGTATTTTGTAAACAATTATCCCGTGACGTTTAAAAAAATCATCACCCACCCACAGAATACGTAGAGATCACCTGATTACTACAGATTAAGTAAAGATCTCATTACTTAGAGAACTAAAAAATGTTTTCTTCTCTGAGTAAAATTAAGGCTGCGTTCTTTTTCAATGATGATTCTGTACTGTGAACTTTTTGCAAGTTTAAATTGAATATTCATTTGGACCTCTGCTGTAATATTATTTACTAATAAAGTGGTTTTGCATTTAGTTAGGTTGGTAAATTATTTAAAAGTGAAACTGTTCATTATTTTCATCGGAAATTAAGAAGTACCTTCATACATAATTAAAACTAAAATTGAACGCGACTCCTATAAAATGTCTATGGAAATTGCGTGTCGTAAAGAGGGGACACTAGAAATTCAGTATTGTATTTAGTACATGTATCAAGTCGACTATTATTATATCGAATATTATTTTTTATACACATTATATGGCATCCTGTAGTGCTTTCTGATCAAAAAATCCTTAGTTTTAATTAAATAATAATAAAAAGGAAAAGGACAAAAGAAGGAAAACGAAAGAATATTCACTTATAGATTAAAAATCAAGACATATGTATTAAATCAAATATCACTAAATTAGATGTCCACAAATAAAGATCACATAATAATTAATGTAATAAATTTAATTTAAAAATTTGAGTGCACAGTCGCCCTGGCTGGCAAATAACTGACCCATGGACCGCACCGTGGTGATCGGGCCGTGTCCGGGACGGGCCGATACCGGGTCCAATTCTCGATCAATTGTTAGTAGACGAGCTCGGACGAGACACGATAATGCATTGTGTAGTATGAACTGCTTCATGCAAAATGTATGTAACGGTTAAATCCAGGCCGAGGCACGCCCCCGGCTAGTCCCAGTCGTATAAATCATCCCTTAATAAGTAGCTACCGGTTTTTAAATTTTCATACAAATGTACGTTGGTAGACTTCCCCAACTGACAATTTTTTTTGTCATTTACTGTGTACCTAAAATTCGTACTACTAAAAACATTATCATATAATAACGTACGGTTAGTCGATTATTATACAACACTCGTCATGCAAATCGACTACGCTCCACCTAAGTTTACACAAGTGTGTACATCGCTACACGTCAATCAAATCAAGTAGCAATCGGAAAAAGATAATTTTTTGTGCGTTTGAGCATTACCTATTTCATAAAATTATCATTAATTCCACATCACTTCAAACAATACGGCCATAAACTGTGTATTATAAAACTGTATTGTGTATAAAATCCGTTCTCGCTGATATTAAATTAAGTTAAAACCTAATATTGCCAAAAATACGTAAAGAAATTACATGAAATAATCAAACGATAATTATCTAAAATTTTAATGTAGTATTTTTAACTGACGTGCGGCAGTTGGTGTAGTTTTAACTATCAAGGCTGCGAAATTAACATTTAATTTCCGCGTTATCTATTAAAAATACGGATTAATTAATAGAGAAATTTCTTAGCGGACTAAAAAGCCGGCGGGACAGAAACGTAATTTTTCGTGTACCAAGAAGGTCTGATGAGCGGTCCCTGGGATGCTAGTGACAAATACTGTAAGTACTTCTATATTTATTAACTTATTTTTATTCGTTCACATTTAATTTAATTATGGAGGCCATGTTTTTAGGTCACTCAATAAGATTCTAGTAAGAAACCATATTCTTAGTTAGATAACGACGTAATTCCCACTACGGTATCACCTGAAGGTGTAGTAGCAAGCTTTTAGTGTCTCACAGCTGGACATGGGTCTACTTTCAACTATCTTAAGAGTTGAGAGAGTTAAGGCATTAACATGTTGAACACCAAGGCTTATTTTGACCCAAAATCAGTTCCCACCATAACTAGGCATACCTACAAGATACATCATAGTTGGCATCCTGGGTTTAGGCATAATACCGGTCACTGCTCTAGAAATAGCTTGCTATGAGATAAATTATTTTGGAAAACTCGCAGATGCTAAATCGTTTAGTTATCTATGAAAGTTTCCTTATTATGATGTATCTGGTAGCTGGCATCTCTCATCTCAATGTGTTAATCTACTCACTCTATCCAAATGTAGGTAATGTTTAGTTAATTAATATCGAAACATACAAGTTATCCTATGACATGTTCTTGATCAAACATATTGTCTATTCTAAGCTGAGTTAATTTAATATCAGTTACATTTTCAAATTTTTTTGTCAGTTGTAATCACTAAGACCCTTTGTGTGATGAACATGTCTGATTGTCTTGAGTCTGGGTGTAATTATATATGTTTATTATATTCACGTAAAAGTAGTAGAAAGTATTATATGTAGTGTTTCCATAGTAGAAACTCTGCTTAGTTAGGGATCAGAGAGCTGTGTGTGTTAATCTATATCTATACTTACTTACTTATATATAATATTATAAATGCGAATGTAAGTTTGTTTGTTACGCTTTCATGCAAAAACTACTGAACCTATTTGGATGAAATTGGGTATGGAGGTAGTTTGAGACCCGAGAAAGGACATAGGATAGTTTTTATCCGTCTGCGCAAAAAGAAGGTAATGTTTTGGCGCGATAACCGACATCCGCGGGCGAAGCCACGGGCGGATATCTAGTGTTACAATAAATCATTATTGTTATTTTCACATTTTAGTGGCATTGTCTATAAAACACTTGCTTTCACGCTGCAGGTTGTGACAGACATTTGTGTGCTGAACATGTCTGTTTTTCTCGAGTCTGGGTGTAATAATCTGTTATTTATAAGTATAAGGTATGTATTTACAAAACAGAAGAAGTATATGTATTGTATACCAGTTATCTGGTTTCCATAACACAAGCTCTGTTAAGTATGGAATCAGATGACACATGTGTTAACATCCCCATATTTGCAAGTTATGTTGTAGGTTCTATATTAGTGGCAATAGTTACAGCCTATTCTCATGTATATATTAGTTACTATATAGGAATGGTGAGCAATTAACATGACTCCCTGTCTTGCTGCATTTATACTCATGGTTGCTTTTTACCAGATTAATAAAAATAAAAAAGGAAAATATGCTTTATTTTTGCTTGAGATGCGAATCTACATAAAAATAGTCCAATTTCTTTTCCTACCGTGTAATGAATGACTGGCAACTACTGAGAAACACTGCCAAAAACTCTTTTTCAAATGAAGTACATATATCTATTACATTTGGTTTGTTTAGTGTGTTGAATTAGAGCGACTTAATTCCAAGTGTTTTATCCCTTTGATAGTCAGAATTTTTATAATACGAAAAAAAATCACAAATGTCCTATAAACTGTCAATATTATTATCATTATTAGCCTAGTCCCACTGCTGGGCAAATGCTTTCCAGGCATCATGATCTTTTGCCATCGTCATTCAATTGTTCAAGAACTTATTTATTTTCCCTGTTTAGTACTATAATTATTTTCTTGAAATCTTAAAAAAAACGTTCTGTATAATGCTAAGTGTATCTGTGTACAAGTTTGTTCCCACGTCTCGCCTAAACGGATGGGCCGATTTCGATGTCCTCTTTTTCCCTATAGGAAAGAAGAACACATTAATAGATAACTGTACGGAATGAAAGCTTCTGAATAAAATCGAAAATTCGTATAGAGTTGTTACTCGGTTGTTGAAAATAAGTAAACCCAAATGCTCATACCCCACAAACCATTGTATTCGTCCTGAATATACTGTCTAATCTACAGATTTAGCACCGACTTCAATTAGACCGTGTGGTGCAAAAATGATCCAATCCGTAATCCGGACAAAATTTAAGATATCAAATGGATGTTAAACTGTCCAAAAACTAAAACTGTATTAAAATGAAAAGATGATTTCCACGACAATTACATACTTAGATCGAACAGGTTACATACGAAGGTACAACTCCGATAATGTTAAGTAGATTTATTAATTGATTGAAAATTCCAATAACAATAGGTATTTTGTTCTTGTGGCATGGAACATTTTTGCACAACACGGTCCAATTAACAGATGTAAATAATATTTTCCACTTTTTTAACTGTTTTTAAATGCACATGAATACACATGTAAATATTATAAATATAAATATTTAAACCTTTCTTTTTTACCCAACAACAGCTAAAATCTAAATCTTCGCTTGCTCGTATCGCTGTTGGCTAGCACAACCCTCTCTATTGCCTAAATTTTTATGAATTCGATGAATTATATGTTTGATATTCAAAGGGTTGAATAATTCAGAAGACAAACTAGATTTTAATAACATGCCTATTACACTGAAATTGAATCAAATCGAGAATGTTACTAGTTTGTTTATAAATTGACTCTTTGCTTTGAAAAATAGTAATATTTACATTATTAACTTTTGTTAGTAAACGAAGACATGAAAGACTTAGAAACAGGAATATAAACATATATGATGTCATGTTCATAGAGTCCGTAGACGACCTCCCTGCTGCAGGTCATCTCTAAAAATTCAATATAAACCCCCGATGATGTTGTAGTAAAATTACTTCAGTAGGTATGTTTCCATCGAACTGAATTCGTTTTGTAACGATAAAAACTCGTAAAGACTGCTCTAATATGTCTCAGTGGGTATAAAAATTAATCTGAATCCTATGCTATGACAGTAGGACGGTCAGGCCACACTTGGGCCACCCCTAACCGCGAACATGATTTATTTTTTATCATAGGGACTACAATCGAACTATACTGTGACAGTAGATTAAGGTGTGGCGGGGTATAACACTTAAAATCCTACTGGAGTACATCACTATCTGAGATGTATTGCATCAACTTTTACGTGTATTTATAGTTAGTCTCCGTCGAACTGAATGCTATCATACTAATCATTCGTAATCACGAGTGAATGTCGAATGTGTCGAATTCAGACATACTGAAATAGCTTTTCTGTATACAATTTTTTTTTAGCCTTAGCTATGGTTAATTTGGTTGCATCGTAACCAAATTAAGCAACTTGCCTGATGTTGTCGTCGAAGCAATGATGTCGTCTACGATGCAACGCGCTTGCCCTTGCCAATCACTCGGAATGAAGCTCCATAATGAACAGCGGTGGCGCAGCGGTACGGGCCTGCCTTAGAAATATAAGATCGCAGGTTCGATTCCCGGTCCTGCCAACACGTCTTTCTGTGAACTGTTGCATCACCGCTGCTCAAAATCGGTGAAGGAAAACATCGTTAGGAAACCGGTATGTCTAATAACTAACCATTTGACACGTGACATCCACCAACTCACACTAGGCCAGCGTGCGTGGATTCAAGCCTAAACTCTCTCAACTCGTAAGATACTTGAGGGAAGACCAGTGCCCAGCAGTGGAACACTGAAGAGCTATTGCTGGTAACAAGGTTTTCATGATTTGTCCTAATTTTGTAATTAACATGTAACTAATCGAGTTATAGTTAACAAATCGAGTTAATTGGTTGCGGTTATCAGCGCCGCGTTCTGTGTGGAGGTACCCTTGACCTATGATTGGCTGTGTTAATCTTATCGGTACGGAACTTACGAAACTATTCGGTGCGTCACTAAAATTTTAAAAACATATATTTTAAAGTACCAGCTTTCAGCCCGCGGTTTTGCGTGGTTTACATTTTACATCAGCAGTGGGATAAAACGTAGCCCGTTATTAGCTGACCCAGCAGACTTCGTACTGCCTCAATCGACTGCTGTATTTAGGGTTCTCCCGGCAATTAATCGAATTTTTCTCACCTTTTAAACCTTCCCTAGACATCCACGAACATTTCAAGACCAAGATAAGATAAATCCGTTCAGCCGTTCTCGAGTTTTAGCGAGACTAACGAACAGCAATTGATTTTTATAAATCAAAATATGCTATATTTTTTTTGAGACGCGAGTCTACATAATAATAGTCCAAAATAGTCGACTACCTACTATATATATATATATTGATTCTGGTATATCTCGGGCCTATGAAGCCTCCCAAGAGTCCGGAAACTTGGGAGGCGTGCATGGAGCTGAAGCTAATTTTAAAATAATTTAAATATAGCCCAAAATATAGTCAATAGCCTTCCTCAATAAATGGGCTATCTAACAGTGCGAGATCTTTTTTCGTATCAGTAGTGCCTGAGTTTAGCGTATTCAACAAAAACAAACTCTTCAGCTTTATGATATTAGTATTTAGGTCCAATGTGGGTACAGCAGTATCAGCCTCGGCTTATCCCCTGTCGTGCCCACATAAGTTTGTGAGAATTGATTCATCCCCGTTGCTCGACATGTGAAGTGAAGGTGAAGTGTCTGACATTCGACGTGGCTACTTTATTATTTTTTTGATATTTAGTGACTTAAATTTCGAGCAGCGGTGGCGCAGCGGTACGGGCCTCGTCTTAGAAAAATAAGATCGCGGGTTCGAATCCTGGTCGTGCCCACACATCTTTGTGTGAATTGTTTCATCTCCGCTGCTCAATGTCGGTGAAGGAAAACATCGTGAGGAAACCGGCACGTCTAAGAATTAATAATTTGAGGACATGTGACATCCAACAACCCTCATTTGGCCAGCGTGTGTGGATTAAGGGCTAAACTCTCTCAACTCATAAGATAGTTGAGAGAGGACCCGTGCCCAGCTGTGGGACACAAAAAAAGGGTTGACGTGAATGTATGTATATCTCTTTAAGTTCTTCCATTTGATCCCTTTAATGTAGGGGTTGTTATGAAAACGTTAAGTCGCCATTTTGCACCGTCCGCCATATTGGATTAAAAAGGGTTGAAGCTAATTTTCGATAGCGAATTTAATAAATTTTTGTTGTTTTGTAATCATGACCACTATCACGTCGTAAAGTATTTTACGCTAGTCTGTTCGCGATAAGAAAATACTGACTCAACCGTGCAACTGCTAAGTTGACTGGTATTCATACTGGGGTAAAAAATTCAGCCTAAATATTTTTTTCTTCACTAACCACTAGGTCGCAACATATGATATAGTCCACGGTTGGACGCGTGTACCCTAAGTATACAGATCCACTCGTGATAACGTGAGAAGGTGGCAGTAGAATGAGGCTCCATATGGTTAGAAACCATAAAAGAGCAACAATTCCGGCCCACCCTCTTAAATAGTGTCATCAGACATCGCACCGAAGCACGGCAAGGCCGCTTGGCGGTGCGGCTTTGTCTGGTGGGTGATCACTAACCACGGCCCCGAAGCCTACCACCAATTAATTACGAGTACTAAGCGTTTCAAATAAGAATAGGACTGGAAATCCGCCATCTTGGACCGGAATGCGCAACAACTTCACATTTTATAGTACGGTGGTCAAAAATGTTTGTTTGATATAATAATCACATACAGCTGGTAAAAAAACAATTAAAATGCGTGTATCTTATTGCCGTTTCAGTGAGATTGGAAATTTGTAGTCAAATATTTATGTACGAAAATATTTTATCTTAATATATATATTTCTTGTGTGCGTGTGTATGTGACTGAACTCCTCCTAAACGACTGGACCGATTTTGATGAAATTTTTTGTGTGTGTTTGTTCACAATTTTGCGCGGTACGAAGTTCGCTGGCGCAGCTAGTTAACTTATAAATTATACCCGTGTTCATTTGTGTACAAGTTGGTGGCATCCCAGCGCGTAAATTCTCTAAGGTAGGTAGCTGTATGTAGCTACATACCTAAGTAATTGTTTCTACTTAACTTAGTTTTCCATACATTTTAAAATAATATTATTTTCTTTGATACTACTATTGATATTTTGTGCTGGCGGTACTTTTGCTTGGTTTTTGGTATGAAGTTAGTCGCAAGTCCAGTCCTATTCTTATTTGAAACGCATAGTAAACATAATTACCAGTTTATTGATTGTCACCTGATTTGCACCACCCGGGGATCACGTGTGGGGATTCAGATTAAAGGTGTACTCCCACGGACGATGATGACTCCCACTGATGACTGCTCGGTTCTCCACTCAGGCGCAACCCTTCCTCCGTTTTCTCCCCGATGTCGTCCGCGCTCGGGAGTTATCGATACAGTCGCGATGCTGTAGCGGGTATGAAACGCGCTGGCGTCGCTACTGTAGCGCGTTGCAAGTGCACCAAACGCGCGTTTGTAGCGATGCTGCCGACGTCGTCCGTTTCGTAATTGCACGACTACATCGCTGCAAAAAGTCGTCGTGGGTGAGGCGCTTTAGTTTAAAAGTTGAGTTGTTTGCAGCAAAATAATGTTTTATTTGGGTCAGGTTTTAATAATATGGTAGGTATAAATTTTTAAATTACCAAAAAACGCGTCTGTAATGTTTTTTTTTAATCCGCTTGACCACAACTTGGCTGATGTGAAGCAATGATGCAGTCTACGATGGAACGCGCTTACCCAGTAAATACCGATTCACTCTTGACTTGAAGACCACTAGATTATAGCTATTGGGAAACATAGATGCCGGCAGCGAATTCGACAATTTGGCAGTTCGCACAATGAAAGTCGAAGCAAAGCGCTTTTTGTGCAATTTCTTTTTTGTGGAATTTCCACCATATAACGGTGTCGCATAGCCGTACCTCTACTTGTCCGATGGAAGAACGGGGATGGGGGAATAAGATTGTGTAATTCCAACGCACACTCTCCGAAGTGTATCCGGTAAAAGACCGAAAGACTATCAACTGTGCGGCGATGCTTGAGGCTTTGCAATTTAGCCTTTTAGCCTTTTCTTTATAAAGGGGTTACTTCAACTGGTCAATGTGAACACAGCTTTCTAATTTAATATCATCTAATTGGTCAAGGGGTGTGGTTAAGTTAAGTGACAACTGTGAGTCACTATTATCTTTGCCTATTATGCTATAATCACCAATCACCGTATAAATACGCGTACGTATATACGTATACCATATATACGTATATACGGTGCGTAAGTTTATAACATATATACGTTTAACGGTGCGTGTCGGTAAGATACTTGCTTTTCACGCCACGGGCCTTGCGTTCGCCCTTAGTAGTCGAGCGGTGTAAGCCGTCCGATTGGGCTATACAGTGCCCGGGAGGTAGCGGGTTCGATTCCCGCCCCGGACAATATTTGTATAACAACAAAGATTTGTTTCGGTGTCTGATTGGTTGAGGGATTACCCTCCGTGCCTCGGAGAGCACGTTAAGCCGTCGGTCCCGGTTGTCGTTTAACACATCTTTGACAATCACTTTGGCCCGTCAATATAATAAAAAAAAACTTGAGAGGTGTCAAGGGTCACCCGGATGGAACGAAGTTCCTTTCGATTAATTAGTGAAGGAATTGTAATAATTTTTTTTTAAGTTATAATAATATATTTTTTATTATTAACAAATATAATGTAATATAAAGAGAGAGAGAGAGAGACAGACAGACAGACAGACAGAGAAACATGCGCACGCCGACTATAGCAAAAAGTGTCGTGACAGCTTTTCGTAAGAATTTTTTCCGTCTAGCCCCCTTAAACAACGCGCGATAAGGAACTTCGTTCCAATAATTATTTTTATAGTGTTACATAAAATATATTGATATATTTGTTGTTAAAATTAATATGAATGGTATCTATGTATAGTATGTATCTAAGATATGCAGAGATATCTCTGTATCTGATGATGATCGATCATAGGTGACATCTTGATAAACAGATGTGTTCTATCTGCTTAATGTTGTGGCCTATTTTGTAAGAGAATATCACACTACTTAAATCAGTTAAAATCTATATCCATAAATTTTTTCATTCTTTTTTTTTGACGGGCCAGTGGTGTTGGCGCACATCTTTGTGTGAATTGTTTCATCTCCGCTGCTCAATATCGGTGAAGGAAAACATCGTGGGGAAACCGGCATGTCTAAGGACTAATCATTCGAGGTCATGTGACATCCACCAACCCGCATTTGGCAAGCGTGTGTGGATTAAGGCCTAAACTCTCAACTCTTATGATAGATAGTTGAGAGAAGACCCGTACCCATCAGTGAGACACTAAAAAGGGTAGGGCAGCTAAGCTGTGCTTAGTTAGGGATCAGATGGCCGATTGTGTTAATGTCCCACTATATTATTATTATTATTATTATTCAATAATCTTTCACTTACCGTTTTTCCATGTCTATTGTGGTCGGCTCCCAGTCTAACCTGATGCGGCTAGCTACCAGAATTTAACGAGCGACTGCCATCAGGTTTCGACACCTGTAGGGAACCAGTAGCCGAGATGGTTAGACCAGGTGACAGATTATATTAGGCTTCCGACTACCTTTAACGATTGTCGTAGATGTTTTAAATGACCCCCTTTTTTTGCGGATAACCTAAACCCATTAGCCGGAGGGGCCTTAATTGGTTCACCGGACTTTTTCGGTGAGCCGTCCGAGGACGGTTGAAACGATCAAGTACCTACTATGGCAACTGCCATGTAGGTTTCCTATTTGGGGCTATTTGGAACCTCGGCTCAGGACGTTGCCGGACACTAGTTTTAGGGGATCGGGGGGCAAATGACCTGCGACCCGGGTTCGGTATATAGAGCCCAATCGGAAGCTCGGTTATTCTGCTTTTAATTTTTGCTCATACTTCATGCTACCTTATTATAAAGCTAGTATTGTGCGCGATTTCTCAAAATCGGCAAGAGCAAAAAAATCGGTTTTATGGCAACTAATTAGCAACTAATTTTGAGCAATTTTTTTTTAATTTTTGCTCAGTTTCCACTGTCAGCTTGATGAAGCTCCAATCGGACTGTTTACACCGCTCGACTACAGATATCGTCACCTATATATCCTTATCAATATTATATATTATATTTCAATAACGCTTTTACGTCGGAGGATAAAAAATTAGTAGCAACTCGAAAATTGTATTTGTTTTCAATGAACGATAATATACCAGCTGATTTTTATACGACCAATGAAACAATATTATGAAAAACGCATTAAAGTTATGGAGTGGGTGAGTGCGCTACGTGATACAGAGGTATTAAACTTACCTAAGGGCGCGTTCCCCCAATGTCGTGACGATTAATTTATTGTCGCACGACTATCGTCTCTAGCTATTCACATTGTAACGACTGTTTGTGGTAAAAAAAATCTATCGTTTAGCGACTGTCGTATCTAGCTGTTCCTATTGGAATACGATGACATTTTATCGTTTATACACATGATTTGCCGTCGCCATTTAGTCGTGACGATTTTTTTATCGTTTCACGACTGTCGTGCTAGTCGTTCCAACTTGCCACGATTATCTGTCGCCACGACGACGTCGTTCTATATGTGAACATCATCAACATATTTAAATATAATAATATAAGCCATGACACTTAAAACGACACGACAATCTGCCGTCACGACATTGAGCCCTAACGCCGCCGTGGCCACGGGACACTGCGTCGGGCGGTGCGACTGGCGATTTTGTAGTTCGTTGCCCAGTCGCGTTCACTTGTCTATAGACACTTCTAGAACAAATACGCAATGAACGATGAGATCGGAAAACGCGCCGCCCGATGCCAAGTTCCTTGGTCATAGCGTAAGTGTGACTTCATGCGAGATTTCGCTTGGACGTATCGCCGGAATCTTTAATCTCACAAAAAAAGAAAAAAATCGTATCCAATATTTTTAATTTATTAATTAATATTTATAATAAAAAATAATGTCGTCAAAATGTAATGTAATGTATTGGTCTAGAAGCCCAGGTGTAAAGTTCAGGTACGGAACATTTGGCATGTGGGTCCGACTCACACTTGACTGATTTTTTATGAAGCCGTTGGATTCAGTAATAATTTTATGATCTGTTCAAGGATTAACTATATTATAATTATAATAACAGTTATTGTAAATTATTGTAATAACTATCACGTTGCAAACGTCATGGGTTATAGTCTAGGAGCCAGTGGCACGAAACCGCAATTCATGTTTTACAATTGTATGTGTACCACGCACCCCTTGCACCTGTTGAAACCGACGACCCTGCTATGAACAATCTAATTTACACTCGGCAACACATCAAGCTATACAATTCCAGTGTAAGCTGACCTCACGTTGTACAGAAATCTTATACAACGCGAGATCGGCTTATACTGGAAATCCGCTAATCACGTGTAAGAGGGAGACAAGTAGTATGTTGCGCTCTTGCGAAGTTAGTACGCTGCTTATTATCCTCGGTACCTTTTTGCTGTGTTATATAAGTATTTATTTATTTGACGGGCTGGTGGCGTGGTAGGTAAGATACTTGCTTTACAAGCCGCAGGTCGTAAGTTCGATTCCCACCCTAATCATACATTTGTGTGATGAACACGTCTGTTTGTTTTGATTCTGGGTGTAATTATCTATATTTAAGTATGTATTTACAAAAGAAAAGTACTATATGTAGTATTTTACCAGCTATCTGGTCTCCACAGTACAAGCTCTGCTTAGTTTGGGATCATATGGCCGTGTCTGTTAATTTCCCGCTATATTATTATTATCATTATCAAAACCCGTCCGTTAGTTTAGAAATAACCAAAAAAACCAAATATATAAATTTTAAACTAACATTTTACACTTTTTAAATCTGTGAGTTATCTAAGTTTATTAGATTATCAAAGGTTAATATTAAGTTGACTGAGAACTTAACTGAGTAAACACTTGATAAGGTCTTATGTCAACTGTGGGTCGATATACGGCCTTTTTGGCCGTAACCCAAAGGCGTGTACGAAATTTGAACACATGTTCTCGTCACTGGGCGTTTGCACCTTACAACAAAACATGTTACAAGCGTAGTCTTATCTCTTTCTACTCATCTCTAAACGATAGAGATAGATAGTGCTTGCAACAAGATTTCTTCTGCATGTTTCGCCAGTGGAAACTAGGAGTTGGCTAGATGCGAAAATGCTAAACACTACGCTCTATAGTTTCGTCAAAAGTTACGAAAAAAAAATTTGACGTTACTAATTTCCCGCCCGCGCGTGTTCGGTTATCGCGCTAACCCACCAACTTTTTTTTGCGCAGTCGGATAAAAATTATCCTATATCCTTCCCCGGGTCTCACTATCTCAATACCAAATTTCATGCAAATCGTTTCCGTAGGTTTGGTGTGAACGCGCGACGGACAGACAAGAGTTACTTTCATATTTGTAAGACTAGTTATGATAATTAATTATTTTTAGCTATCTAAATATATAAATGAAGGAACACGTGTGACTGACATATCAACCCAGAGCTCAAACCGCTGGGTCTAAAGACTCCAAATTTGGCACATAGGTTCCTTATGAGGTCGAGGGGTGGACTAAGAAAGGATTATTCAAAGATAAGGGGTGAAAAGGGCGAAGCCGCGGGCGGATGCTTGGTTTCTTCTACTCCGACGACACCGCCGCCGCCATATTTCCTTGTATCCTGTCAAATAAACTTCTTGATCTCTTCAGCTTTTAAATAACGAAACCGCATTAAAACCGATTCATTCGTTTAAGCGATGTGTCTCCCCACGCCTGTACACATACATTCGTAAGAACTCTTCAAACTAAGCACACATCTCTTTTCCGTAAATTTTTGTTAGAAGTTGTATATAGCACCTGTCTCTTAGACTATAAATCTCGTCATACGTTTAAGCGCTATGATGCCACACGCATGTACACAGATACATTCGTAAGAACTCTTTAAACTTAATACACATCTTTTTTTTGACAATTTTGTTAGAGGTTGCATATAGCAACTGTCTCTTAGACTATGAATCTCGTAAAACAGGCATATCGCTAATTAATAAACCTTGGATGTGTTTAGTAGCACAGTGTCACTCAAAAGACAAACGGCTATGGAAAATTTGTTTTACGCACACTAGATAAAATTTACTTCATACTAAAAAGTGTTAAAAATAGCAGTGTGCTTACTTTATTGTATGAAAGTGATTTATTACTGCGTCTCGGATAGACTGTGATTAAAAAACAAATTAGTAAATAGAAAATATTTACAATTTTAGTTCAAAGCATTAGACCAGTGTGTCAGTTAAAAGTTTAAACAATTTGGTGATTGAGGAATACCCTTATCCAGCTTCAGATTGAGGAAGCAATATATTATCAACTAAATATCATCAGCTGCAGCCATCCAGGGCGCCACCCAAACGTATACAAAAAAAATAATTCAAATCGGTCCAGCCGTTTAGAAGGACTTCAGTGACACACACGTACAGTAGAATTATATATTTAAGAAGATAAATAAAATATAAATAGTACATTAAATTATTGAAATAGATCGAAGGCTGAGTCACCTTCGTCCGTGGGAGTGCATCTTTTACACGAATCCCAACTCGTGGTCCCAGGTTCATGCAAATCAGGTGAAAATCAACTGGATAGCCTGCGTGTCTCAATCACGAGTGAATCGGAATTGGGCAGGGCGTTCCAACGTAGATTGATTACACTGTTGCTTAACATAAAGCAAGTTGTAGTCAAGTGCAATTTCAAAATAAAGAATATAATTGGGAAAAGTGACGGTTCTTAAGTTTCCCTAGATGCATGCGAAGACTAAAATTTGAAGAATAGTTTATCCAACAGTGTGACGTTTATTGGCTCAAGATTTACAGGTTAAAGACTAGAGTGGTGTCTAAATGGTGTCTAAAAAGAGGCTGCTTCTCTAAATTGGATTCAAGAATCTGAAGAACCTACTCGATATTGGTAAAATTTTTTGTGTTAAGTTCTAGAGTGAGGAAAAGATAGAAAAAATCTTGTCTGAGAAAAGTGTGGGCTCAGATAGTAGTTTTAATCATAACAGAAGTGTACCTAAAATTGGTTAAAATTTCGGCATACCTAAAATAGTTCCGTGCAAGAATGTTGAAAACTAATTAAAACAAAGATCATGCTGCTAAGTTGTTAATTCAATTACGCAAATACTAATTTCAAATTAAAGCAGACGCAACTGGAATAGTCATTATTATTGAGAACAGAGTATCTATTTAGCCGAATTTCAGCTTTTATACACAAGGTAACGAAGTGCCTGTAAACTTGCCTATAACCGCTTGCAACAGCCGCATCACCCACGCGATACCTACTGACCCTTTAGAAACCTTTTTACTCTTTTGTGACGACCACGGCGACCAGTCTGGTGATACTAATTTCTCCAGGAGCTACATTGCACAAGAGTGTCATATACTTTCAGATGGGTATACTATTTTCTTAATCTCAATGAACGACGGGATACGGGACAGGTCGATCGACACGACTATTGAAAGATCGAGAGCAGAACCAAAGTTTACGTGATTCTCTGAAGTACAAAGGTAGTACTGAGACTTTCAAATACTAACAGCACATACTGTTTTTTGAACTCGTACTCGTTGTTCTGGCTGAATACTCCTGCTGAATTATCTTCAGAAAACAAAGTAATATAGTAAGCAGAAGATATTGTACGAGATATACTCGGGAACTCAGTATTGAATTGAGGAAATTTTTGCATTACAGACCAAAATATTCTCGCAACTCCCTGTATAGTTGATAGCCTCGTGTCAAGCAGTAGGAAGGTTTCAGATAAGCATTGAAGAAGGTTTTAGTCGGGAAAGATATGTCCACAAAATTCTTCAATCGACTCGCCCAAATGGGTGTAGGCTTAGCGTTCACAGGAGGAGTAGTAAATAACGCTTTGTATAATGTGAATGGAGGCGAAAGAGCCGTTATTTTCGATAGATTCACTGGCATTAAAACTTCAGTAGTTGGTGAAGGTACTCATTTTATAATCCCATGGATTCAGAAGCCTATAATCTTTGATATCAAGTCAAACCCTAGAAATGTCTCTACAGTAACTGGTAGCAAGGATCTGCAGAGAGTAGAAGTCACCTTGAGAATACTTTACAGGCCCATAGCGGATGAGTTGCCAAAGATCTATACAGTGCTAGGTGAAGATTATGATAAAAGAGTGTTACCATCAATAACATCCGAAGTATTGAAAGCAGTAGTTGCCCAATTTGATGCAAGTGAATTAATAACTCAAAGGGAAATTGTTTCTTTGAAAGTAAATGAAAATCTAACTGAAAGAGCCAAGCAATTTGGCTTGATCTTGGATGATATAGCTATAACTCATTTGAGTTTTGGAAGGGAGTTCTTGCAAGCTGTGGAGATGAAGCAGATAGCTCAATTAGAAGCTGAAAAAGCGAGGTTTATGGTGGAGAAAGCTGAACAGAAGAAAAACGCAGCGGTAATATCAGCAGAGGGTGATGCTCAGCAAGCGAATCTCTTGGCTACTGCGTTTGGGAGAGCTGGAGAGGGGTTGGTGGAATTGAGGAGGATAGAGGCTGCTGAGGATATAGCCTATCAGCTGGCGAAGTCGAAGAATGTCACGTATTTGCCGGATCAAGGATTTGTTAATATTAAACATTAAGTTGAAGGTGATTATAAGATTTTTGGGATTGTGTCTTCTGTCTCATTCTACTAGCTTTATAAATGTGAAGATTATGTAATAAAAACATTGCAAAGACTATATACAGGCGATAGCCTAACCTCCATATTCATAAACGTATTTTAACCTCATTAAAGCTGAAACAGGTTAATAATTCGTTTGTCTTTGTCTGTCATAATGTCATTTCTACTAGTAAGAAAGAGACAAAGTCCATTTTAACTAAAGAGTTATACGTTTCCAGTATAAGCTGACCTCTATGATCTCCGTACAACGGTACGGAGATCATAAACAATGTGAGGTATTGCTTTTTGTCTAGCCGTGTGTACAATACAATATTAAGATTTTTTTAACAATATCAAGTTAAATAAAATAAATAATAATGAACTAATTCCTTACCTATTCATATTATAACCTAGCGGACCCCGCAGACGTCGCCCTGCCCGGTAAAACTGCGCCACCTACCGGGTCCGAAAATAGATTACGACCGATTATCAGATATGCCGAATATAGATATGTAGAAGATTTCATAAAAATCGGTCAAGCCGTTTCGAAGTTGTTTTTAATTTAAATTTTTCTCTGCTTTAAATCATCCTTGTACTTCAAGGAATATTCTAAAAAAATAATTACCGAAATCGGTTCAGCCGTTCTCGAGCTTTGCGCTTACACATTAGTCATTCATTTTTTATTATATAGATGAGTAAAAAATGTTGCGTCTAGTAGGTATTTGGTCGGTGGGTTAAATGTAGTCAATATAGTCATAGTGTATTAGTAACTCTGTTATCCAATGACTTGTGTATGACGTCACAGTTCCAGGTAAAATGCCAAAATTAACCATACAATGATTTCTGTTTCAGATTATCCCTATACTGTCCAAATTCCTTTGCCATATTTCCTGTTATCACATTAAAAGTATTATTTAATTAATAGCAAAATACCAAATTAATATTTCAATATAACTTTATATTTCTATACGTCCATATTCCTTTATTCATTCCAATTACAAATAATGTTTAATATAAATTATTATTTATAATTAATTATAAATATAAATTAGTATTTAAAATGTACATTGTTAATAAATTGCCAGCGCCTAGTCTCTAATGATAATTAATTTAAATTGCTTAAAACTATAAATATTTAACATCACAAACACATTACTGTATTAAATTATTATTTAATAATATAATTTTTAATAAAATAATAAGTGATTAATTTATTCATTCAATATTTAGTACAGTCAGCGACAATAATAGTTGGTTCATGTTATATATAATGTTGACCTTGACCTCAAACTGTTGACCTTTCCCCACCATGTCCTCATCCCCAGCCGTGGAGCCGTCATCCCCATCCACTACCCCCTCGTCGCCGGCGCTCCGAGCTGAAGGCAATCAGTTTCAAACGTCCACACCGTATTTTACTGGAAGAGTAAGTTTTTAAGTTATTGATATAGGTAGGTAGTTAAATGAGTTCCAACTGCGATGTCCCAAAGCGACATATTACTATGGGGGAAAAATTACCCTTTATGTTAATAAGCTAAAATTACTTATTTTTCACCCGAATCGGTTCAGCCGTTTCAAACTGTCACATTTATAATATTATTAGCAATCGCTCACAGCTACGCCCACGTGTATTGTAGTAAGTAGCCTATGTGCTGTTCTAGATTAATCTATCTCTGAGTCATATTTCATTCAAATTCGTCGAGGAGTTTATAAGAATCTTTTCAGTTCTGTTGAATATATCGCAGAAATTTATGTTAAAATTTATGTTTTTAGAAGCAGCAACAGCCGCAGTTAAACGTTGTATTGCCGGCGCCTACAACACCCCCTATTTACGGTAAATCATTATTTAGTTCACTGTTGGACATAGACCTCTCATAACCCCTATCACACGCTGCTACATCCACCACCAGCACCTTGCAGATCGTCACTCCACCTAGTCTGCGGGCGTCTTACGCTACGATTGCTGAGTGGTCTCCTCTCAAGTACTTGCTATCGAAATTGATCATAACGGACAAGTAACGCGGTTTTAACGGGTTTCACCGTTCGTGGTCACAAGCAGACTCATTCAGTGGAAGAGTTCCGTTGATAACTTAAAGCGTATCAGTTGTAAAGTTGATTTTCATTGGTAAAAATTGGTTTACATCGCATTGGGTTTTAATTTCATCGTGTTTTGACTGTCTGAAATTATATTATCCTAATACACAAACGAGGCTTATTATAAAATTTAGTGTTAATTGGATTTTATAATGATTTTAAATTCATGTAAGGTACAGTCAGTTACAAAAGTTGTAAGTGTAATAACTCCTAAAAAAGTTATTAGGTACACACCGTTTTACCGTTTTATTAAAATGTGCTGAAAGTTATTAACAATCCGCCATTTTATATTGGCGGCCATCTTTGATTTATAGTAAGTCAATTTTCTAAGTCAAGCCCTTTAATTTGAAATAAATACCCACATTGAGAGGTTTGCCAGAAAATTGGTGACCCTAAAATTGGAGCTATAAGGATGTTGAGTATTATTATGTATTATTTTATTATTATACGTATTATTTCACTGTCACCGGATTTAAAGGTGCGTGCCAAATTTCAGATCAATCTGTCAACAGGAAGGGGGTGGAATATCAATTACTAGATTTTACCTAAACAAACTAATAATTATAATAAATATATAAATAAATATTCTGGCACATTAACACACACGGTTATCTGGACCTAAGCTAAGCAGAGCTTGTGTTATAGAAACCAGATAACTGGTATATACTATACACATAATACTTTTCTTTTCTAAATATATACTTATAATAGATATTTACACCCAGACTCGACACAAACACAAATTTTCACCACTAATGTTTGTCTCGGGTGGGAGTGGAACCCACGATCTGCGGCGTGAAAAGCAAGTGTCTTACCGACCACGCCAAGCGCCAACGACCTTTCAAAGAAAAAACAATAAAAAAATACATAAAAAACTATATTAAAAATTACACAGAAAACCCGTTTCAAAAGATTGTCATGTAGAAGATAAGTGTCCATTTGTAGTATACATTGAACAATCGCACAGCACTTATTTTAGGAATCATATTGTTTAAAATATTTTGTAATATTGAATCTGTTTATCAACTTTTATAGCTGACTGTACGTTTAAATTACGTAATGTATTAATAAGTTTATGATGTTATTTTATTGTACTAGGCGAGGCAACACTAACCCCGCCGCCCCGTTCCCCCGGCATATCTGTAGCATCGCCATCTGGTGACGGCAGAGCGCATCCGCCGGACGGTACATCTTCTGACAAGGTTCGTGAGTCCTACATCGCGCAAGCGAAGTGTTCGTCATCGTTGTAATTTTTTGTCATTACTGTAACTGTGTGGTCACATGTCCGCAATATGCAAGGATATTTGTGAAGAAGATTAGCTAGATAAGCCACATGCGAGCTCACAACAGAAACAGGAGATGAAGTAGTCGCCGCGCCATGACCGACAACGGTCGGACATCATCATAACTTTTTTATCCCCCGCCAAAATAGAGGAGTGCTATAAGTTTGACGAATGGTTCAGTGTCTGTGTACAAGTCTGTTACCATTAGCGCCTGAACGGATAGACCGATTTTGATGCGGTTTTTCATTCAAAAGCTGAAATGGTACGCTAATGGTAGAGATGGTTCATAGATAAAAAATGGCATTGATTGTTATTTTTAGTTACAGGTTAAGTTTTTTAAGTTGGTAAATACTAGAAAATACATATTTTTATTTAAACTATTTATCTTTTCCAGTCATCAGAAACCGCAGTTGGCAACGTATCCCGTACACCTAGCACAGCTCTCTCCCGCAAAGAGAGTTACAAAGCACAGCGACAGCACTACAGAAGAGAGAAGAAGAGAGCCGCCTCTGCGTTATTACACTCTATAGAAGACCCCTCTGTAGTTGTATTAGCCGACTGGCTTAAGGTAAGAATAAGTTTTAGTTGACTGGCTTAAGGTAAAAATGAGTTTTATTTGATGGGCTTTAGATAAGAATGAGTTTAAATTGACTGGCATAAGGTAAAAATGAGTTTTAGTGGAATGACTTAGGGTAAAATTGAGTTTTAAGTGATTGGCTTTAGGTAAGCATGAGTTTAAATTGACTGGCATAAGGTAAAAATGTGTTTTAGTGGAATGGCTTAGGGTAAAAATGAGTTTTAAGTGATTCGCTTTAGGTAAGAATGAGTTTAAATTGACTGGCATAAGGTAAAAATTAGTTTTAGTTGACTGGCTTAAGGTAAAAATGAGTTTTATTTGATGAGCTTTAGGTACGAATAAGTTTTAGTTGACTGGTTTACGTCGTGGATTCGATTCCCTCACAAGTCAGATATCTGTGTGACGAATACATCAGTTTGTCTGGGTTTAATTATCTATATTTAAGTATGTATTTAAAAAAGAAAAGTATTATATGTAGTGTATTACCAGTTATCTGGTTTTCATAGTACAAGCTCATCTTAGTTTGGGACCAGATGGCCGTGTGTGTTAATGTCCCACTACTATTATTATTATATGTTTAATTATTATAAGTCGTCTTGTTGTTTCAGGTCCGAGGTTCATTGAAGTCATGGACGAAGCTATGGTGTGTTTTGAAGCCTGGATTGCTCTTGCTGTATAAAAGCCCGAAAGCGAAGGTAAAAAAATAATATTTTACTATATTTTCGCGAATAAAACACATTGTAATAAAACTGCCGAGAGTAAGATTTTAAGGGAATATATTTACTCTAAATTTTATCACTTCAACCCTTTTTAGTGTCCCACTGCTGTACACGGATATTTTCTCAACTATCTTTCTTTTTTTTTTATTCTTGAATAGGCTGGCGCTTGACTACAACTTACCTGATTCACTCGTGATTACGAATGACTTTCGGTGAGAAGGTGGCAGTGAAATGAGGCTTCTTAAGGTTGAAACCATAAAGGAGCAACAATTTCGACCCACCCTCTTACGGTGGAGACAAAACCGCACCGCCAAGCGGTCGAGCCGTGTTCCGGTACGATGTCTGGTGACACCATGCAGAGAGGGTGGGTCGGAATTGTTGCTCCTTTAAGGTTTCTAACCATATGGAGGCTCATTCCACAGCCACCTTCTCACCGATAATCATTCGTAACCACGAGTGAATCGGTATAAAGGGCTGGCGCGTTCCATCGTAGACTAAATCATCATTGCTTAACATCAGGCAAGTTGTAGTCAAGCGCCAGCCTATCGAAGAATAAAAAAGAAGCTTACTGAGTTTTTGGCAGTGTTTCTCAGTAGTTGCCAGTCATTCACAGCACGGTAGGAAAAGAAATTGGTCTATTTATATGTTGTAGACTCGCGTCTTATAAAAAAAATAAAGCATATTTTCATTTCATTTCATTATATTACAGAGTAGCCACTGGGTTGGGACAGTACTACTAACGTCGTGTCAGGTGATCGAGCGTCCAAGCAAGAAGGACGGCTTCTGCTTTAAGTTGTACCACCCACTCGAGCAGAGTATCTGGGCGCCCAGGGGGCCACACAACGAGACTATTGGTAAATACTACAATCTTATTCCCTCATCCCCGTTCTTTCATCACACAAGTAGAGGTAGGTAAAAAGGGTAGCCGGAGCAAAGAACTTCTTGTATGCCGACCGTTTAACTCGCGTATCGCCATCTGAGGTACAAAGTCATAAAACATTAATTAAATCTCATAAAGAACTATTTAACCACAGATAAAAGTAATGTAAGACTATTCGTCACTAATATCCATATCGCTTGAATCATCATCACTGACTGTGCAGCTTGAGGAGTCAGAATCTTGGCGATAGGCGATACGCGAGTTAAACGGTCGGCCTATGCTTAGTGAATGAAAATAATATCTCTTCACTACCGTCACCAATAGCTGTTGTTACACGTAATGCTATACCTATTTTTGTTGCTATTTGAAACGTTTAGGCGTTACATTATTAAGTACTTACGTAATATTGAAATGAAACTACTTTATAACGGATTTTACCGCGGGATATTTTAGATTTTATATCCCGACGTTTCAAAGTCTCTTCAGACTTCATGGTGGACTGAGATATTTGACGTCCAACAACATTAATCACAATTTTTACTGACTACCTACGAACAATATTATTTAAGTTGTGTTCCGATTTAAGCAAACTGACCTTGATAATTTTGCCACCCGTAACCATGAAGTCTGAAAGATATTGAAACTTCAGGATCTAAAATCTAAATATATAAACGAAGAAACTGACTGACTGACATATCAACGCAGAGCCCAAACCGCTGGGTCTGGAGATACCAAATTTGGCACATAGGTTTCTTATGGGGTTTAGGGGTGCACTAAGAAAGGATTTTTCAAAACTCACCCTTTAAGGGGGTGAAACGGGGTTCCAAAGTTTGTATAGAGAAACGTGTGAGATCAATTTCGGGAGCGAAGCCGCGGGCGGAAGCTAGTCTAAAATATACCGCGATAGAATCCGTTATATAGTAGTTTTATTTCAATGTGTGATATTCGCGTAAATCAAAGACATCACTACCTACGTGATAATGACAATTTTCTATGGGGAAGCTGATGGGAATCGGTTTGTATGGAGTCTTCGCCACTAGTAGGTACAGCTATACGCCATGCGCCACCGGTATATGGTGGAAATTCCACGGGTACGCACAAAACGCTTTGCTGTCACTTTTGTTGTGCGAACTGCCAAGTTGTAAAATTCGCTGCCGGCATCTCTGTTTCTCGATAGCTATTATCTGCCTGACTTCAAGTCACAATTGAATCAGTATTTACATGGTAAGTGAGTTACATTGTAGACTACATCATTACTTAACAACAGGCAAGTTGTAGTCAAGCGCCAGCCTATCGCAGAATAAAAAAAAACTCTTCAACCCTTTAAAGTGTCCCTTTGACCCGTCTCCAGGGTCTTCTTTCAACTATCTTACTAGTTGATAGAGATTATACTTTAATCCACACACCCTGGCCAAGTGCGGGTTGGTGGATGTCACTTTTCCTCGCATGATTATTTCTTAGACATGCCGGTTTCCTCGCGATGTTTTCCTTCACCGATATTGAGCAGGGCAATGAAACAGTTCACACAATTATGTGTGTGCACCAAATCAAACCCGCGACCTTATTTCTAAGGCGAGGCCACCGCTGCTCTTGCGCTGCCATTGCGATTTTTCTCAGTATGCTTTTATTGATTCATAATTGCTAAAAATACGTGACTGACATTTTTTAATAATCTCCGAGACGGATTAAATGCGATTTTGATATTCTTCCTCTGGAGTCGTGTCTGTTTTTAATACTTTTCTGTGTTTATAATTGTCTTTCATATAAATGTAATAAGCATGCGAATTGCTATTTCTAATCGCTCGCGTCCATGCTTGAAGTTTAATGAAGTGTAATGAATGTTGTAAGCACTTCAGTAGACATTTGAGTGGTTAATAATGCAACGCGAAAGTTAAAAAAAAAAATATTAAAGTTATTTACATACTTGTATATCAAAAAGCGTATTATCATAGTATTGTCTTAGATTTACGCGAATATCACACATTGAAATAAAACTACTTTTTAACGGATTTTATCGCGGTTTATTTTAGATTTTAGATCCCGACGTTTCAAAGTCTTTTCAGACTTCATGTTCACGGGTGGACTGAGGTATTTGACGTCCAAAAATATTAATCACAATTATTACTGACTACCTCCAAACATTAATTCAAGACACTGTGATTTCAGTTTGCTTAAATCGAAACGCAACTTAAATATTATCCGTTAAAAAGTAGCTTTATTTCAAAGCGTATTATCGTTGATTTTTTTTAAATATCGTTGTTTTTATCCTAGGAGCGGTAGTACAACCACTACCGACAGCGCATCTGATATTCCGAGCTCCCTCACAAGCGGCCGGACATTGTTGGCTCGATGGACTTGAATTAGCACTAAGATGCAGCAATGCTATGCTCAGGTAATGTTTAGTATCATAATGACTAAGTCTCATAATGTCTAACGGTGTCGAAATGTTTAATCCTTAAAAGTTCCAAGGGTGTCGCAATGTCCTTATCCCAAAATTCCCAAAGGTGTCACAATCTGAATTTCTTAATGTCCCATTCTTAAAACTATTTTTAACTAGCGACCCGTTCCGGCTTCGCACGGGTGCAATGCTGATACCAAATATATTGAGGTATAACAATATTTACAAAATGTCCTTTTATACAACGTTAACAGCTTTTTTGCCATTAGACAACACAAACAGCACGCGCCACGCGCGGCTGGGCCGGTACCGCCGCCGCACCGCTATTTTAAATCTGTAATATCTTCGGAAATATTCATTTAAATTACCTAAGTGCTGTAAAGGGCCATATTGATCTATATTAAATAGAAAATGTATTTAAGGTACTTAATTAGATAAGGAGTAATGCAAAAATGGTTATAATTGCTTCGTAAATAAGCCATTACTTTTGGTTGAAAGTAAAAGATAAAAAAAATGGTTATTGTGGGTTATCCCTAAAAGTTAGACACATACCATCGCGGACTTTTTTGTGGACCTTTTTAGGGTGTGCAATACTGTAGAACATTATATTGATATATCTCGTAGGGTTTAGCCAGCGTTTGCAATGTAAGCGCAAAAAATGCGATAATTTACGACATGGCAACAGAAACATCTCAAATTATCAGTGTTTTTCTACTATATTATGCATGTATTATATACATAAACCTTCCTCTTGAATCACTCTATATGATAAAAAAAACCGCATGAAAATCGGTTGCGTAGTTTTAAAGATTTAAGCGCACATAGGGATATAAGGGAAAGGAATGCGACTTGGTTTTATACTATGTAATATAGTATAATACTATGTAGTGATGTAGACGTCTCAAAAAAAAGTATTTTCATTTCATTTCAATTAAGTCCTATTACACGAATGTTACATTGAAATATAACTACTTTAATACGGATCTTATCGCGGTTTATTTCCTATAATGTTTAAAGCTCAGAATTTCCGATCCCTGAATCCCTGTAAAATTCATGACTGTGCTATTCTCAAAATGTTCTACTCTAATAGCGACCAAAATTTCCAAATCTCAAAATGTCAAATAGAGAATGTCATTGTTCAATTAACTCGTTTACCACAACAGTTATCAGTTTTGCGGCAATTATGTCACCTATTGTCACTGCAGTTTACTTATTCAATGGGCTATAATAATAACTAGCGACCCGCCACTGCTTCGCACGGGTGCAATGTGTTATACTTATAAACCTTCCTCTGGAATCACTATCTATTAAAAAAACCCGCATCAAAATCCGTTGCGTAGTTTTAAAGATCTAAGCATGCAGAGGGACATAGAGACAAAACAAGCGACTTTGTTTTATACTATGTAGTGATAATATTCTGAGACAGTAGCACACATGGTAATCATATTCAATATATATAAATCAATTGCTGTTCGTTAGTCTCGCTAAAACTCGAGAACGGCTGAACGGATTTATCTTATCTTGATCTTGAAATGTTCGTGGAGGTCTAGACAAAATTATACAAAAGTTTAGGTCGTTTATTTATCGATTGAGGCAGTACGAAGTCTGCCGGGTCAGCTAGTAATAGATAAATTACACCCAGACTCAAGACGAACAGACATGTTCGTCACACAAATGTCCGTCTCGGGTGGGAATCGAACCCACGACCTGCGGCGTGAAAAGCAAGTGTGTAACCGACCATCCCATTGGTACGGCTATGTCCATTACAAATTTGCTGTATGAGTAAATTATAAGATAATACAATAATAAATGAAGTGCATGAGAGAATTGACATATTCTCGTGCAATCTGAGTGAATTCGCAAAAGTTTTGTTGAGTTTTGTTAGTTATATTTAAACATTTTTTATTTTGTGTTAAGGCTAACTTTATATTTTATAAGTGTTTTTTAATAATTGTGTTATATTGTGTTTTTATAAGTGTGGTAGATTTTTTTTTAATTTATTTGATGTACCTAGGTTTGCAAACCACTATTGTATTAGGATCTCATCCTGTAAAGATAGTGTGTGTGTGGGTTTAAATAAATAAATAAAAAGATTTATATTGTCACTCAGATGTTCCCGGTCTCGGCCAGAACAGACGGTGGTAACAGATTCACCAGCTACACAGAACCTATCGCATGAGGATTTGGAAAAACACTTCAATGAACACGGTAAGTACATTTTATCTAGCAACTCTCGACAGCCAGACTTACGTTAAGTGTGCGTGTGCGTAAATGTAGTCACACTAATAATTTATGTGTAAAGTTATATTTTTAATTCTGTAATAGGTTTGCGCTTGATGTTAAGCAATGATGTAGTCTATATACCGATTCACTCGTGATTACGAATGATTATTAGTGGGAAGGTGGCAGTGGAATGTAGCTCTATATAGCTAGAAACCATCAAGGTGCAAAATTCCGACCCACCCATTTAAATGGTGTCACCAGACATCGCACCGGAACACGGCAAGGCCGCTTGGTGAACCTTTCTCTGCCTGTAGATGCAAGATAACGTACAGCTTATGATTTTCTTGTTGAATAAGTGATTTAAAAAACTCTAAATTGTTATACATAATATTATAATTAAATCTGTACTAATATTATAAAGATGAAGAGTTTGTTTCGTTGAACGTGCTAATCTCAGGGATTACTCTATTAGACAGCCCACTTATTAAGGAAGGATGTTGGCTGTTTATCACACTGCTGTGGGCATGATATTAAGTGTAGATCACAGGGACGAAAAGCTATACTCTAATAAACACTTTTTTTTAAATAAATCTATTATTATTTTTAACGTAGGTCTGGCGGCATAAGGCTAAGAAATAAAATATTTTATTTTTATATTACTCTAATTAAAATTGTAATACCATAAGCATAAGGATTAATAAATCAACTATGAAATGTAATTAAAAAAGGTAATTTTTCACCCTTTTACCCTTGCACTGTGTGTTTGTAGTGCTAAAAATGACAGAATTGTCAACATGTAGCTCACCCTTAATGTCAGTGTCGGATTATTCATCAAAAAGTTCGAATACCATTGACAAACCGCATTCTATACGGAAAAAAAATAAAAAAACAAAATGGACGCAATTTATAGAGTCTATAGAATACGCGGCAAAAGAGGATTCAAGCGATTCTCAAACGCCAGAGCGAGATAGCAAGTTCTTAGATTTCTTGCGTAAGAAAGAGATGCCTGTATACCGTAATACAGCGTCTACATCTTCAATGAAAACTCTTGCAGAACCAAAAACCATTCTATTGACCAGTAAAAGTCTTGCTTCCAGCCCTTATAAAACCGATTTAAAAAAATCACCCCTTTTGAAATGTCTAGAATTCCCTAAATTACCTATAGATAAAACCAAAGAAAAATCATCTCCAACTGCTATATTAGAAGAAAATTTCATCAAATTCGTGTCTTCATTCCCGAAAAGACGTAGTTCAACTCCGTCTCAAGTGTTGAGTTTCTCTCAGAGTAGAATAAAACACCACGAGTCTGGGGTTAAAACTGACTCGGACAATGATGACGATTTTATTAAGAATCACAGAAAGAGGCTGTTTCAAGGGGGTGAGATTATTTGTGATACACCTGAGAACATTATTATTAGAACAGCGCCATCTGTTGAGAGGGTTAGGAAGTTTAGTTCATCGTCAACAGATGATGCGCAAGCGATTATTAGGTATGTATTGTTCCTACTAATCTTACTATCCCACGTACATACCACTAATATTATAAACGCGAAAGTTTTCCATCCAGTAGTTTTGGAGTAATTATTACTGGAATCAGCTCGAATAGGTTACTTTAGAATACATTTCCCGTGCTATCGTACTTAAGCTAAAAAGAGTCAGAGAGTCAGACCTCCTTGCATCGTTTTCGAGCTAATGATGCATAGTAACAAAGCCAAAAGAAGGGATGATGATATTTCTTTTAAGTTTTAAACTAAAAATATTGGACACGTATTTTTCTTTTAAGCTATTGCATAGCTTCTATCGCGGGCCTTGAGCGTGGAGACCGAATCCAGAAATTCCGTAACGAAAATAACCTAACACCCCCGCACTCCGACCGGCACAGCGGTGATACTTCTTAGTTTTGCCATCTATCGATGAATAGCAGAACTTTTAATGACTTTTTGAAATATCACGCTTGTCTCTTTAGTTCAGCAACTCGCCTCTAGGACGCATTGGTTGTATCGGTAATATTGGTTGTATTGTTGGTTGTGATTTGTTTTCTTATCGGTCACCACGCTCAAAAAGTGTAACTTAATTAAAATCAAAGAAAAAGAAAACTGAAGAAAAAAAGATCTGCTTAAATAAAATAAACAAATAATTATAATTACGTAAGTTGATAAAAAATGCTATGCAATAGCTTTACCGCGGCAGTCTCCGAGTGCCACGCGTCTTATTTTTATGTGATTAAAGCTTACGGCGATACGTCCTAACGAAATCTCGAACGACGTCACGCTTATGTAAGGTTTATACCTCTGTATGACGTAGCGCACTTCCACTCCATAACTTTGATGCGATATATCTTAATACTGTCAGACAAGTCAGACATTTGTGTGATGTCCGTTTGTCTTGAGTCTGGGTGTTATTATCTATAAAGAAATAAATAAATAAATTAATTTTCTGGGACATTAACACACGCGGTCATCTGGTCCCTAGCTAAGCAGAGCTTGTGTTATGGAAACCAGATAACTGGTATATTATTATACTATACATATAATACTTTTCTTTTGTAAATACATACATATAATAGATATTTACACCCAGACTCGACACAAACACAAATGTTCATCACTTATGTTTGTCTCGGGTGGGAATCGAACCCACGACCTGCGGCGTGAAAAGCAAGTATCTTATCTATATTTAAGTATAGCTTTACAAAAGTATAGTATTGTATGTAGTATATTACCAGTTATCTGGTTACCATAGTACAAGCTCTGCTTAGTTTGGGATCAGATGGCCGTGTGTCAATGTCCCACTATGTTATTATTATTATTGTTTCGTTTCAATAAGCAAAAAAATACGTGTCTAACTTTTCTTTATAATCTTACAGATGTACTAATTAAAATTTCATTTTTCATCGTTATCCATATTCACTACATTTTTTTCCAAAACCTTACCATGTAAATTTTTGTTGTCATGTGCCACTTTTTTACGATTTACTTATTTAAACATGCCATAAGCTACCAGATATTCTTCCATACAAACTTTCGCATTTATAATATTAGTAAGATATGCTAGGAAGAGGGATTTAAGTTAAAAAAAACTTGATTTTATATAGGAAATCGCCAACGTACCCCCAACTGTCGACGCCGGACAAATTCTCGCTAATAGACTATACCAAACTGCCATCTGTCAGTTACGAGGAGAGTAGAATGAAACGTAACGATGACAGGTGTAAGTCACAGAATGGTTATGTCGCCGGTAAAATTATAAGGAGCGGTGAGATGCTATTGACAGTTTAAATAGCATGCTATTTGATAACACGCTATTTGATAGCACGATATATGATAGCACGATATTTCTGGCTAGTTATGCTTTGCTACTATTACTTTAACATAAATCTAGATTCCTAATGAAATGAAACAAACTATTGTGAATATTATGGTTGGATGATTTTGATGGAAGTAAAACTGTCTCGGTGGCCCACTGTAAGCGTCTATGACCGTGTAGGTTTGGGAAGGTACTGGTTCTCAACATACAGCTCGCGCTAATTTGAGAATCAGGGCTTATATTTTAGTATAATAGATAATTTAATAATTTCTTTATTGCAACAAAGATACTATTGTTGCAATAAAGAAATTATTATTATTACTAGCAAACCCGGCGAACTCCGTTTCGCCACCAGATGGCTTCGTTTTATGTAACATTTTCCCGCTTAACTGTTGAAATCTTTCCTGAATTTTCTTTGCTATAAACCTAACGGAGCCCAAGACCTTTCCAACGAATGCAAAACCGTGGAAATTGGTTCGTGCGTTCTGGAGTTATAGCGTCAGGAAGGAAAACCCGACTTATTTTTATATAGTAGAAGATTGATTTTTATATAGTAGAAGATTGTAGGTTTATTTTCTTGAAAATTTTAAAGTTATGCGCCAGAGGCGGTTATTAAGTTAATTTAGAGTTATCGTCAGAGATTAAAAATGAAAAATGTTACTTTCATAATTGTGTCGTGTACATTTTTAATAAATAATAATAATTTATTTCAAGATAGTATAGTTGCACAACATGACATGTTTGAGGTTACCATTTGAGTGCAGGGTTTTGTGTGACAAGGAGAAACGTCGGTGTCTGTGGTAGTATGAACGGTGTCACAGATACCGGCGCCTTCCAATGGTTGGTTCCAATTTGCTTAGTGCTCACGCATACACGAAGGTGTATGCAGAGGTGAAGATCACCCACATTTTAAGCTAGGTTTAGCCGCACGTTGTATGTTTAATCGTAATTGTAGTAGTGGCGGTTGTGTGGAGAAGACAAATAATGTTGACCGTAATGTTCGGTTAATAAATAATTACATATCTGGGGCGGCGGTTAGCAGGAGCCTATGACATGTAGCTGGAGGTTTGAAGAATAAGCGCTCTTGTCACATTTGCAACAGACTAAATAAATACGTATATACATATTTTCCAAAAATTACTGTGTATGTAAATAAAATCTTACTTAATGGCTGAAACCCTTAACCTATAAGGAAACTGAAGCGTTAATAGGATAGCAACACACACATACACACAACCACCTACACACAAACACACACCCACACACATCCGCAAACACACTTTGTATTAAACTTATTATGAAGAGCGGATCCTTCCAACATAAGCATTATGCTACAAGGAAGAATCCGTCCCATGTAAAACTAAATGTATTTCTTTATCAATAAACGTTTTTGTATTAGTATTTTTTTGAAGCAATATGTAGTATAATATTAGTAATATTACACAATTGTGTGGTATCTAAGTACGTGCATTTGACTAAGTTGGTATATTGTCAATTCTGTTGTAATCTAACACTTTAATTACGTGCTAAACGGTTACTGCTTAAGCTGTGTTTACATTGATTCTGGTGTCACAATGTTCGTTCCCATACTCCTCCGAAACGGCGTGACCGATTCTTATGAAATTTTTCATGCATATTCAGTCAGTCTGAGAATCGGCTACTATCTATTTTTCAAACCTATAAGTGATAAGGGGTGTTCACCCCAATATTTTTTTATTTTGTTGATATTTTTTTTATTATGTGGCATTAAAAAATACATACAACCCTAAATTTGCTCCTTTTTTCTATCACTAACCCCTATAAGGTGAGAAACACGCGGTACGAAGTCGCTGGGGCAGCTAGTAAATCTTATAATAATAACAATTGAGTCCCAATTGTCTTAAAAACTACTGGAGTAATTCTAACAACATCAACAATAATTCCTGTAATTTCTAGGTCTTAAAAAAACATTATAAAAATTTACAAAAACGCAGCAAATTTTCCTACATATCTGCAGAATCGTCTGAAAGTTTCACTTCAACGCATTTTAGCGTCACACTACTGACCACGGGTCTTCTCACAACTATCTTACGAGTTGAGAGGTTCGCCGACTACGGGTTGGTGGATGTCACGTGTCCTCGATTGATTAGTTCTTAGACGTGCCGGTTTCCTCACGATTATTTCCTTCACCGACATTGAGCAGCGGTGATGGAACAACTCACACAAAGATGTGTGGGACATGATGACTGGGCATCGAACCCTCGACCTTATATTTCAAAGGCGACCTAACACCGCTGCGCCACCGCTGCCCAAGACCAAATGCCTCAGAATATAACCCCACCTGGCTTTGAAGCTGCAAAAAAACGAGTCAGCATAAAAATAATAATAATCCAGAACTATTAGCATCCGCTAAATAATTGTTAGCGCTAGCTGTTAGCAGATTAGCACGGTAATTTGCGTTTCAATAATGCGTTATTCGTTACTCGAATAACGCGTAACTGCTATTTCAATAACGATCACTATTACTCGTTTAACTCAAATATGTACAGACCTTTATTCGTAATCATTGTTTTTATTCAGTATTAAATTACAAGCGACGCGTGGCGGTCGCGTCCTTGCATAATATTTATTTAGTCTACGATTATTTATTTGACTCGTTTAACATTTATTTAATAGTGTAATGGAGTGAAGTATATTGTATTTAAATAGTGCATTTGTGTTTAAAATGGTGTGAAATTATGAAATTAATTGGTTTTCTGTTTACTTGATTTGTTATCTAAATGTAGTATAGGTATTCTCGGAGTGACTGAAAAAAATTGCACTCCTTTAGGGGGCTAAATGTATTGTGTTCTCAGAATGTCTCAAAGAAAATGCACTCTGTTCGGTATCAGAGAGAGAGAGAGAGAGAGTGTACACGTTTAATATTATTATTATTAATACACGTTTGCGTGGAAAGCAAGCGTCTTACCGACCATGCCACCGGCCAGTCAACGCGTGAATCGGGGCCCGGTCGCTTGCGCGTTGCGTCTCCTAATAATTTGCTGCAAATTTCGATATTTATATGTAGCATTCTTCATCTATGCATCTCACAAATTTGTTGCCACGAATCTCACTAACAAATGGGCCGATAATAATTCGGTTTTTTTAATCGATAGCTGAAGTGTTAGAGATGATTCTTAGAAAGTTTAAAATCTCATCGGGGGTTATTATATTCAAGTTTAGTGTTTATATGTGAAAATGTGGAAGTCTCATTCGACTCCATATGGTTTAAATAACGTTGTCCATATGGTTTTAAGGACGACCTCGCTTGTCGAGCGGTGTAAGCCGTCCAATTATACGCTATACGTGCCCGGTAGGTCGCGGGTTCGATTTCCGCCCCGGACAATATTTGTGTTACAACAAAAATTTGTTTCGGTGTCTGGTTGGTTGAGGGACTATCCTCAGTGCCTCGGAGAGCACGTTAAGCCGTCGGTTCCGGTTGTCATTTAACACATCTATGACAATCGTTACATCTAGTCAGAAGCCAGTATAATCTATAAACTGGTCTAAACATCTCGGCTGCTGGTTCCCTACGGGTTTCGAGGTTTGATGGCAGTCGCTCGTATAATTCTGGTAGCTCTAGCTGCATCAGGTTAGACTGGGAGCCGACCCCAATAGAATCGACCTGTTTTTTAACGTTAATAACGTTAAAAAACAGGAAGTAAAATAATAAAGGAAGGAAGAAAAAGCGTGATTGTATGTGTGTATGTATGTATGTATGTTATTTTGTACATTTTGTTCTGTGCGTTATCGTTATAATTTGATAAAACAATCCATATCTCTATTTGTACAAGTATAATGTTGTTTGTAATCAGCTGTTTTAACATAATATGTGTCGGAAAACATGTGTAATTTAAACAATGTAGTTGGGTAGGTACAAGAATCTAGAATAATAATAATATATTGGTACATTAACACACACGGCCACCTGATCCCAAACTAAGCAGAGCTTGTATAGCTATTAACTATCTTATTGATAATAACTTCTAACAGTTATCTATAAATAGTATTGTCTTAGATTTACGCGAATATCACACATTGAAATAAAACTACTTTTTAAAATTAATATTTAAGTTGCGTTCCGATTTAAGCAAACTGAAATCACAGTGTCTTGAATTAATGTTTGGAGTTAGTCAGTAATAATTGTGATTAATATTTTTGGACGTGAAATACCTCAGTCCACCCGTGATTGTAAAGTCTGAAAAGACTTTGAAACGTCGGGATCTAAAATCTAAAATAAACCGCGATAGAATCCGTTAAAAAGTAGCTTTATTTCAATATCTATAACTACTAAAAATAAAAAATTAAAAAAAATCTTTATTATTTATTTTACAGTTATTAGTTATTTAAAAAAATCAATTGCTGTTCGTTAGTCTTGTTAAAACTCGAGAACGGCTGAACGGATTTATCTTATCTTGGTCTTGAAATGTTCGTGGATGTCTACCACGAAGGTTTTGAGGATAATCCAATGCAGTGTATCGTCTAGTGGCTCGCTCTCCTGTTCCATATATGAAATGATACATGTGACGCCTCATTAGGTACCTACTCAGTGTTATTATCGACATCCAAAGGGTCGACAACTCGTGATAACTTTATATTTTACCTTATTACTTCAGGAAAATTTATTATTAATGTATTTATGTAGGTACGTGTGGGTACTTAAGTTACTGTCACCTATACTCCTACTAATACTTGTATTGTAAATGCGAAAGTAACACTGTCTGTCTATCGCGCTTCCACGCTTCAACTACCTACTTATCTGATGCTACCTGCTGGCGCTTGACCACAACTTACCTGTTGCTAAGCAATGATGTAGTCTACGATGGGACGCACCAGCCCAATGTACGCGATTCACTTGTGATTACGAATGACTTTCGGTGAGAAGGTGGCAGTGAAATGAGGCTCCTTAAGGTTGAAACCATAAAGGAGCAACAATTTCGACCCACCCTCTTAAATGGTGTCACCAGACATCGTACCGGAACACGGCTAGGCCGCTTGGCGGTGCGGCTTTGTCTGGTGGGTGGTCACTAACCACGGCCGAAGGCTACCACCAGTTAATTACCAGTAGACCACGTGTGGGGATTCAGATAAAAGGTGCACTCCCACGGAAGAAGGTGACAGTATGCAAACATTTTTCTGCCCGGAAAATCATTGCCACCTACCGGATCCGAAAATAGATTAAATAAATAAATAACTATTCTGACACACACGATCATCTGCTCCCAAGCTAAGCAGAGCTTCTGTTATGGAAACCAGAGAACTGGTATATACTATACATATAATACTTTATTTTTGTAAATATATACTTATAATAGATATTTACACCCAAATTCGACACAAACACAAATGTTCATCACTAATGGTTGTCTCGGATGGGAATCGAACCCACGACCTGCGGCCCGAAAAGCAAGTATCTTACCGACCACGCCCACGGCCCGTCAATTTACGGCAGATTACGACTTACGACCGATTCTCATACCTACCGAATGTAGATATAAGATTTTATAAAAATCGGTCAAGTCAAGAGTTTTTTTTTTAATATTTCTCTGCGTAAAAACTATTCTCGTACTTCTAGAAATATTCTAAAAAAAGAATTAGCGAAATCGGTTCAGCCGTTCTCGAGTTATACGCTTATCAACACATTTAGTGATTCATTTATTAAGTATTATATGTAGTACATTACCAGTTATCTGGTTTCCATAGTACAAGCTCTGCTTAGTTTGGGATCAGATGACCGTGTGTGTTAATGTCCCACTATATTATATTATTATTATTATTTTTATTATATTTTTCATTTAATTTGCTCCGTGTTCCCATTTCCAAAACTCCACCCTTCGCCACTGATGGTTATTAACAATTATCTTCGAGTACTTTGTAAATCTGAGGATCAAGGCATCGCGAATATATAAACTCTTGGTACATATTGCGGTTGGCTTATCTCATCAACCTTGGCTTAATTTACTTGATACTACACAGATTATAAGATAAACACGCTTAATGTGGAACTAGCTTCCGCCCGAGGCTTTGCCTGCATAATATTAGAATAAGAAGTATTAAAATTTTAGTGGTAGGTTCAATGAACTTAACTTAGTTGCATCTGAGGGGCCGGGTGGCGTGGTCGGTAAGATACTTGCTTTTCACGCCGCAGGTCGTGGGTTCGATTCCCACCCGAGACAAGCATTTGTTTCAATATGTCTGTTTGTCTTGTGTCTGGGTGTAATTATCTATATTTAAGTGTGTATTTACAAAAGAAAAGTATTATATGTAGTATATTACCAGTTATCTGGTTTCCATAGTACAAGCTCTGCTTAGTTTGGGATCAGATGACCGTGTGTGTTAATGTCCCACTATATTATTATTATTGCAACTTGATTATTAAAAGCTTGTCTAAAGTACCAAGTACTATTTCAGACTACTATCTATGACTGTGCCAAAATTCTTCCGATTCTATTTAGTAGTTTTTGCGTGATATAGTAACAATTTTCACATTAATCATGTAAGAAGCAGGTTCAGTACCTAATATCGAGATTCAATCGGATTTGCTCGAATGGAAAATACCTGAGGCTTCACTGTATCAAGGGGAAGCACAAAATATGCCATTGTGTCGAAGTGCTTTGTGTCTATCAGCCCCATAGATATGGTTAGTAAGATAATTCTGTCTGACGATAGTTCACGGTTAAACCTCTGATCCGCACCATAAACATGTGAAAAATTTGGGTAATTGTGCGTACAGACTGCTGTAATGTGAAAAGGAAAATATCTTCTGTATTTTTATTAAAAGTTATTTTTACTTAACTTCACGTGTATGTATGTCATGGAATCTTGCAATCAATATTGCACCCTTTTCCACTAAAGCTATCGAGCTAAAATTTTGCATATACGTTTAGTTTTGATGACAATACGAGATTTTATAAATGCCGCCATTTTGAATGCAATATGGCGGACGGTACAAAATGGCGACTTATCGTTTTCATAACATCTCCTACGGGTATCAAATGAAGTGAGTTTGAAATGATAAATACAATTACTACAAGATTATTTAAATGAAAACTTTTTTTAAATTAATGTTTGATATTATCTACTAATCGTCCAATTTATTTGCCTATCGCGCAGTGAACGATGGAGGCAACAACTGGGAAATACTACTAATAGATCAGTAGGCTTTTAATTAATGTAACAATATATGTATCATACAGTGAAACAAATTATAACATTTTTTTGTTTTCAACTTATTTTTATTTGCTTCTTATTGCTGTTCGTTAGTCTCGCTAAAACTCGAGAACGGCTAAAAGGATTTATCTTATCTTGGTCTTCAAATGTTCGTGGAGGTCTAGGGAAGGTTTAAAAAGTGAGAAAAAATAATTAGTACAAAAGTTTAGGTCTTTTATTTATCGATTGAGGCAGTACGAAGTCTGCTGGGTCAGCTTGTGTATAAATAAATAAATGTCTGTCCGAATGAGTGGCAACTTGTTCACGATTGCAGCAAACTTACAATGAAAGGCAGAATGTTACATTACTTATTTACATTAAGGGAAGGTTCATATCTGACGGCACATGCGTCTTGTATTATCGGTCGCGTAACGCCAGAACAGACAAATGTATAGAAAAACACTTGACCGTTCACATTCAACCGATGATACGTTAGTGCGTCGAGCGTACAGCGTATATTCCGTTTCCGTCAACGTACTGTCGGTCGACGTAAGAGCGGCAACGTCGCGTGCGCCACACGCTACTTTTATTTTGATTGATTTGATGCATTCACCATTCAGTCTAGGCGTAACATCAGCAGAGATCGTTTGTGTACAGGCCGTTCCAAGATTTTTGAAAATGTTTGATACAGAACGATTTATCACGGAAGTCCATAATAGAATATGTCTATGCAACAAAAACAAGATTCGGTATCACACAACACAACACAACCACTCTATAGATGCTTAACGCAGAAACTGACATGTGGCAGGACGGATCATACGCCCGACGTATTTTACTTCAGGAATGAACCTCCCCTTAAACAGTCTGAACGCACGATAATGTTTACATATATTTATACCTTCACCTTTAGACAACGTTACGTTAAAATTTGTGGTATACCTAATGTTGGTACGAAACATTGTTTTGTAGATACAGTACAATAATACAATACAATATTTTTATGTTTCTAACGAGAGAGATTTAGATGCAAATTATGGTTTATCGGTTTTTAGTCAATGATGTCATCTAAGGTCATACCTTGAACTGACGTCAGAGCATAACCGGTATGTTACGCGTGTTTGGCTGTACAATGTTCGTTAAAATAAGATTTACCGACCCGCCCGTACCTTACACACTTGCAAAAATATGTACTATTTTGATTAATAGTAACTTTTCTTAGCCTTTAATAAGGCTTGCGCTCGACCACAACTTGCCTGTTGTTAAACAATAATGCAGTCTACGATGAAATGCGCTTACGCAGCAAATACACCTGATATTGAGCAGCGGCGATAAAATACACGCGACTGGGTATCGAACCCGAGACCTTTAATTTCAAAGGAGAGGCTGAAACTGTCGCGCCACCCTTGCTCATGTAATATTTCTCAAGAAATAAATGTTATCGGTCTTATTCATAAAAATCTTATAATACCATTTAGTTAAAATAGACTTTGTCTGTTTCTTACTAGTATAAATGTCAGATGAAAGACAAAGACAAACGAATTATAAACCTATTTTAGCTATAATGTGCGTATAAGACGTTAATTTATAAGAGGGCTATATTTATACTTGATTTTTTTTTACATTATTAGATTTCAAGTACTACAATTACACGATATCTAAAAGCAGATATTTCCATGTTAGCTCATGTTATCAGCTGATAAAAACGCTGCAGGGTTATAGTTAGGTACTTGTACAACAAATTTTATCGACTACGGAACATTATTATCTATTATTCCTTACCCATCTACAGAAATAAGGTGTTTTTTTATTCTTCAATGGGCTGGCTCTTGACTACACTTGACTACTGGTCTACAATGGAACGCGCCAGCCCAGTATACCGATTCACTCGTGATTGATTACGAATGATTATAAGCGCGAAGGTGGCAATGGAATGAGCCTCCTTAAGGTTAGAAACCTTAAAGGAGCAACAATTCCGACCCACCCTCGCTGCATGGTGTCACTAGACATCGCACCGGAACACGGCACGGCCGCTTGGCGGTGCGGCTTTGACTGGAGGGTGGTCACTAACCACGGCCGATGCCTACCACCAGTTTATTGTCACTATTTAAAAGTAGTTTTCCACAGTAGTGCCCACCAGTGGAATAAATAGCCTTGGTCTACTGCTGAACATAGACCTCTTGTGAAGCACGCCAAAACCCTCCAGTGTAAAGGGAAGGTCTTCCGGTCGGGCGATGTGTGTTGCCCGGCGTCACCGGTCCTCAAGTGTTCTCTGTATTTATGGTGAACCGGCTATATACAACCTTTAAGGCCTACGTTATTCGAGCCATACGCAATTGTGACGTTTAAATTATAAAGTAAGTTAAATTTAAATTATAGATAAATAGTTCATTGAATTAAATCTATACTAATATTATAAAGCTAAAGAGTTTGTTTGTTTGAACGCGCTAATCTCAGAAACTACGGGTCCGATTTGAAAAATTCTTGCACTGTTAGATAGCCCATTTGTTGAGGAAGGCTATAGGCTACTTTTTATCCCACTGCTGGGCATGATATGTAGTTCACGCGGCGGAAAGCGGAAAGCTAGTCATTCATACATTGACTCCAATCTCATCGTTGCGGTAAGATTGGATTCGAGAGTCGAGAGTGAACCAGCAGATCCCACGCACCAGATTTAGGTAACTTTTACGACAGATTTAATCAAGGTAATATCAAGGCAGTATTACAACTTTACCTAAGCACTAGTCCGTGACTTAGTTAGATACTAGTCCGTTGCCTCATTAGCTCCAGTTAGTTCACCAAAGTTAAAATAAAATGTTGTTTTGTTATTGAAAACGTCTTTAGCCGCGTTAGCCCTTTTTGTACCGACTTCAAAAAAAGTATTAGGTTTCCTATTCGAGTGTAGGTTTTTTTTTATGTTTGTTATACGTCAACGTGAGTTGATTCTTTTTTTGTTTGAAGTTGGTGCTTCTCGTGTAATCTCATTTAAATTTGATCAAGATCTGACCGGTAGTTTTTGAGTTATGTCGAAAGAAGCGTAATAGTTCACGTTAAGCGCCCGCGGTCCGCTATTATTAGGTATAAGAGCAATTGTTCCTTATGCATAATTCTAGGTACACACGGCAACACATCAAGCTATAAATTTCCAGTATAAGCTAATCTTGCATTGTATAGGAATGCCGTAAAACGATTGGTCAGCTTAGGGGGCGTCTATTAATTACGTGAGGCGTTTTTGAGAATTGTTCGACCGCCCCTCCCCCCTGGTGAGATATCGTAAGATTTTCCTTAACTCCCTCCCCCACCCCTAATCACACGCCAGATACTTCAAAATTTCTATTTGGACTGTAAACTTGGATTTGGTTTATTGAGAAGACTAGCATTTGTGAATATTAACGTAATTTAAGATCACAATCATAAAATTAAATAACGAATATCAAAAAATAGAAAACCGCAAATATTAAAAATAATTAAGTGATATTTGCCAAGACCCACCCTGCACCCTAAGTGAGATTTGGAAAGATTTAGCTTGACTCCCCCCCCCCCCCCCCCTAGAACACCTCACGTAAGTAATGGACGCCCCCAGTAAATTTCCAGTATAATATACTGGAAACGTGTAGCCGTGTATACACATGTTTGAAGTAGGTTTTGTGTTTTTGTTGCAAAAATAATTATGGTAGAGAAAATCTCGTGAGTTCACAGTTTTCGCTTTTATCGACAGTCCCTTTAACTGGCAATGTATTTAATATATTTTATTGAATTTGTCTATAGGTTGTATATACCTATAGTGTCTATACCTAATATACTCCCAAGTTGGTGCTGTTGATCTGATGATGTACTTTGGTGATGTAGCACAGCAGAATCGTCATTCATTTCCAAGGTCTAGGCGTGTACTAAGAAAGGATTTTTCAAACTGGAACCACGCAGGTCGCGGGCAATAAAATATAATTGGAAATATATTCGGGTAGTAAAATATGATTAGGTATTTTTATTTAAAAAATTAAGAATATTATTAGGTAGTTCATAATGTTTATTTACAACTTAGATTTTTATACTTACATGTAAACAGAAAACCAATTTTTAGAATAATTTTAACTGTTTATTAGACTCAAATATACCTATGCAGTGATTAAATAAAGTGGGAGCTATAAAACTTCCTTGTTGAACTCCAACCTAACATGCGGTTATAATGATTTCTATCACTAAAAGCGTTATGTCAACAAAATCATGAAAAAATTGATGCCTCAAGAAGCCATAGATTTAAAAAAAGCCATAAAAATACGTTTAAGTGCTTTAAAAAATTGAGTTCAACATTGTCAAAAGCTGATATGAAGTCACAAACTACAGATTGTGCAAGATAGAACTTTATTAATCGACGGTGTTAGAGTCTAAATTTGAATAATGGAACACGATTCAGACATATTATTTAGATCCAAAATGAAAGATCCGAAGCCAGATCGCAGAAGATCGAGTATTTTCAACCTTTTGAAGAAGAAAAAGTTGACAAGGCAGTTCTCAGAGCCGGGAATTGGAAATATTTTCTCGCTAAACAGAAAATATTCTGTAGATTCGGCAATTTTGTCCGATTTCTCTAAAACTGAGAATGGATTCAAAATGTATTTGGAGAAAACCAACAGTACAGAAGTTTTCGTTTCCAATGAAGGTATGTTTTATTAACAAATTGAATTAACAATTAAATTTATCTAACACGTAGGTTTTCAACGTGAATGATAAAGTCCCCTTTGTCAGGGACAGAAGAGGTAATACACAGTTTTGGTGGAGTCCATTAGTCACATCATGTTTTTAAATGTTTTTTAACCTATTCGCAATGTATGTGTCGTGTCCTTTGACTTCTGCGATCCCTGGTATTCTGATTAATTCTGAAGTTTACTAAGAAAGTGTAATTTTTTTTGCGCTTATCATAAATCTCGTATCTCTAAAACAGCTTAGTTTTCTCGAGCATAACTTCATCATAATTATTATACGACTGATTTGTTAAAATCATTTATTTTTTTACCAACTTCAAACAAAGGAGGAGGTATTAAATTCTACTGTATTTGTTGTTACCTAATATCTTTGTTATACGTGAACAGATTTCTATGATTGTTGAAAGTTGTGAGTTTCTTGAAAGTTGGTGCTTCTTATGTGGTCCTATAATTTGATCAAGATAAGGGCCCTAATTCACGCAATTTCTTGACGCGGCGATCAAGTTACGGTGCAGTTGCAGCTAAGTTTACGTCTTAGTGCAAAATGGTATTCTTGTATGTTTAGCTGTCATATCTAGTGTATGCGCTAGTGTGACGGGAACTTGACGCGAGCGTATCTGACAGCGGTTGTCTAAATTACGAGAGTACACTAAAGGCTGTTTTGATCGAAGCTTAACTGCAACTGCACTGCAACTAAACTTATTTCAATAAGTGAATTAGACTACTGATCAGTAGTTTGATTTTATAACAGGCTTGAGATTGACTGCTACTTGTCTGTAGTACCTGTTTACCTGATGAGTGGTTTTTGAGTTACGAAGAAAGCGTCATTGTATTAAACCAATTGTTCTAAACGCATAATTATAAGTATCACGTTTGTAGTTTGGTTTTGCGTTTCCGTTGAAAAAAGAATTATTAAAAGAAGTTTATTCCAAATGAAGGAAACTTTGATTTTAAGTTGTTCGTTTTGCTGAAAAAACAAATTCTTGTACTTTACTCTTGTTAATTAACAATTGTGCTTACTCATTTTTAAATGACGAGAATTGTCACGAAACACACTTGCGTAACGCGTGAACTTGACCGGTTTAAATATAACCTAAGGGTTTGTACGGATATGTCGTTTTAACCGCGAGCCGATGATATACAGAGCGGTTGCGAAGCGGTATCAGTAGGCTAATTCACGTAATCAAATAAGTACAGTTGCAGTTAAGTTGCAGCCCTTTTCGTACTCTCGTAATTTTGACAACCGCTGTCAGATACGCTTACGTCAAGTTCGCGTCACACGAGCGTTTTAGACTAAATATGACAGCTAAACAATTAGAAGAATAACATTTTGCGCTAGGACATAAACTTAATTGCAACTGCTCCGCAACTTGATCGGCGCGTCAAGAAATTACGTGAATTAGCCTACAGATTTAGTTTTAAAATATAGGCTGCGGGTGCTGTTTTGGGCAACACAAATATGTGTGGGCGCAGTCCAGTATATACTCAATATCAGTAAAGAATAACATTTGATTACATTTCATATCCACCAACCTGATCTTGGCTAAAGTGTATGGATTAAGGCCTGAACTATCTCAACTCTTAGATAGTTGAGAGAAGACCTGTTCCCAGATGTGAGACTGTCTCCCATTTTGCCTGGCCTTTGCCTTTGAGACAAACATTTGTTTAAATAGGTCTGTTTGTCTTGTGTCTGGGTGTAATTATCTATATTTAAGTATATATTTACAAAAGGAAAGTATTATATGTACCGTAGTATATTACCAGTTATCGGGTTTCCATAGTCCAAGCTCTGCTTAGTTTGGGATCAGATGAACGTGTGTGTTAATGTCCCACTATATTATTATTATTCTTATTATCTTTAATATACATTTGTCTAACAAAAATGGCGATTTATTTTGTTTTTCAATGGTATCCGCAATTGCGGCACACTTACTCGAATGTCGCCCAAACGCCTAACGACTACGTTTACGTTCTATAAATCTAGGAAACTGTATGCGACTCGGCGTTAAGCTCAAACTCGGTACAATCGTGAAAATAAACGACTTGTGTAACCGCGTCCTTACTAATCTAGTCAATAATAAAATATTACGCATTGAAGGAGCAACACATGCTATTGCTTGCTATATTGGCGTGAGATATCAATTAACACACTACTAATATTATAAAACGCGAATGTTTGTTTGTATGGATGGATGGACTATAGCCTTGAAAACTCGACAGCTAGAGTACCAACTATCCTGGACATGCTTACTTTATTTTTATTTATTTTTTTATTTGCAAAGAATGTATGTATGTACAGTTTAAGATCTTAAAAATATGCACTCTATTCTTTGAGTATGCAAAAATTGATTATTATTTATGTATCAAATTTAACAAAACAGAATTAATTACAATTACAGTAGTCAAACAAATTAAGAAATATAAAATAAAAAAAAAATTAGATGTTTAGTTAACATGTCAAATTTAAAATCAATAAAATCTGTAATATAAAAATGAATCGCGAAATGTGTTGGTAAGCGCATAACTCGAGAACGGCTGAACTGATTTCGCTAATTCTTTTTTTAGAATATTCCTTGAAGTACGAGGGTGGTTTTTACGCAGAGAAAAATTTAAAAAGCTTCCCCAGTTTTTATGAAATCTTATAGGTCGTATTCTGTTTTCGGATCCGGCAGGTGGCACTGCTTTACCGGGCAGCTTGACGTCTGCGGGATCCGCTAGTTGTTAATAATTTAGTATGTCATATTAACGTCATCGAGAAATGCCTTTACTGAATAATAACACTTTTCTGTAAGAAATATTTTTAGATCTCTCTTGAATTCGAACAGGCTTTCAGTTTTAATAGCTTCTGGTATTTTATTGTATACTAGCAAACCCGGTGAACTCCGTTTCGCCACCAGATGGCTTCGTTTTATGTAACATTTTCCCGCTTTTCTGTTGAAATTTTTCCTGAATTTTCTTTGCTATAAACCTCACGGAGCCCGAGGCCTTTTCAACGAATGCAAAACCGTGGAAATCATTTCGTGCGTTCCGGAGTTATAGCGTCAGGAAGGAAAACCCGACTTATTATTATAGTAGATTAAAGGCCCCATAAAAAAATACCCTTTTTTAACAGTGCCGTGTGTGACCTTGGGACACTTAGTAAATGTATATACTGAGATCTTAACGTTGTCGATCTTTGCCTTATCTGTGTTATTAAAGGAGATAAGTGTTTTTTGAGTTTTACAAATAAAGCAATTTCTAAGATATGAAGGCATGGAAACGTCAGCAATTTTAAGGACTTTAACACTGGAACACAACTGTCAGTATTACCCGTTAGCGTAGCCTCAGATGAGACCGTGCGTAGCTGAGCAGCGCTGCAGCGGTGGCGCAGCGGTACGAGGTACGGGCCTTAGAAATATAAGGTGGCAGGTTCGATTCCCAGTCGGGGTCATATATCTTTGTGATATCGGTGAAGGAAGACATCGTGAGGAAACCGGCATATCTAAGAACTAATCATTCGAGTGCGTGTGTAGTATGATGAGGGTAGTTCGATATAGCCCCTTAAATACTTATTTTTAATGTCCATGTGCTGGGTATGGATTTACGGATCTTCTCTCAACTATCTTAAGAGTTGAGAGTGTTTACAACAACACAAACACGCTGAACAAGTGCGGGTTGTTGTTAGACATGCCCCCTTCACCGAAATTGAGCAGAAACAATTTACACAAAAATGTGTGGGCATGACCGGGGATCGAACCCGCGATCTCATATAGCCCCATAATGATTTCATAGAATGTTTTCGGTATTTATCGCGGACGGAGACGCGTGCTGAAGCTAATGAGAATCATAGTTTCAATATGTACTCTTTTTATTTAGATGATGATAATTAATCAAAGGTCAATAAATATGGAAACTGCCGATATTACTAGCACCTAAAGGAGGACACGTCAAGCTGTTGGTCTCCGCTTTATGGCCATAGGTAATAGTCGTTATCTATTTGAGTTGCCATTTGGATTACACGATGTGTATTCTGTAAGCTGGACGGTACCTATACAGTCGCTGTCTACCTTACTCACACACAGGAACTCAACCAACAGTTATTACACGCTGTGTATTCTGTAAGGTATACGGTACCTCCACAGTCTCTGTCTACCTTACTCACACACAGGAACACAACCAACAGTTATTACACGCTGTGTATTCTGTAAGGTATACGGTACCTCCACAGTCTCTGTCTACCTTACTCACACACAGGAACACAACCAACAGTTATTACACGCTGTGTATTCTGTAAGGTATACGGTACCTACACAGTCGCTGTCTACCTTACTCACACACAGGAACACAACCAACAGTTATTACACGCTGTGTATTCTGTAAGGTGGACGGTATCTACACAGTCTCTGTCTACCTTACTCACATACAGGAACACAACCAACAGTTATTACACGCTGTGTATTCTGTAAGGTATACGGTACCTACACAGTCGCTGTCTACCTTACTCACACACAGGAACACAACCAACAGTTATTACACGCTGTGTATTCTGTAAGGTGGACGGTATCTACACAGTCACTGTCTACCTGACACACACAGGAACACAACCAACAGTTATTACACGCTGTGTATTCTGTAAGGTGGACGGTATCTACACAGTCACTGTCTACCTGACACACACACAGGAACACAACCAACAGTTATTACACGCTGTGTATTCTGTAAGGTGGACGGTATCTACACAGTCACTGTCTACCTTACTCACACAGGAACACAACCAACAGTTATTACACGCTGTGTATTCTGTAAGGTATACGGTACCTACACAGTCACTGTCTACCTGACACACACAGGAACACAACCAACAGTTATTACACGCTGTGTATTCTGTAAGGTATACGGTACCTACACAGTCACTGTCTACCTGACACACACAGGAACACAACCAACAGTTATTACACGCTGTGTATTCTGTAAGGTGGACGGTATCTACACAGTCACTGTCTACCTGACACACACAGGAACACAACCAACAGTTATTACACGCTGTGTATTCTGTAAGGTGGACGGTATCTACACAGTCACTGTCTACCTGACACACACAGGAACACAACCAACAGTTATTTACACTAACCTAACCTCATTCGGGTGTGCCCTACCTTTGTTTCTATTAATAATATTGTAACAGCTGCAACAATTATAATAAATATAGGTGCATTAGCAATGTTTTCAAGTGGTTCTGATAAGATATCCCAGTAATAATGTTGTAGTCTGCGTTTAATATTGCCTAATGCGTTGTTGCATAATCGCTAAGATGGCGCAGGTGTAACTTAAAAATAATAATAATAACTTGTCTGTCCTTTGCTTTATGTAACCACAGTTTAAAATTCCTGTAAGTTTATTTAAGTGTTTAAATTACAACAAAGATTCACACAAAAAAAAAATCGGTTGTCGGTAAAGTCGGTTTACTAACGATAGTTAAACGTGAAAACGTCATAAAAAAATACTATCGCTCACTCAAGTAGGAGAGAAAAAGATGTTGAACGCTGCCTAACGCGGAGGCCAATTGTGCCTCTTTGTCTCGCTTGCACTTCAAGCCTTAAATGGAACGCCTCAGAGCGAGGTACGCTGTATGCGTCATGTTTTTACGTGCGTGCAGCCGGCTCCATCGAATTATAAGACGTTGTCACGTCAAAAACCCGTATCCATCTTTATCAAAACTGAGTTGACTATACATCTACATGTGACTGTCTTCCCTTGCTAGGCATCTTAGATTGGCTGCCGTAGTTGGAATACGGCTAGACGGAAATAATAGGGAAGAGGACAACTTATGAAAAATCGTAATTTAATTAGTCTGTCAGTAAGGTAATAAAAAAATGTTGGACACATATTTTTTTAATCATTGAGATGAAACAATATAATAAAAAAATAAAAAATAAATGAATCCCTATTTCCCTTGGTCACGCCATCACTCATGAAAGGTTGGACTGATCTCACTGATTCTTTTTTTAGAATATTTCTTGGAGCACGAGGATGGTTCTTACGCAAAGAAAAAAAAGAAGGGTTGCACTCCGGGAGTGCCGGCAGAAGTGAAAACTTGATTATTAACGTTGAGCATGTTTGATATTTTGGAATGGTTACGGAATAATTTTGCACCAATTGCTTTATCAGTATAAAAGTACTATCATTTATGTGGTAGAATACAATATTCATTTATTGCGCTATCGTACACAAACATGACAATTTATATTACATTAAAAATTTAACTGTTTTCTGTCACCATTCATGGATGCGCGTGGCACGCTGTAACATACACGAACATTCGCGCAAGCGCCCTGCGTCTCCATCCGTCTTACGCTTTTTCGATCAGGTCACGTGTCCTGACGCGAGTTTAAGATTTTATACCCATTACAGAAAAAGTGCTCAACGCCGCTAAAGAAGTTTTCACTTCAAAAACAATCTCCTCTGAAAAGGCTTGACCGATTTGGCTTGAATCTTATATCTATATTCAATAGGTCTGAGAATCGGTTGTAATATATGTCGTACCCGGAAGGTGGCACTGCTTTACCAGGCAGGACGACGTCTGCTAGGTTCGCTAGTACTAATATATAATTATCTCTTCACAAAAACGACACAAGAATTAAAAAGGGAACTAAAGATATGCATAGCTAACAAATTGTAACAGTCTGGTGTATGTGAGGAGCTGGTGTCTGTTATAGGTGCAACCTGTATTACAGATAACCAGGTCCTCACCAGAGTTAGATATAAGGCAATATTAAGATAAAACGCATTAAATTTATAGATTAGGAGTGGGCTACTCGTACGTGATACAGAGGTTTGAAACTTACCTATAGGCCGACCGTTTAACTCGCGTATCGCCATCTGAGGTGTAAAGTCATAAAACATTAATTAAATCTCTTAAAGAACTATTTAACCACAGACAAAAGTAATGTAAGACTATTCGTCACTAATATCCATATCGCTTGAATCATCATCACTGTCTGTGCAGCTTGAGGAGTCAGAATCTTGGCGATAGGCGATACGCGAGTTAAACGGTCGACCTTTATGGGTGATGTTATTGGAAATTTCGCTTGGACTTATCGCTGTTAACTTTTATCACACAAAAAAAAAACATGTCAAACATTTTTAATTTATTTATCTGACGGACAGAACAAAAAAGTTGTCCTCATCCCTATTATGTATTATCTATAATTAACTTTTCTCTATTTGTCCTATTGGGAACGAAATCCCTGACCCCCATATTGATTAACGTCTTATAAGCTCATTATAGCTAAAATTTATGTTTGTAATTTGTTTGTATATCTTTTATGACAATACAAGATTTTATAAATGCTGCCATTTTTAATGCAATATGGCGGACGGTACAAAATGGCGACATCGTTTTCACAACAACCCCTACATTAAGGGTATCAAATGAAAGAGTTTGAAAAGAGAAATACAATTAATACAGGATTATTTAAATTACCTTTTATAATATCTTTATTAACTATTGATATTATTTTTATTAGTACGTTCAAGTATAAGAACTTAACGAACGAATCGAAATTTCCAGATAACTGTAGAAATTGCTCTTCCCCGATACCCCGCCAATTTATGACCATTACAATTTCATACAATATTTGAACAAAAGTGGTGTCTTTAAGGTGTCTTGTTGGTGCCAGTACGCCATAATTTAGTTTATATGATAAGACAAGTAAAGAAATATAGAGAGTAGCACAGTGCAAATAAACTTGCAGTGGTCCAACGGATTTTAAAGTCGTGCACGTGAATACCGCTTGCATACAGACATTACGTCATACATACCTCAGGGTTGTCACTTAGTGCTTTCACTGGCCTGTTGACGTAGTTATTGTTATTGACCCTATAGTGTGATTCCCACGCAGAACAAATCTTTGTGTGGTGAACATGATTGGTTGATCTGTGTCTGGGTGTAATTTATACATAATATATGTACACAATATTTAGAAAAAAAAATGCATCAGGTCCTAGTACCCATAACACAAGCAAATATAATTGCTTAATTTCTAACTAGATGGCGCTGTGTGTATATGTGAAAAATATTGTTTTTTTTAATAAAAAATGGGTTTCTATGTTTGAAGCAAAAATAATAAGTCAATTCTCAATGCCGTGTCCCGAGTACAATGTATGGCTACTGGGGCTCACTCCCAACCCGTTGGACGACTGTAAGACAGTGTTTTATAGACTGTGTTAGTAGTAGCTAGTTAGTCAAACGCACACCCTCCCCCGCAGAGTTAGCAGGAGCTGCCTCCGACTCTGACAGCGAGGAGATGCAGGTGGAACAGAAGTTGGACAAGAAGAGGGCTATACTCGCGAGGATCGAGAACGCTTATGTGCAAGATACTAATGTGGATATTGGACAGGTATATTTATCTATATCTATACTAATATTATAAATGCGAATGTGAGTTTGTTTGTTACGCTTTGTCGCAAAAACTGCTGAACCGATTTGGATGAAATTGGGTATGGAGGTAGTTTGAGACCCGAGAAAGGACATAGGATAGTTTCTATCCGACTGCGCAAAAATAAGGTAATGTTTTGGCGCGATAACCGACATACACGCGGGCGAAGCCACGGGCGGAAAGCTAGTATATAATAAAAATGAATCCTAAGTTCCCTCGGTCAAGCCGTCACGCGTGAACGGCTGGACCGATTTCGTTGATAATTTTATTAGAATATTCCTTGAAGTACGAAGATTAAAAATTAAAAAATAAAAATGTAGAAAGAAAGAAGTTATTCGATAGCAGCGGTGGCGCAGCGGTACGGGCCTCGCCTTAGAAAAATAAGGTCGCGGGTTCGAATCACTTGGCCAGCGTGTGTGCATAGAGACTAAACTCTCTCAACTCGTAAGATAGTCGAAAGAACACCTGTGCCTAGCAGTAGGATACTAAAAAGGGTTGAAGTGTTATTATATAATATTACTATTATTAACCTTAGAGTCTGTGAACGCCAGACCTTCGTGATTTTACAAAATCTGTAAATTTGTCTGCGTATGTACCCGAAAAATCGTTTGAGCGGGTTTTTGTAATTGTTAAAGTTGTTTAACCAAGAACCGTTTATCACTGCGGCTTTAGGATCAAAAACACCGCTTCAGAATAGGTTGATGGCGTCACGAGCCAATAATCTTGTAATAACATCTCTCTTAATGTATTGTCTTAGATTTACGTGAATATCACACAGTGAAATAAAACTACTTTTTAACGGATTTTATCGCGGTTTATTTTAGATTTTAGATCCCGATATTTCAAAGTCTTTTTAGACTATGTTCCCGGTTGGACTGAGGTATTCGACGTCCAAAAATATTAATCACAATTATTACTGACTACCTCCAAACATTAATATTTGCTTAAATCGGAACGCAACTTAAATATTAATGTTTGGAGGTAGTCAGTAATAATTGTGATTAATATTTTTGGACGTCAAATACCTCAGTCCACCCGTGAACATGAAGTCTGAAAAGACTTTGAAATATCGGGATCTAAAATCTAAAATAAACCGCGATAAAATCCGTTAAACAGTAGTTTTATTTCAACACCCCTCTTTTTTGTCGGTGGTTAAACACAACAATTTTGACATCTTGCCAATTGCAATCACTTTTCCAGGCGGGTGAATTGGTCGAGGAAGTGGCTGAGGAAAATAAGTCGTTGCTATGGTTCCTGATGAAACAAGTCCGCCCTGGTATGGACCTGAGTAAGGTGGTGCTGCCCACGTTTATATTGGAGCCGAGGTCTTTCCTCGACAAGCTGTCTGATAACTACTACCACGCTGATATCTTGGGGCAGTGAGTTTTTAATAATATATACATATTGTAACAAAAATATAATAATAAGGTAAGTAGCTAGTGAACACGTGAGGCTAGACGCTTAGGGAGCCAATGATCGTGTAGAATGCCGAGAGACACCGCTCCACTCCTCTAGCCCCTTTTCGCTTCTTTTAGCGGCCATACGCGGGCCCATTTATAGAGCGAGTCCCCCTGCCATTTTATTCATGTATATTTATTTGTCAAGCTAATAAAAAAAAAGGGTTTAAAAATGTTCCGGGCCCAATCATATTCTTAAGCAAAGCCGCTGACGAAGGTCAAATCGGGATTTACTAAAGAATAACTGTATAAATTAAAGAAAGAAAGATGTTACACTATTTATAACTCAAAGATGTCTGAACCGGTAGCATATCCGTTTCCTAGAGACATATAGTATAATTTTTACCCCTTTCCCGCGGGAAAGGGGTAAAAATTGTTTTGTTATTCCAATAACAAAACGCAACAGACAGAAATACAAAAAAATTATCAGTCAAATCCTACTAATATCATAAACGTGAAAGTTTGTAAGAATGTATGGATGTCTGGATGTCTGGTAGATGGATGTATGTTTGTTACTCTTTCACGCAAAAACTTCCGGACGGAATCGGATGAAATTTGTAATTTGTTTGGCACAGAAGTGGATTATGCTCTGGATTAACATATAGGCCACTTTTTATTTTTATCCGTATAAGTACGTACCACGCGGGTGATGCCGTGGGTTGTAGCTAGTGTCTAATAAATCGTGTTTAAAAAATGTTCCAGGGCCCAATCCTGCGAAGACCCATACCAAAGATTCAAAACAGTCCTCCGCTGGTACCTCTCTGGGTTGTATAGGAAGCCTAAAGGGCTCAAGAAGCCGTACAATCCAGTGCTGGGGGAGACGTTCAGATGTTGCTGGCGACATCCTAATGGAGATTCGTATACGTATTACATCGCTGAACAGGTATGTATGGGTTGAATGTTGAGCAGCGCTGGCGCAGCGGTACGGGTAGTTACCTTAAATTTATAAGGGCGCGGCGCAGGTGCGATCCCCGGTCGTGCCTGTACATCTTTGTGGGAATTCTAACATCATCGCTGCTCAATATCGGTGAAGGAAAACATTGTGAGGAAACCGGTGTGGCATTCGAGACATGTGACATCCACGAATCAGCTCTTCGCTACCGTGTGTGGATTAAGACCTAAAACTCTCTTAACTCGTAAGAGGGTTGAGAGAAGACCCCTTCCCAGCTGTGGAACACTGAAAAAGGGGTTTAAATGTCTTTGAATGATTAGTTCTTAAGAATGCGGGTTTCCTTACTATGTTTTCTTTTGCTGATATTGAGCAGCAGCGATGTAACAATTCACACAAAGATGTGCGGGGATGATTGGAAATCCGCGACTTTATATTTCTATGGCGAGTAGCGTACCGCTGAGCCACCTCTGCTTACAAGTCGCATCGTATAATGGAATTCAAATAAGAATAGGATTTATATGAAAAACCAAACAAATGTAGCGTTTTTACTTTACCAAACATGTTGCGAGCACTACTTTCTTTCTATTCATTACCGAGTGATAAAGATAGAGTGTGGTTGCAACATGTTTTTTGCATTTTTCATCAGTGTAAAGATGGTTATTATTTCTGTTGAAGTTGGACCGTAAGCGTTCACATATTGTGTTAGTGTCATCCGGCAGACACTTTTTTTTAATCCTTTATGGATCCCCCCGCCCTGCGCCCTACAGGGGTAGGTATGTGGGACTGCGTGAAGCGCTTACCCTAACTAAAACCCCCCGGGTGTTCCATCGCGCATCTTGGCTAGGGGGTCACGGGAACCACAAGTGACACAACCGCGACCCCCTGGATGCTGGCCCGCGTGCGAGCCTCTACTCGATAGGTGGGAGGGGGAAGATGAAAACGCTCCCCTCCACACAAGTCCGCTGGGGCGCGCGCGGAACACACGCGCGCGCCTCCGTCATGTGCCTGCGTGGTTGGACGACGGGCCGCCCTGCCCGCCGCCCCGCAGGCACATGTGAGTGGGCCAGGGGACAGAGCACCATCACTGGCACTCCATCACCCCGACCTGGTTGCTCCTCGCTGGGCACCAAAATACCAGGCAATCCCTCACGTTGTGCCATCCGCACAGCTACGATCAGAGCGGAACGAGGCATCTCGTCATCCAACCGTACCAAGTGCACTGCACCCTTCTTTGATATTTTATAAGAGTCTGCGTCCCCGCAAACCCCCCACCCCACCACATATTCATCGGGCAAACCAGCTGCCGCGCACAATGCGCAGCACAGCTCACCCGAGCACTCCCTAGCCCCGTGACCAGAGTTACCGCAGCGGAAACATATACCGCTACAATCTACCTCGGCCCCGCAGGCGCTCGCCGCATCCCCCAAAACGAGACAACGGTATCACCTGAGGGGCTACCCCTTAAATGATACCGCCCTCCATCCCACCTCAACCTCAACCCTCCGGTCCCAACAGTAACCGATACAACCTATCCTCAAGACCCAAAAAACGAGCTCTAAGGCCTAAAGCTTGCTATCTCAACCTCAACCACCCAACTCTTCTCCTTCTCTTCCCTTTCCCGAACGTCTAACCTCCTCTGCAAATATTTGACCTCCCTCTCAAGAAAGGCATTCTCCCATAGAAGACGGGCGGCGCGTCCATGGTTGACGATCAGATCCGGCTGACACTTAACCTATATGTTTAATCGCTATGTAACCTATATGTTTAATTAGTCTATAACCTATAAGTTTAACCTATGTTTAATCATAACTTCTGTATATTTAATCACTCCTATAAATATACATGACCATTCAGGTCTTCAGTTCAATCACGGTAGCACTAATCCATAAATTTAAAGTCGCTCATCGAGCTATGGAAAGGGCTATACTCGGAGTATCTCTGAAGGATCGAATCCGCAATGAAGTGATCCGACAGAAAACCAAAGTAATCGACATAGCTCACCGGATTAGTAAGCTGAAGTGGCAGTAGGCCGATCATATGTGCCGCAGAACTGACAACCGCTAGTGTTAACGAGTTCTCGAGTGAAGACCACGGATTGGCAAACGTAGCGTAGGACGCCCTCAGACTAGGTGGAGTGACGATCTCTGCAAGGTGGCTGGTAAGAGCTGGATGAGAGTAGCTGCGGATCGTGCTCAGTGGCATGCTTTAGGAGAGGCCTATGTCCAGCAGTGGACTAGAATAGGCTGATGATGATGATTCAGTTCTTTGTGCAAATAGTATTTTATTTAATAATCCAACTAAAGTCCAGTTGGGCAGTAAATATTCAATCAGATACAAATTCCTACAATTTCTTCTATAGGTGTCACATCACCCCCCTGTGTCAGCGTTCTATGTGTCCAATAGAAAGGAAGGTTACGTGATACAAGGCAGCCTTTTAGCTCGCTCCAAGTTCTACGGTAAGTTAATTTTAACATACCCGAGTATCCGTATGTGTTAAAGGTGCGCAGGAGTTAAGCACAAGTGTGTGCGCAAACAAGTGAAACACTCTCACTTACCTTCGGTCTCAGAGTGTAATGGGACGGATTGACCGGCACACCGGTGAAAGTCGGCTTTACGTGCAAGAGTGTATACACCCGCTTAGCTCTGGACTAGTGCTGAGAAATAGAAGTCTTAACAAACTTTCTGAACACGATGCAGGGTTTGAACTCGCATCCAGTTTTTGAAGGTTTATAATTATAACACATTGCACCAGTGCGAAGCGGGGGCGGGTCACTAGTATTATATAAAACAAAAAAAACTGTCATCACATTATATTTTCAATATTAACTTCAGCTTTTAAATCTTTTCAAAATATATAAGTAACAAAAATTTTATCTATGTCGCATTGAATGTTTGAAATTTAAAGAAACAATCAAAAAAATTAATAAATTTTTAATAAATTTAAACAATTTTTGTTTGACGTTGCGGACTAATTTCACAATCCATAGTCACAGGCAGACCGCTGTTGAATGCGCTAATCGCCTGTTTTTTTTTAATTTTAACTATTACCAATAATAGAAGGTTTACTTTGTTTTGCTATCTAATATATAAAATTCTCGTGTCACAGTTTTCGTTATCATACTCCTCCGAAACGGCTTGACCGATTCTTATGAAATTTTTTATGCATATTCAGTAGGTCTGAGAATCGGCCAACATCTATTTTTCATCCCCCTAAGTGAACATTTTTTTTTAATAAATACGCGGTACGAAGTTCGCTGGGGCAGCTAGTTTAAATATATAAAAGAAGAAACTGACTGACTGACTGACATATCAACGCAGAGCCCAAACGGCTGGGTCTGGAGACTCCAAATTTGGCACATAGTTTCCTTATGGGGTGCACTAAGAAAGGATTTTTCAAAACTCACCCTTTAAGGGGGTGAAACGGGGTTCCAAAGTTTGTTTGGTGAAACGATCAATTTCGCGGGCGAAGCCGCGGGCGGAAGCTAGTAAAAGTACATTTATGTTTAGGTAATTCAACATCAGCGATACTGGAGGGCTGCGCTCGAATACACCTCCTGAACTGGGGCGAGACGTACATCACCACTGCGCCGTACGCGCACTGTAAAGGCATCGTTATTGGTACACTTAGCATGGAGCTGGGAGGCAAGGTAACTGTCCTAGTTCTTATATGTAAAGTCCTGGTGATTGTATGTAACATCCTGGTGTTCATATGATAGGTCCTGGTGAGAAATAGAAGGTGCTGGTAATTGTGTGGACGCCCTTGTGATATTATTGACAGTTTAGAGGGTATATTAAATGTTCTGGTGATTACATGGAAATCTACTAATCTATTGGTTTGTACGAGAAGTGCTGGTGGTATAAGGAAGTTCTTAGTGGTTATATGAAAGTGACAGTGAGAGCAGCGGTGGCGCAGCGGTACGGGCCTCGCCTTATAAAAATAAGGTCGCAGGTTCAAATCCTGGTCGTGCCCACACATCTTTGTGTGAATTGTTTCATCTCCGCTGCTCAATATCGGTGAAGGAAAACATCATGAGAAAACCGGCATGTCTAAGAACAAATCATTCGAGGACATGTGACATCCACCAACCCGCACTTGCCAGCGTGTGTGGATTAAGGCCTAAACTCTCTCAACTCATATGATAGTTGAGAGAAGACCCGTGCCCAGCAGTGGGACACTAAAAAGGGTTGAAGTGATATGAAAGTGCCTGGTGGCTACATAAAAGTTTCCGGTGATTGTATGAAATATTCACTTCACTGGTTGTAATATTCACTTCAACCATTTTTAGTGTAACACTGCTGGGGACGGACCTTCTCTCAACTATCTTACTAGTTGAGAGATTTTAGGCTTTAATCCACACACGCTGGCCTAGTGCGGGTTGGTGGATGTCACATGTCCCCGAATGATTAGTTCTTAGACATGCCGGTTTCCTCACGATGTTTTCCTTCACCGATATTGAGCAGCGGCGATGAAACAATTCACACAAAGATGTGTGGGCACGACTCGGATTCTCACCCGCGACCTTATATTTCTAAGGCGAGGCCCGTACCACTGCGCTACCGCTGCTGGTTGTAATATTAAAGGTGCCGATAGTTGAATGAAATGTTCTGATAATATTATAAATAGTTTAGTTCATGCTGTTAGTAAACTTTCTCCCGGATTCATGAACGTTTTATAAGCTCATTATAGCTAAAATAGGTTTATAATTCGTTTGTCTTTGTCTATCATCTTGACATTTATACGAGTGAGAAAGAGATAAAGTTCATTTTGTAAGATTTTTACGAATAAGACCGTATTTGTTCACAGGTACACATACTATGTCCAGACACGGGCTACCAGGCTGACGTTGAATTTAAATTGAGGGTACGTATATCTAATCTTTCTAAGGCCTATACTCAAAATGGGGTCCATATCCTAGACGAATAAAAATAACAACGAAAAAAAAAACAAATTTTACACACAATACTAACAATAGAATTTAAGCATAAACGTCACTAAAATTTAAATTATAAAAAAAAGAAATTGGGTAAGGAATAATAAAGGCTTCATTCATTCACTCATTCATTCATAACGGCTCCGAAAAGGCTATACTATGCGCTTCAAATAAGAATAGAACTGGAAATCCGTCACCTTGGATCGGAATCCGCAACAACTTCACATTTTTCAGTACGGTGGGCAAAAATGTTTGTTTGTTATAATAATCACATCTAGATGGAATAAATACTTCGGACGAAAAAAATACATGAACACGGATAGTCTTTTCAGACTTCATGTTCACGAGTGGACTGAGGTATTTTACGTCCAAAAATATTAATCACAATTATTACTGACTACCTTCAAATATTAATATTTAAGTTGCGTTCCGATTTGAGCTCACAGTGTCTTGAATTCTGAGTTGATTTTGCTTGGGTTTTTGAGGCAGTTTTTTTTTAATTTATTTTCTGCGTACTAACCTCGTATGTAGGTACTATGGACGCCGGACAGATGACTGATCCCAGAATAAGCAATTATATTTGCTTGAATTATAGGTACTAAAAACTGATGTACTACCTTATTTAGGTAGTACATCAGTTTTTAGTACCTATAATTCTTCTATAAGTTTTTTTTTTAGAAATACATAAAGATTATAGAGAAATTACACCTAAACACAGAACAAACAAATACGCTCATCACACAAAGATTCGTCATGGGTGGGAATCGAACCCACGATGACTTAGCAGTCAGGGTCACTAGTCACTACGCCAAAAGCTCAGTAATAGTATTTGTAATATTTTTTTTCTTTCCCCAGTCGTTCCTAGGTAGTTCAGAGCAGACTAATTCAATATCGGGGCGAATAAAACGCGGCAAAGACACCGTCGCGTCTATAGAGGGGTACTGGGACGGGAAGATCGACATCAAGGATAAGAAATCTGGGGTGAGTTTTAATTTTTTTTATTTTACGTCACTAATAGCACTTTTGTACTCAACTATGAAGTTTTTCTAATTATACCTTGTTCATTGGCATCAATGCGATTTCATTAGCAAGCGAATTAATTAGTCTTAGCATGCTAATTGTTAATGCTAACTACTAATATGACGATGATTGATTATAATGAAGTGTATGGTTTTTGTTAATATGCGAATTAAAGAGCTAATAATTTCACTCGTGAACGATTTCAATCAAGGTCTCGTGAAACAAAAAGATTAGTACGTGTTGTGTGTGACAGAGAGCGCACGCTGCCGTTCACTGTCGGTGTAATATGCATGCTAAGGAAGTAGGTATGAAGCGGGTGATGAAATCGCTTCACGCAATTATACTTCATAGAATTTAGAAAGAAAACTTAATTTGTTATATGCTAATGAAGCATTCGCATGCTAACAATTATCGTGAATGCTAATTAGCTCATTACTATAGGCCGACCCTTAACTCGCGTATCGCCTATCGCCAAGATTCTGACTCCTTAAGCTGCACAGACAGTGATGATGATTCAAGCGATATGGATGTTAGTGACGAATAGTCTTACATTACTTTTATCTGTGGTTAAATAGTTCTTTAAAAGATTTAATTAATGTTTTATGACTTCGTACCTCAGATGTCGATACGCGAGTTAAACGGTCGGCCTATAGTGTGTAGTAATGATGATGTGTATTATTTATGTTTTGAAGGAGGAATCCAACTTACTCGACGTGAGCGTCCTGAAGGAACAACGTCTGCCAAGATTCTTGATGTCCCTGCAGCATCAGCAGGATTATGAGTCACAGAAACTCTGGCTGAAGGTCTCCGAGGCCATCTTTAACGATGACCAGGTCAGTACACCCAACATGTCAATAATTTACCCCTAGCAGTATTCCAACGAATGTGTTGAGCAGCGGTACGGGCCTCGCCTTAGAAATATAACAATTCCCGTACCTATACATCTTTGTGTGAATTGTTACATCACCGCTGCTCAATATCAGTGAAGGAAAACATTGTGAGAAAATCGGCATGTCTAAGAACTAGTCATTCGAAGACATGTGACATCCACCAACCCGCACTTGTCCAGCGTGTGTGGATTAAGGCCTAAGCTCTCTCAACTCATTGGATAGTTGAGAGAAGACCCGTGCCCAGCAGTGGGACACCAAAAGGGTAGAAGTGAGAGAGTATTCTAACTACGTTGGCAACTCTGAACTATACTACTGTAATATAATATCTCCTCAATACCCCGTGTTGAGGAGAGCACGTAAAGCCGTCGGTCCTGCACCAGATCATTCACCGTGTGTCATTAAATCCGTCTCACTGGACTCTGAGGGTGAAAAGAATGTCAGCTCAGACTCCCGTAACCGGAATAGGGCTAGGAGGGGACTTTTTATGCCAGTAATCTATACTGATATTATAAAGCTTTAGAGTTTGTTTGGTTGAACGCGCTAATCTCAGAAACTACTGGTCCAATTTGAAAAATTCTTGCACTGTTAGATAGCTCATTCATCGAGGAAGGCTTTAAGCTACTCTTTATCCTACTGCTGGACATCATATACAATGTAAATAGCGCGGGCAAAGCCGCGGGTGAAAAGCTAGTGATTAAGCTTTTGGGAGGTTTTCGATGTATAATATACTTACCGAACATAACCGTTTTAAAATGTCTTACTTACTTTTAAAGTCGGTTCAAAAGTGATTATTTTATTGTTCTAGGTGGCAGCGACGGAACAAAAGACAATAATAGAAGAGGCGCAGCGGACTCGTGCTCGGAACTTAGTCACCGCCTGGGTACCGCGGTTCTTTCATAAGGACACTCATTTCTTGCCACCTGAAGGTATGTGTTTTCTGCCATCACACAGAAACACAACCAACAGTTATTACACGCTGTGTATTCTGTAAGGTGGACGGTACCTACACAGTCACTGTCTACCTTACTCACACACAGAAACATAACCAACAGTTATTACACGCTGTGTATTCTGAAAGGTGGACGGTACCTACACAGTCACTGTCTACCTTACTCACACACAGGAACACAACCAACAGTTATTACACGCTGTGTATTCTGTAAGGTGGACGGTACCTACACAGTCACTGTCTACCTTACTCACACACAGAAACATAACCAACAGTTATTACACGCTGTGTATTCTGTAAGGTGGACGGTACCTACACAGTCGCTGTCTACCTTACTCACACACAGGAACACAACCAACAGTTATTACACGCTGGGTATTCTGTAAGGTGGACGGTACCTACACAGTCGCTGTCTACCTTACTCACACACAGAAACACAACCAACGGTTATTACACGCTGTGTATTCTGTAAGGTGGACGGTACCTACACAGTCACTGTCTACCTTACTCACACACAGGAACACAACCAACAGTTATTACACGCTGTGTATTCTGTAAGGTGGACGGTACCTACACAGTCACTGTCTACCTTACTCACACACAGGAACACAACCAACAGTTATTACACGCTGTGTATTCTGTAAGGTGGACGGTACCTACACAGTCACTGTCTACCTTACTCACACACAGGAACAAAACCAACAGTTATTACACGCTGTGTATTCTGTAAGGGGGTTGGTACCTCCTTGATCGTTATGGTCATCGAGCAAAGAAAATTGTTGTGCCCTCTCTCCTCTCATATATTATTTAATTATTTTTAGGTATCATCGATCAAGGTTGGAAATATAACCACCTTAACACAAGTCCATGGCAACCAGAAGATATTTTAGAATACGAAGATGAGTTTGTACTAAAAACTCTGAGTGACAGTCCGGGGCCTGTCAGAGGACCGATTGACAGAGAACTGTCAAGGAGATCAGATTCTGACAGCCATGATGAGCTCACACGACGATCGAAGACTTCGTAAGTACAGATAATTATTATTTATATTTATGTATTTATATCACACACAATATAGAATACATGAAAATAAAATTAACACGTTAAACGTTCCCATACAAAATGTTTTCATTTCCTTGTGGGTCCCACATATAACTTCAAACTTTATATGTGCTGTTAAAAACGTAAATAATAATAAATGGGCTCGGGCTCCAACGTCAAGAAGACGATTTTTTTTTAATAAATTTATTATTTTTGCCAATAACAAATAGCAACAGTTCTTTACTGGGAATAATTTAGATATTTCATTTCAGTAGGTGCATTAACAGAAACTCTTGCACTGTGATAAACTCTCACTACTAACCCACTACTTACCTTTGCTAAATTTCCCTTAGTGCGTAGGTAGGTGTAAAACCAATGAACTATAATTAATACAGCACCAATTCACAGATTAAGTTAGATTTAAATTATAATTTCGATGATCCCTTAATGACGTACAACTACTTTGACGCCTCAAGGCAATAAGCCCACGCCAAGATAATAATAATAATAATATGGTGGGTCATTAACACTTATGGTCATCTGATCCCAAACTAAGCAGAGCTTGTACTATGGAAACCAGATAACTGGTTATATACTATATATAAAACTATTTTCTTTTGTAAATATATACTTAAATATAGATAATTACACCGGGACTCAAGACAGACATGTTCACCAAACAAATGTCTGACTTAGGTGGGAATCGAACCCACGATCTGTGGCGTGAAAAACAAGTATCTTACCGACCACACCACCGGCCCGTCGAAAATTACAATTCGACTCTAACTTGCAGGAAACTCCTAAAATCAGTTTTTATGAGATCAACAATTTTCATTCCAAAAAATCCTAATTACTTAAACGATACAATACCATTGGTATTTGAATACACACTGCAATTTTGAGAGATAAAACAATTTTTATCACAATTGTACACTATATAATTACCATTTAGAAACAGTATAGTACAGGTAATAATTATTTGAGTTGCAGAGGATTGATACGTGTTATACATTCACAAGAAGACCTGCCGCGATCTAGGTAAATAATTTAACATTACCTTAGCTTACCTTACCTTACCTTACCTTACCTTACCTTAGCTTACCTTACCTTACCTTACCTTACCTTACCTTACCTTACCTTACCTTACCTTACCTTACCTTACCTTACCTTACCTTACCTTACCTTACCTTACTTTACCTTACCTTACCTTACCTTACTTACCTTACCTTACCTTACCTTACCTTACCTTACCTTACCTTATTTTACCTTATCTTACCTAACCTTACCTAAACCTCATCACTATTATATCTGTAATTGGTCCACCCTAGCCCCATTCCTATAAATTTAGATAGTCCTAACCTTACCCATACATAGCCTCATACGTAATTCTCTAGCTAGAAAGTTTTTTGAATCCATCTATATGAATGTAGATAAATTATGTACTTATTTATAAAACTTATAATGATGTTGAAACCGCAATACTTCGTAAGTGTTTAAATGAACTTAATTTATCGTGTCTAATTGGAAATACAGGAACGCCCGGATATTGAAGTACAATATAAAAATAATACCCGTTTTAATACCTAATTAATTTAATTACCCGTATATTCCAATTGAGGAATGATAGCGCATAAGATAGACACAAAAATGGGTACTAAACTAGCTAAATCATGCTTTCTTAGTCCCGTCTCTATTGATAGACCATAGAAATAAAATTATTCGTAAAGACGAAGTGCATCGGACTAGGTAAATAATTTTACCTTACCTGTACCTAGCCCCATCACTATTTAGTACCGTACTTGCTTCGGCAGTACATTTACTAAAATTGGATGGATACAGAGAAGATTAGCATGACCCCTGCGCAAGGATGACACGCAGAATCTTAAAGCGTTCTACATTTTTAAGATAATCACCAACTCTCCTTGGTTTGTTCATCATTATAGGCCTCTCCTAAAGCACTCCACCGAGCACGATCCGTAGCTACTCTCATCCAGCTCTTACCAGCCACCTTGCAGAGATCGTCACTCCACCTAGTCTGAGGGCGTGCTACGCTACGTTTGCCAATTCGTGGTCTCCACTCGAGAACTCGTTAACACCAGCGGTTGTCAGTTCTGCGGCAAATATGACTGGCCCACTGCCACTTCAGCTTACTAACCCGGTGGGCTACGTCGATTACTTTAGTTCTCTGTCGGATCACTTCATTCCGGATTCGATCCTTCAGAGAGACTCCGAGCATAGCCCTTTCCATAGCACGCTGAGTGCTTGGTTTATTACGAATTAACAACATCACCTCTAGAAGACACCAATCACATAATGCGATCTTATGAGATCATATTGGAGTAACATCCGAATACACTGCAGTCCATCAAATCTAAGAAGTACCGTTTGACAGTTCTAAACGTAGTACATGTAGAATTTTATTCTTTGTATGAAAATTGTTTATGTTATGTTAAAATAAAAATAGCTTCATAATTCAATTATTTTTACAGGAAAGCTAATAAAAATAGTGTGAATTACGCCTCTATAAAGCTAATTTAATAGAAAACAGTGAAACGTCAAACGGTACTTCTTAGATTTGATGGACTGTAGCTATGAGCTTAATGAACATTAATTCAACATTCCAACGACTTAAATGAAAATCACCCAGTGATTTACTAACTTGAATAAGGCCAACAAAAACATGCGTGGTGATTCAACTCAACTCTTCAACTCTATAACATTAGGTAGCGTACACACTAGTTGCGAAGAGTCCATATATTATTATAACACGAGTCCCACCGGCTTCCCTTTAGGAATTGGTCAATAATAATAATAATATAGTGGGACATTAACACACACGGTCATCTGATGCCAAACTAAGCAGAGCTTGTACTATGGAAACCAGATAACTGGTAATATACTACATATAATACTTTTCATTTGTAAATATATTCTTAAATATAGATAATTACACGCAGACACAAGACAAACAGACATATTTAAACAAATGTTTGTCTCGGGTGGGAATCGAACCCACGACCTGCGGCGTGAAAAGTAAGTATCTTACCGATCACGCCACCGGCCCGTCAATATAACGTAGGTGCTAAATTTAATATTATGTAACGCCTAAAAGTTTCATATAGCATCAAAATTGCAGTACATACTTCTTAGTAAGTTTGAAAGTCGGCGTAGGTAACCAAGAGATACTTGTCATTTAATTTGCTCCGTCTTCCAATCATCATTCCGATTTCTATTGGGGTCGACTCCCAGTTTAACCTGATGCGGCTAGCTACCAGAATTATACGAGCGACTGCCATCAGACCTCGAAACCCGTAATGAACCAGTAGCAGAGATGGTTAGACCAGGTGTCAGATTATATTGGCTTCTGACTACATTTAACGATTGTCATAGATGTGTTAAATGACAACCGGGACCGACGGCTTAACGTGCTCTCCGAGGCACGGAGGGTAGTCCTCAACCAACCAGACACCGAGACAATTTTTTGTTGTTACACAAATATTGTCTGGGGCGGCAACGACAGCATAGCCCAATCGGACGGCTTACACCGCTCGACTAGCGAGGTCGTCTAATTTGCTCCGTCTTCCCTTTTTCAAAATTCCACCCTTCACAACTGGTTCACACATGTGTCTCGCATTATAAGTTCTTTTAGCCAACGTTTCTCACAGGAACACAACCAACAGTTATTACACTGCATGTTTCACACAACATTATCGAACGAACTAGTACCGCCGAGCGTCCTTTGTGTATTCCAGTGAGATGTCTGGTGACACCATTTAAGAGGGTGGGTCGGGATTGATGCTCCTTTATGGTTTCTAATCATATTGAACCTCATTCTACTGCCACCTTCTCACCGAAAATCATTTGTAATCACGAGAGAATAGGTATATTAGGCAGGCGCGTAACATCGTCGATCACATTATTGCTTAATGTCAGCCTATTTTCAAATAAAAAAGCAGGTTTTTGGCGCTAAATATTTCGGGAAAAGTCTGCGATAGAAAACTTTGAGGGAAGCTTTTGTCCAGCCGTGGGACATAACAACCTATTAAAAGAAGAAAAAATATTGTTTAAAGTAATCTTTTTTACAGACGGACGCTGAAGCAGAGCCTCATCGCAATCGACACAGCACTACGGGAACAAACCTTAGCTATAGAACGGCTATCGAAAATTGTGGATATGATGAACGAGGGACAAAGACAGGCTTTCCGGCCTCAGAATATTGGAAGGATCCCAGCCACCACGCACTCTTGGGACCTATTCGGTGGATTCGTACTCGCTATGGTTTTACAAGCACTTCTGAATTGGATTTTCTTTCATAAAGACTGAAATTTTATAGAAAAACCATAGATAGATACCATAGAGGCATCATTAATAGTATAGACCTGTATGGCCTACGATGGAAGCTTAACTCGTCACTTGAAGACTATCGGTGAACAGAGCCTTTAAAACATTAATTATTACTACCAAAGTAGTGCGCGTGAGTAGATAATTATATAGCAATTTAACTTAACTGAAATAAGTAGCATATCTAATGTCAATGCAATAGAACCACATTTTAGCAAATCTTAAGTCATTTATATGAACCCCCTTATTCACAAACGTCATGTACGCTTGTATAACCCGTGAAACTAATCTAAAATGGTGGCAGTAATAATTAATAAATAAATAAATAAATAAATATTCTGGGACATTAACACAAATATGTACATATTCTGGGACATTAACCCACATCTGTCTGGTCCCAAGCTAAGCAGAGCTTGTGTTATGGAAACCAGATAACTGGTATATAACTATACATAATATAATACTTTTCTTTATAATAATTCCCTCATACTCGCACGTTATTACTGTCTTTAGTCACACATCGGTACAGTACACAAAAAAATCTATTTTGACTATGTATTCAGTATAAGTCATTCAGTTTTATACGTTACTAGCGGCCCGACCCAGCTTCGCCTGGGTAGCTTCAGCCCACTCAACAATTTACAAAAAATGTGATAAATAAAGAACCGCTCAACCGATTTTGTGCAAACTTCACATAAAGCATCTACTAAATGGTCCGAACAATGCCTAAACATTTGATTTGAATAGGTAAGCCCGTTTTTGAGTTACAAAATTACAACGAAAAGTGGCATTGATTTTTATATATACGTTATAAGAAAATACGGGATCCGCTGTTTTCGAATCCATTTAGCATTTGGTTGGCTTTTATCACGTTAAACGTCCCCATAAAAAATGTTTTCATTTCCTAATGCATCCCACATATAACTTCAATCTTTATATGTGCTGTTAAAAACGTAAATATGTAATAATTAATGGGCTTAGAATCCAATGTCCAAGAAGACGATTTTTTTTAGTAAATAATAATTAATTAATTATTTTTGCCAAGAACAAATAAAAACAGTTCTTTACTGGAAATACTTAGATATTTCATTCCAGTAGGTGCTTTAATAGAGACTCTTGCACTGAGATAAACTCTCACTACTAACTCACTGCTTTGCTAAATTTCCCTTAGTGCGTGCCTGGTCGTTGGGTAGTGCACGGACGTGTGGAGCTAGTTCATAGTGACCCATATATGGGGTACTGGACGTTGAACGTGTTAAATACATACATATCCAGTTTATTTACTTTAAAACAACCGAGGTATATATTAGAAATATCATCTAACTGACTACCCGGTTTTGCTGACGGTCTATACTGTCATAAGTGGTGTAAGCCGCCATTTTGGATTTGTCTATTATCGCGGGTTATAATATCTAATAGGTTAATAATTTGTTCACCTTTGTCTGTCATGTTGATATTTATATTAGTAAGAAAGAGACGAAATCCGTTTTAATTATAGAGGCTTGTAATGTTTTTACGAATAAGACAGTTGAAGTTTTCCGACTCAGAGGTAGCACCCTTGCGGTATTACTTATTTTACAGAATAAATCATGGGAAATGTTTTAGAATGAACAAAGTTGTTAGAATAATGTATGTATGACTACAGATTAGTAATGGATTAATTAGCATTCACAATAATTGTTAGCATGCGAATGCTTTATTAGCATTTCACAAAAATACAGTTGCGAAATTCTGTGAAGTATGAAGCTCCCACGGGAAGTGAGGAATAATATATTTCTCTGTTTCACGTAACCTTGTTAACATCGTTCGCGAGTGAAAATATTGCAATATCGCATATTAACAAAAGTCATTACTTCATTATTATCAATTATCGTCAAATTACCAATTAGCAAAGCGATCGTAATTAGCGTGCTAACACTCATGAATTCGCATGCTTATGAAATTAATGTGAATTCGCATTCATTGCTATCACCACTACAGATGACTCTGTAAACGGATATTTGATTACAGTTATTATTCTCATTTCTGTATTAATTAATAAATTATTGAATTACAATAACACATCTACTTTTATATCTATAAAGAGGTGACCATTAATTACGTGACGCGTTTTTGGCGATTATCTGACTCCCCAATGGTTATGGGTAGATGGTTAGATGTGAGATTGGATTCCTTCTCACACCCATAATAATATTCAATAATATTTTCACACATACACACAGCGCCATCTGGTCTCAAATTAAGCAATTATATTTGCTTGTGTTATGGGTACTATGCTTGGCATTTCTTTGAAGGATAAAATCCGCAATGAGGATAACCGACAAAAAAGTAAAGGTGTCGACATAGCGCAAAGGGTTAGCAAGGTGAAGTGGCAGTGGGCTGGCTCTATCTGTCGAAGAACTGAAAATCGCTGGGGAAAGCGAGTTCTCGTATGGAGACCACGTCTTGGCAAGCGTAGTGTGGGACGCCCTCCAGCTAGGTGGAGTGATGATCTGCGAAAGATAGCCGGCAGCAGCTGGATGCGACAAACCGAAGACAGGGTGAAATATAGAATCCTTTTTACTTCGTAGGCCGTGAGTTCGATTTATTTATATATTATTCCCACCCAAGACAGATGTGTGATGAACATGTCTGTTTGTCTTGTGTCTAGGTGTAATTATCTATATTTAAGTATGTATTTACAAAAGAAAAGTATTATATATAGTATATTACCAGTTATCTGGTTTCCATAGTACAAGCTCTGTTTAGTTTGGCACCAAGTGGCCGTGTGTGATGTTTCAGATTATCACGATTAATATTTTAAGTCTCTCTCCTCAGACTGCATGAGAGAGATTTGGTAAGATCCCCCTTCTGCTTAAACGTGTCACGAAATTAATACAACCTGACAGACTGTCCAGTGTGCTGTCATAGTTATGAATTATAAAAGTTATGTAAAACGAACATCTTGCCTACATTTTTCCATTTTGTACTAAAATATTAATAATAATATTTCTATACATATACCCCCGTATTCATAAACGTCTTAAGCTCATTATAGCTAAAATAGGTGTCTAATTCTTTTGTAATTGTCTGTCATCTTGACATGTATACTAGTATGAAAGAGACAAAGTCCATTTTTACTAAAGAGTCTTATAAGGTGTCATGAATATGACCGTTAGTATTAACCTTTTCACCGTCCGTGTCGCATATATGCGACAAAACATATGCATTTCTTGTTCCATATTCAACCATTGCATTTACCTATGCATTGTAGGTATATTTAAAATTGTAAAATTTTGGGGTCACGCACCACAAACATGGCAATTGACTTTTGACGGGGCGGTTAAAAGGTTAAAATATCTATTTTTATGCGTGTTCTGCGTGGATAACTAAGTTAATTATTGTATAACTATATTACCCGAGGGTATAGGCCTCTGCCTCTCGTCTGGAATCTAAATACCTCTGTATACCACCTACGGTTTTTACTACAGTTTTGTCTGCGCAAACCTGCTCGTAGACTGAGTTTATAATAATATGATACAGTATTCTGTGTACAAAACGGCTTATAAATATGAAGGCTTTTGGAAAAAATAGGATAGCAGACGACTTTAGGTAGACATGAATTATCGGGTAAGAAGGACGGTGTTCCAAAAAAAAACTACGGCTAGTATCACTTCACCCATATCTCTCGATAGTACAATCATTAATTCTGCTAGATAGTTACAGATCGCTAAAATTAAGTTGGATTAAAGCTAGGAGCATAACGTCCTCAGAGCACGTGGTTGCTTGCGCACTTCTCGGCGACGCAACGGTCCAACACAAAGTGAAAACTCTTTAAAGATGGCCTCTCCACCCGTGCTCGGTGTTTATTCATCCGTTCATTTCGACATTTTCGAGTGACGGATGGGCTACTAAATAAATAACAGTTTTATATAACACAAACACTGTGTACATGAGCCTGCGCAGGCAAACTGTTGTGAAGATGTGCGTGTGGTATCCCCGTTAGACATTATCATTTAAAGACAAATTACATCCACCAACCCGCACTAGGTTAGCCTGTGTTGGGATATGAGAATTAAAAAAAAGCATTTCTTTTTATTTCAAGGGTTTGTCACTACTATTATAACATTATTTGTCTTCGCAGTACAGAAAATTGTATTTTTTTTTTCATAGATATCCAAATTGTAAATATATTTATTGTGTATCTCGTAAATATCTGATATTGGCTGGCTTTTTGCATATATAATGGATAGTGTACAAAAAAGCCGTCCTAAACTGTACTATTTAAACGTATATGCACACTACACATAGTATCTTCAGTGTATTCAGTGTAATAAAATTTGTTAATTCGTAAATTATTATCATAATGCGTAACCACACTAAAGCTGCACATGGATGGCCGTTAGAGAGGAGAGAAATTATCATCAGATTAGGAGAGGCATTTGATCTGCCGTGGAAAAGAGTCAGTTACTTACAAGTCCCATTAGGAATGAAAAAGGCTGTATAACTGTAGGCCGTAGTGTGCAGTAAAATTTTCCAATCAAAATTGTGAATTGACAAAAGAATTGACGTAACTAAAAATGTATATCGCTTGTTTTATAATAATATTATCTACAATATTTTCCAATTTATTTTAATATTTTTGTCTATAAATTAGTGAAATTTAATATTTTCAATTATAATAATGTAAATAACAATTTTGGTGTAGATAGATAATTGACTGGGACCGATTTTTTAATAATCATAATTTTCGTAATCTGAATATCTTAATATTTTTGAAATGTTGACAATTTTTGTTTTGATTAACTGTCACAACATGAAAATTATGAAATATTCTTGGCTATTAGAAAATCGGTTTTTGAATATAAAAATGTAATATTTAACAATATATTTTTTTCTTTTAGCAATAAATTTAAATGTATAGTATAGAAATGCAATTTTTGTTGTTTTTTTTTTCTGTGTATATTGTTGTCAAATTCCTCTTTATTGTATTATTTTAAATAAATTTAGTTATGAATATAAAATGCTTTTAATATTTTATACATTGACACCCGGTTAGAACAAATTTTATAAGGTTTATGTTTTTTCATACATAGTTTGCAAGTAAAAAGTCGATTAAATCCTTTGTTGCAGTTCGATCGATCGATTCGATCGTTTGAAATTTTGTCTTACTAATTGTGTCTTGTATTACGTATGGGAAGTGCGGGTTGGTGGTTTTCACGTCTTCGAATAATTAGTTTATAAACATGCAGATTTCCTTACGATGTTTTTTGTTACACAGATATTGAGCAATTCAAACAAGGAACTGTAAGCTCAACCAGGATTCGAACCTGCGATCTTCTATTTCAAAGGCGATGCGGAAACCGCTACGCCGCCGTACAGTTCTTATAGAACAAATCATTCGAGGACATGTGACATTCACCAACTCTCACTTAGCCAGAGTGTTTGGCTTAAGGGCTTAACTCTCGCAATTCGTATGAAGGTCTCAATCTTCATACGAAGAAAGAAGACCCGTGCCCAGCCGTGAGGCACTAAATAAAAATAACATACAACCTACTCCTTTTTTAGAGTCTGTTAAAAAAGGTTGTAGCCAGTGGAGTGTATTTCTAACCCCCGACTAAAAACGACGGTGTGCGTGCGTAGGTATGTGTTTGTCTGTTTGTGGCATCGTAGCTCAAGGACGGATAAAACGATTTTAATTTTGTTTTTTTTTGTTTTAGATACCTCTCAAATAAAAAAATAAAATTAAAATTAATTAGGTAGAAGGAAAGGTAATAAAAATTAAACGCCTGAGTTATTAAATTTTTAATTTAGACTTATTATTAGTAAGCTCAAACTATTTTCATTTTAAGATAAAAGAGCTTTATGTCGGATTTTATCGCGGTTGCAGACGTTTCAAAATGTTTAACCATGAAGTCTAAAAATACTGAAACGCCGGGATTTTTAGGACTTAATCCGACACTGTAAGCTGGCTGTAAGCTAGAATCAGCAGCGGCGCCGGGACGGGACTTTGGATTTACTCGGCCAAGTCCCGGGACAGCTAAAACTGTCTTGGATCCCGCACAAATTGAATCAGAACGATAATAGGAGGACTCAGGAGGAGTTGGAAATAAGAATGTCCACTTCCCTCCAGGCAAAGCAAGAGACGGCACATAGAGAAAAGGAGAGGATTAAATTTGCCATATACAATGAAATATTAAATTAACCGCGATAAAATCTGTTATAAAGTAGTTAGTTTTATTTCAATTTGTGATATTCGCGCCAATTTTTAATAGTATTCATAATCATAATCATCAAAATCTTCGATTACGTAATCACTGTCTAGAGGTCTTCGTTTAAATCTATCATGATGTCTATGGTGGTGTTCATGGTGTTTCTTATGATGTTTCTTAGATTTCCCTCTTTTGGTGTCCATTTTAGTTTCTGCAAAATAAAAAATTATGAAATTTGCATAATATTTTGCAGAAATGAAAAAATGAGACACCAAACGAGTTATGAGTTTGTGGATGAGATGTGTAATTAAGGCAGATTTAATTAAGGCCGAAGTAGCTTTTCTATATACGCCGCCTATCAGACTTGAACAATCATTTAAGGTTTAGGGCCCCGATTCGCGTGCTTTAGACATTTAACTCTAATGGGAAAATGTCCAACTACCAAAACTATTAATATAATAATATAGACATGGACACACACGGTCATCTGATCCCAAACTAAGCAGAGCTTGTACTATGGAAACCAGATAACTGGTAATATACTACATATATTACTTTTCTTTTGTAAATACATACATAAATATAGATATTACACCCAGACAACACAAACAGACATATTTTAAACAAATGTTTGTCTCGGGTGGAAATCCCATGACCTGCGGCGTGAAAAGCAAGTATCTTACCGACCACGCCACACGTCTATTAGAGACAAATGTCTATAGCACGGAAAGGCGTGCCCAGGGGCCATCTAATCCTGAATTTTACCCGGATACATCTTTTGATCTGTTTCTGTTTTTCGGTGCCGGGTGTTCCGGAACCTAATAGTCCAAGCTTAAGGACAATTTTTTTTAACATAACTTAAAACAATAACTTTTTGACATTAAATGTATAAAAAAAGGGAAAATAGTCAAGACGTGAAAAACATTCATATTAGAAGCCACTTAGTTCAAATATTGTATGAATGAAATTGTAAACGTCAAAAGTTGGCGGGGTATGACGAAGATAGCTAGCTGGGGGAGTATAAAAAATGGCGTCTTAGAACGCCGCAGTTTTTTTTTGTGATTTTTTTCCTACTCTTCTTTCAGAAGCTTGTATAGTTGTACACTTATTTAAACTTGACATTTGCAAAATAGCAGAATAATTTCTGCAGAGGCTTGAAAGAATAAGTAGATGTAAGTAGAAGATTCTTGTCCTTAAACAAACCAATCAAAATTAGCTCATGGTCAGATGACATGTAGTGACATAAGTTAGGTGAGCGCGAGTGCCCAGCTATGCGATGTCTATGGGTTGGTTGGTGTCATAGATAATATAATACTATACTAGGTTGGTGTATAAAAGTTACAAGAGTATTAAGTAATCGCCAATTAAAATTACTATATTAACGTTGTTATTTTAAATAATCTATTTATTATATTAGGAAATATGGATGCCAATATTACGTAAAATACTATAATTTATCACTGCCAATTAAATAAAAAACAAAAGTATTTTAAATTCAAATTATTAAAGTTGATAAAATCTATTATCCGTAAATCTTGTAACTTTCTCTCAAAATTCTTGGCCCGGAATACATCCCCTGTGGTCCATTATACCAATAATAACCTAGTTTTGGGATTTCTTCAGGTTTCCAATGATATCTTTTAGGCATAAAATAGGGAAGACGCCTTCTCCTATCCCAATCTCCTCGCGGTAGATGAATCAAATTATTACCCTGTAGAAAAATATCTGTACCTTCATCAGAATAAGCCTGTTTTTCTTTTTTCACCTCCAATTCGCTTTCAGATAGATCTTTATCAGGATATTCAATTGATAATTGTTTATTTTTTTTATTTGAAACCTTTTTCGTTTTGCTTTTGGCTTTCTTTTTTGTCTTTTCTGTTGGTCTCCATTCCTCGAAATCTTGATCAAATACATCATTAGATTCTTCGGAAAATGAAATGTATTTTTCATATTTATCTTTTTCATCACTTTGTATATCGTTATCAGACACAATCTTAAAACGTTTACCGCTTCTCAAAACCTTGTTTGACTTTTTAGATGTCAAAACATCTTTATTCATTTTTCTTGAATTCAAATCTATATAATCATTCTTGTTACCAAATTGTTTACTTAAAGCAATTATTAGCGAATTCATAATATCTCTATTTTGATTATTGAGTTTTTCTTTATCATAATTATTATTACGACCGCTATTTTCAATATAAAATGCTTTTTGATTAGTTATTTCATTCGTTTCTTCAAAATTGCCATTCAGGTTTATACTCGAAATTCTTGGAGCCGAAATATCATTCAAATATTTTGTAAGAACTTCGGAATTAAGATTCGTTTCATGCATCGAATTTTCTGCGGCTTCATCATTGTCTACTACGATGATTTTAGATGTTGTGAGGTCCACTGTGGAGGTACAATCCTTACTTAATATTACGAATGCGAAAGCAAGTCTGTCGCGCAACCGATTTGGATGAAATTTGGTATAGAGATAGCTGTAGACCCAGGTAAGGATATAGGGTAGTTTTTATCAGACTGTACTAAAAAGAGGTAAATGATTAAGCGCCATAACCGACATACGTGCGGGTGAAGCCGCCGTCGGAAAGCTATATGTTGAAATAAAACTACTTTTTAACGGATTTAATCGCGGTTTATTTTAGATTTTAGATCCCGACGTTTTAAAGTCTTTTCAGACTTCATGTTCACGGGTGGACTGAGGTATTTATCATTTTTTTTTATTTACCCAGTGCTTAATTTACTTGTATAAAAACCCAAGCAAAATCAACTCAGAATTCAAGACACTGTGAGCTCAGTTTGCTTAAATCGGAACGCAACTTAAATATTAATGTTTGGAGGTAGTCAGTAATAATTGTGATTAATATTTTTGGACGTCAAATACCTCAGTCCACCCGTGAACATGAAGACTGAAAAGACTTTAAAACGTCAGGATCTAAAAACTTAAATAAACCTCGATAAAATCCGTTACAAAGTAGTTTTATTTCAATGTGTGATATTCGCGTAAATCTAAGACAATACTAGCTATAATATGACTAAGTTTTAGTCCGACATATGACTAATTGAAAAATATTGGACTGGCATAATTAACCGACTTCAAAAAGGAGGAGGTTATCAATTCGACTGTATGTTTTTTTATGTTTGTTACCTCAGAACTTTCGAATGGGTGATCCGATTTTGATATTTTTTTTTTTAATTGAAAGCTGTTGCTTCCCGTGTGGTCCCATTTCAGTTTGGTTTAGTTCTGAGAATGGCATCCATGAAGTCGGTTTTTTTTGTTAATATTTTAACTTATATATTATTTTCCTTTATTTAATTAATAAAAAATTAATGGCGAGACATTATAACAAAATTTTGCATGATATCACGCCTTCGTGTACAAATTTTAATTAATTGTGACTTAACGTACTTACAGAATACGTAACAATGCGGTGCCAATTTTTTTTTTACCGACATTAGATTTTTGACTGTCAAACTCGATTTTAAATAAATTTTATATTAGGGGAACAGAAGGCAAAACGGACCCTGTGGGCAAAACGAAACACATTAATAATTTCGGAACCAGTAGCTCTATCTATGAATGAGTTGTGCCATTTAATAGGCAGTCATGTCATTTCTCTCGGTCAGTGTGCCCAATGACATCGCCCGCATGCACACAATTACAGCGAGGTAAGTTTGTTTTTTTAGATTTTGATGTAAAATTTTGGTTTTTTGACTGGCCTCCAGTTTCGTTTGGTTTATGATAACGTGTCCCATTGGATTCCATGGTTAGAATGTTTTATTATTGACCTAATATTTAATTATGAGGGCCATTACATGCGACATAACCTCAAAATTGTTTTGTTGTGTTAATAACACCTAAAAGGCAAAACGGCCCCAGGCAAAACGGACCGGGGTGCCGTTTTACCTTCAATATAAATGTGTTCTTGGTATATTTTTTTGTTTTGTTTTGTGGTTTTGTTTTGTTACATATGATAGTATTTCTTGTTTTAGATGGTTAATAATTATAGAAGAACGTCTAATCGGAATTCATGGAACGAGACTAGTAAACGAGAACATGGAACATGGAACGAGACTTTAGTAAAGGGATCGAAGAAGAAAATGACAAAATATAAGAACGACACCATACAAATATCATCGAAAGGCAAAGCTAGTAAAAAAAGTGATATAAAGGCAACTAAAAAGAACAGAAGTGACAGTTCCTCCGAAGATGATGATGCGCAATGCCTTTACTGTGGCCACATGTATGCCAAATCAACAGATGGGTGGGTGCAATGTCAAGATTGCCAATCATGGGCACATTGCGGTTGCGCTGGAGTAGACGACAACGATGATGAAGTCATATTTGTGTGCGAAAGATGCTCTGATTAGTGATAGTCCGTTTTGCCCTTAAAGGTGGTCCATTTTACCTTCTGCATGAAGGTAAAACGGACCAAAGTGAGTTAATAGAAATCATCTAATATCTTCACAAATTGTGATTTGATTAAAGTCTGATTAATAAGTAAGATAAAGATTAAAGTGTTGATTAGTTGTACTAATAAAAGGTTTACATAAATATAACATTTTTTTTTCTAAATGCGTTTTTCCTTAAGTGGTCCGTTCTGCCTTCTGTTCCTATCTAAAGAAAACTTTTTACGCTTTAACAGTCGATAAATTAAAAATCTGCCAATACGTAATAAATATTTCTGAAATAATACTTCACTTCAACCCTTTTTGTGTCCCACAGCTGGGCACAGGTCTTCTCTCAACTATCTTACGAGTTGAGAGAGTTAAGGCTTTAATTCACACACACTAGCCAGGTGCGGGTTGGTGCATGTCAAATGTCCTCGAATGATTAGTTCTTAGACATGCCGGTTTCCTCACGATGTTTTCTTGCACCGATATTGAGCAGCGACGATGAAATAATTCACACAAACATGTGTGGGCACGACTGGAATTCGAACCCGCGAACTTATATTTCTAAGGCGAGGCCCGTAACACTGCGCCGCCGCCTCATAATACTTATCTGTCTGTTAAACAACCGCGACTAAAACTTATAAATTATTTATTGATTTATATCACTTATTTAACTTACTCATGCAACACATTAATAAAGAAAAACATATTTGAAACATAATTAAAATTTAACAAAATTAAATTTCGTCTTGTTTGTGCGTATCATCTCTTCGAAATGCAATTTACAGATTTATCATTTCGAATTTTCCACGCGTTAGACAATTGTAATTTAATTAACAAAAGTAATTAAAAGTAACTGATTTACAGGGCGTAGGCGTGTTAGACAATTGTAATTTTATCTACAGGGCCCGGGTTCCATTGCGTCGAAAAATCTAATTATATAAAATTCTCGTGTCACAGTTTTCGTTGCCATACTCCTCCGAAACGGCTTGACCGAATCTTATGAAATTTTTTATGCATATTCAGTAGGTCTGAGAATCGGCCAACATCTATTTTTCATCCCCCTAAGTGAACTTTTTAATATTTTTAATTTAATCGACTGACGGACGAAATAAAAATATCGAATTTTCACGTGACGATCTATAAATCTCATACATTTTGTTCTTTTCGATACTTTGCTATCGCTTCGCTATTTAATTTGTCTAGAAGCCCAGGGCAGGAGTTAAATGAATAAGAACATTATGCAGTCGGAAAATTTATTACAAAACGCTGAAAATGTATTACAAAATGTTTACACTTACTAAGGTTTATTATAATGTTTCATAAAAGTTCCTTTTCCATAATGTTGGTTTCCCTTTTGCTGTATATTCTTTAAAAAAGATGTTATCATAACAGTTCTCTTACATTATCAATGCTACCAATATAACTGTAAAGCGGAACATCATTGAAACAGACTAGATATCTATGGCTAAATATGGCGGGTACAATTTTGAGTAAATTGTACTTAGGTTATTTTCAAAATGGCGTCTCTGGATAAATAGATCATGCTTCGCCGTATGTTTGACGACTGGTCGAACATATTCAGGTTCTCTTAGTAGTCTGTGAACATATTCCGAATATATTTGCTGTGAAAACGTCGCAAAATGAATATGGTATATGCCGTAGTACCAATATAGATAAGACAGTTTGAACCGTCAGCAAAACAAGGTAGTCAACTAGTCAGAATTATTTTCAGTATACACCTTGATGGTTTTTAATGAAAGATATGTACCTTGAACGCCTTATTTTTTATATTTTTACTACGTGTCAGTTATTACTTATATTAAAATAAAAAAAGATTTTTGTATAATTATACAATAAGTTCGAATGGAGAATAATAAATTATTTTATTACACATTTTAGAAAAACGCTGTAAAAGTTTTTTTATTCTAGAAAAATAGGTATCATTTTTTTTTTAGATAATACTTATTCCAACTGTCATTTTTTTGTTTTAATTAAAGCTAATTATATCTAGTTTGGACTTATATATCTTACTTGTAACAATTAAAGGTGCTATTCGGGAGCGGGTTACAGAAAGCGAACTGCACATGCGGCCGGTAGATATGTACCTTTTTTATTAGACTTCTAGTTTCAAAACAGCCCACATATAGGTTACGGCCGCAATACCAGAGGCATCACGGGCACGTGGCCGATCTTTAAGACGTCGACGAGCCTGCGCAAGGGTTAATCACCTCATGTTAGTGGTGAGATCGAAAAGTTACGGTGAGCAGAAAGCAAATGAATGTTTCAGGTGTTCAATACTTCCTTTACCCTTGATGATAAAGAGGGTTACAATGTTGTAAGTCTCACTTGTGCCTCTATGCTGTTTCTGAGCAGTGAGTTTCTGATTAAAATGTTTGTCATAGAAGCAGGTAGGTACAATCAGCCATGCAGTCGCGACTTAGGAATAGCACCTTAAAATTAAAAACGAATGAAGTATATAGGATTGATGAGTGAATGAACAAATTTGAATGAGAGATTTTAATACTAATTTTTAATACATAGACACTTACATCCCCGCAAATAAACGAGGACTTTAAGCTTAGAACAGTTAACCGATGCTTTGTCTTTTACTATTTTATGACATTTAGAAATCATTAGACAGTGACAGAACATAGATTACCTACTCAGCTAGCCGTTCGTTTATTAGTAAGGGGGATTCTTAATTCTTAAGTAATGAATCTTATTAATATTACATAGGTGAAAGTATGTAATGTTTGTTTGAACAGATTGGGATTAAATTTAGCACACATGGAGCATTACCTGCGTTAACATACAATATGAACCGGACAGGCTATTCTTTACTTGATACCTATTCTTTAGGGAAGTCAGCAATTAATTTGCATTAAGTATTTAATAAACATAATAATACGATTTTTGATACTGAGTAGAGCTGTTTTTCTGTACTCAACGTATATGTGACGTAATCAAAAATGGCGGTCTCTTTATAAAAAAAAAAAAAATATATTAAATTTTTTTTTAAGAGTTGTCCTATTTTTCTATTTAAAATATTAAAATTTAAACGTCACAATACTATTGCATATAATCCAAATAACGTAGAATATAAGGTTTGATATAACGTAAATGTAAGGTAAGCCTTTCTGGTTCACCCTGTATAAAGTACTATGTTGATTTATGTTAATATGGAATGATGTCGGTATACGGAAGCTATAATAAATATGTCTATGTGCGTACGTAACATTGTGGATTATATTATTCTGTAAAATATTTAAATACTGTTTAATTTTATAGGAAACTTAAATATACTATGGCGATGCTTAGAAATTATATGATGGTAACAGCTATATTGCAACTATAGCATGTTAATGTGACAATAGTATTCTAATTAGCAACCCATGCTAATATGTTACAATAGAATGCTATATCGCTACCATAGCATGCTAATATGTAACAATAGCATGATACAACGCTGTCGCAACATGCTAAAATGTAACATTAGCATGCTATATCGGAGCTACAGTATGCTTCGATGTAACAATAGCATGCTATATCGGAGCTACAGTATGCTTCGATGTAACAATAGCATGCTACAGCGTGGCGTAGCAACATATGCTACGGTTTTACAATCGCATGTTATTCCCCAGCAATAGATACAACTACAAATAGCATTGGAATGTAAAGGCCTAATAATGTCATGAGATCGTTTCTGAAGTCATAGCTGTATCTATTACTCCGAAACAGATGCTCGCATCTTTGAGATGAGTCAGCTAAATACCAACTCGAGGCGATGGAGTCTTTTGAAAGGCGAGGCGAGGCTAAATTGCAACGCCTCGAGCGTCATAGCATGGTACCTAGTCTTTCGGTCTTCTATAGGATACGCTTCAGAGAGTGTGCGTTGGAATTACCCAGATTCCCGTTCTTTCATCGGACAAGTAGAGGAAATCACACTTTAACTGTCGAACTGCCAAATTGTGTATTTCGCTGTTGGCGTCTTCTTGTCTGTCTTCAAGTCACGAGTGATTCGTTATTTATTGGGTAAGCACGTTCCATCGTTGCCTGCATCTTTACTTAACAACAGGAAGTTGTAGTCATGCGCAAGCCTGTTATAGGATAGAAAAAATAGCAGCGACATACCTAGTGTTTGCTACGCGTAGCAAATGTGCACGCTACGGATATTAAACGTACATTTCACATCAAGCTATAAGGTATCCAGTATAAGGTGACCTCACCTTGTACGAAAATTTTATACAATGTGAGATCAGCTTATACTGGAAATCTATAGCTTATCATATATAGCTTGTCATACAGGCAATCTTTTAAACCTGAATACAATTTTTTTGGTGGTCTGCATCAATGTTAGAACATATTTTCATTTATTGTTCAATGGAGAGTGCAAATAGGGAGTATTCGTAATAATATCAATGAAAGCGCGCGGTGTAAATTAGCGGTCAATAGCCCTAGCGCACAGCTGATGCGGTCTTCGGAAGCGCGCGCTGTTGAAGAAAAATAAAAATCTTTCGTTTACTATTACTTCATTTATATTACACACGGGTACACATCAAGCTGTACATGTCCAGTGTAAGCTGATCTCGCATTGTATAGGATTTCCGTACAACGAAAGGTCAGTTTATACTGGAATTGCATAGATTGATGTGTCGCCGTGTGTCATAAGAAATATCAGAAGAAAAAATATGTTTTTATTAAAACTAGTTTGAGTTTATTTTCTCAAAGTTTGTGCTCAGGTTAAAATGATCTCCTGTAGGTAGGTACAGCAGTAATGTCGCCTGTTCGTAGTAGTGGAGTTATCTAATGTGCTGCGCCGCGTGGAGCATTGTGTTGCTATGTCTAAGCATTGTGTTGCTATGCCGAAGTATTGTTTTGCAATGCCGAAGTATTGTGTTGCAATGCCCAAGTATTGTGTTGCTATGCCGAAGCATTGTGTTGCTACGCCGAAGCATTTCTATTGCTACGCCGCCGTAGCAAATGTATTTGCTAAGGATGTAGATTGATTTGTTTCTTAGAAAATCAAACCTCCTCTCCTCCAAAAACTCGCAGAAACAATTTGGTACTAGAAGTTGCGTATTACACCTCCCATGTTAAATGCTCTAAGATTTGTTTAATAAAGACTAGACAGTTTTAATACGAATACCTAGATTGGGAGATCTTGGGACCTTATTCTGTATTTTATAATATTAAACAACATGGAATGAAGATGATACATTAATTTCCTTTATAAAATATTTTAAAATACAATTAGAGCATAAACACCACGCAGTCGCCACGCAGTTGCCACGCAGTCGTCACGCAGTCTCCACGCAGTCGCCTCGCTGTTGCCACGCAGTCACCATACAGTCACCACGCAGATGTCACGCAGTTTCCACGCAAATCCCACGCAGTCGCCACGCAGCTGCCACGCAGTCACCACGCAGTCGGTCCTTACTTATCTATGCTGCCTTTACAGCATCGTGTTAAAGTATCGCAGCAGGTCGCTATCAGCACGCGATACCCACGCAGCGTTTAATGCGATTGTGTCCAACGCTAATGATGCGCCGCGGAGCTCGCCAAACCGCTCCTTAAACTAAAAAAAAATTATGTATGTTACTCATTCACGTAGAAACTAGTAGAAAATTGAAATAGAACTACTTTATAACGAATTTTATCGCGGTGTATTTTAGATTCTAGATCCCGACGTTTTAAAGTCTTTTCAGACTTCATGGTCAAGGGTGGATTGAGGTATTCGACTTCCAAAAATATTAATCACAATTAGTACTGAGTACCTACAAACATTGTTATTTAAGTTGCGTTCCGGTGGCCATGAAGTTTGAAACCCGCCGCACCGCTGTGCCGGTCGGACAGGTGGGGTGTTAGGTTATTTTCGTTACGCAATTTCAACTCGATCGCCGCGCTCAAAGCCCGCGATAAAAGCTATGCAATAGCTTAAAAATAAAATGTATTACCATATAGTAATCATGGGGTTGATGTAAACACCTTGCAGCTGCGTGTATTGCGCTTGGAGGTAACGGCGCCTGTACAGACAGAGTACGCCATATACCAGCAGCGCCGCGCCATCTATCGTTAAGTACACATATTAATAAATATTTGGCGATAATCAGACTCCAGTGGGACATTCCAGAGCAAGCATTTTATTTTACTTTTACTAAATGTTTTATTGAAAACTATAAGACTAAGAATTTGCCATTGAATTTGACAGGCCGGTGGCGTGGTCGGTAAGATACTTGCTTTTCACGCCGCAGGTCATGAGTTCGATTCCCACTCAAGCCAGACATTTGTATGATGAACACGTCTGTTTGTCTTGAGTCTGGGTGTAATTATCTATATTTAAGTATGTGTTTACAAAAGAAAAGTATTTTAAGTAGTATATTACCAGTTATCTGGTTTCCATAGAACAAGCTCTGCTTAGTTTGGGATCAGATAGCCATGTGTGTCAATGTCCCACATATTATTATTATAAGTTATACAAATCCAGTATAAGCTGACCTCTCGTTTTACAGAAATCTTCTACAATACAAGATCACCTTATACTAGCAATGTATAGGTAGATGTGTAGCTGTGTGTATAAAAACACTCCTCTTTTTTAGTCGATGGGCAAAACTAATTATACAAAGTACAAACCTGCAAGTAGCAGTACATAGAGTGGTCACCCACAGACGCCAATCGTGACTTCGTTGAGCTTCGGGCGATAGTACGGAGAACGCGAACCTGAGAATGATTATGGGTTAATCCAAACACTTCCACCCTTTATAGTGTCCCACAACCGGGCACGGGTCTTCTCCCAACTATCTTACGAGTTGAAAAAGTTTAGGGCTTAATCCACACACGGTGGCCAAGTGCGGGTTGGTGGATGTCACATGTCCTCGTACGATTAGTTCGTAGACATGCCGAGCAGCGGCGATGAAACAATCCACACAAAGATGTGTGGTCAGAACCGGGTACCGAAACTGAGACCTTTTATTTCTAACGCGAGGCCCGTACCGCTGCGCCTACGCTACTCAATACCAACGAATAAATACCTGTAAACACCGCTTCATTTAAATATTGTATAAAATCGTAATTCGGTTGGAGTCTCTTGGGGCCATTTAATTTATCACGTAAGACTATATTCGCTGGTTTTTAACTTGCTTTTCACGCCGCAGGTTATGGGTTCGATTCCCATCCAAGTCAGACATTTATGTGATGAACACGTCTGTTTGTCTTGAGTCTGGGTGTAATTATCTATATTTAAGTATGTATTTCCAAAAGAAAAGTATTATATGTAGTATATTACCAGTTATCTGGTTTCCATAGTACAAGCTCTGCTTAGTTTGGGATCAGATGACCGTGTGTGTTAATGACCCACTATATTATTATTATTATTATTATAAACAAGCTTACCTGAAGAAAATCCAGTCATCGGTACTAGAAGCAAGTGCAGTTAGTAACGCACGATGATCGTACATGGGTCGCGGGGCACTGTGGGACATCACTAACGCTCGCCACACCGCACGCCATCCGGTAATACCGTGCGACCGAACGCCTGCCGTGAACGCTGCCTAAACAACGATCATTCAAACCAATATTATAAATGCGAGCTATATGTTTCAATCGCGAGAATAGGGTTCTAGTTTTAACGAGAAAGAGGAAACACAACCAAAATACATCCATTCAAACTTTCACATTTATATTAGTTAGGTTAAAAAGAAGTATTTATTGCACCGGTACGGAGCTAAGGCGGGTTTTAAATGTCTTACCTCTTGATAAATTTCGGGTATGGTTTTATTTTGTTCCAGCCAGGCTTCGAACAGCTGTACCGCTTGCTTAGTGACAGTTGGATTCTCCCACTCAACTCCAGCGGTTAAGAGGGCGCCACTGAGCCACCTGTTAATGTTGGATTCTAATAATAGATCTCGTTGTAAGTAAAAACTAAAATTTAGGTATTCCTGAATCTCGCAATGGGTCCATGTTCAGGGTGGGAATTATTTAAATGTGAGAAAGTAAACATGTCTTGTACTGATTTACAAAGACTGGCGTGTTGGCGTAAAGCTCAGTGACCCTGAGGTCGTGGGTTCAATTCCCACCCGGGACAAATCTTTGTGTGATGAGTATGACTGTTCTGTGTGTGAGTGTAATTAAAAAATAAATAAAAAACACACTAGCGACTGTCACCCGGAACTGATATGACGTACACCATCTATCAAGCAGTGGTGGTATGTGACGCATTTTTTATATTGTGAGAGCACATAAAGTCATCGGTCCTGCGGCTGATTTTTCACCGGTGTTTTTGGTCAAGCCGTTTACACGGATGTAGAGTACATACATCTATTATTTAACACTTATGCTCTATAATATCTCAGTCTTGCGTATCAAACTAGTCAGCTTAGATCAGCTAAACCGGCTAAAGGAGCTACTTGTAAGGTCGACTTACACTTGATCTTCTCCCAAGGCTCCTGATTGCAGCTGCTCTGTAGTATACACCTGCACGGTAGGTGGGTGTAGGGTCGTCAGTAGTGAGTACAGCTTGGGGCCTGAAGCAGACACCCTTAGCAGTTCCCTCCACCAAGAGAGATGGTTTAGTACAACCCGCCATGGTGCCCAATGCTGCTCCGTAGTCAAACGGGCTGGAAATAATATATTAATCTCAATTTTCATGATTTTTTAACTACTGACAATAAAAAAATATATAACAAATATTTCGACGTTTCAAAGTCTTTGCAGACTTCTAGGTCACGGAAAATAAGTCTAATGTACACCGCGATAAAATCCGTTGTAAAGTAGTATTTTTTTTAGTTTTATTTTAAGTCGTATCTTTCCTATTAGCAAGTTACTTGATGCTAATTATTGCTAACTTAATGCTATCAGCAAGTTACTTATGACTATAAGTAAAATATTTAATATTGCTATTAGCAAGAAGTTAGTAAACTGGAAAGTATTTTCGTGCCATTAACAAATTACTCTTTGCTTATTTATTTCTCATTAGCAAAGTACCTAACGCCTTTTAATAGTTAATAAGTGCTATTTAGCACGTCACTTAGTGCTGTTAAAAAGTTACTCATATCTATTAGCACCGCTCCTGGTGTTATCGCCAAGTAACTCAATTGTGTTATCAAGCTACCTAATGCTTCTAGCTAATCGCCTAGTGCTATTAATTGCCTAGCGCTATATCCTAGTAGCGATTGTTATTAGCTATTTACCTAGTGCAGCAATAGCTCGGCTAGCAGGTAACCTAGAAGCTCGGCTTAGAACGAAGGCATCATCTAGCATCAACGCGCGCTCAGCAGCGCCTCCGCTCGCGTACAAAGACGCGGCACGAGACACCGAAGATTCTCCTGACTGCAATACGAAATGGTATATGTCGTATGTATGCAACAAATGTGGTTGTTGACACAAAATTATTTTTCCCGATGGCTATAATCTGCCTGTCTTCAAGCCACGAGTGGAACGGTATTTACTGAGTAACCGCGTTTCATCGTAGACTGCATCATTGTTTAAGAACAGACTAGCTGCGCAAGCGCAACCCTATTATAGGATAAAAAAAAGAATAATTGCAATCCGATAGCTAAATTTCGAGAAATCGCGAGACAAATATACTTAAATAGTTACATACACTTAGGAAAGTTGGTATGTAGAAGACTATATTAGACTTTGTTTTATTTAAGACTAGCTTTCTTCCGCGGCGACTTCTGAACTACATATCATGCCCAGCAGCAGTGGGATAAAAATAGCATTAGCCTTCCTCAACAAATGTGCTATTTAACAGTGCAAGAATTTTTCAAATCGGACCAGTAGTTGCTAAGATTAGCGCGTTCAAACAAACAAACTCTTCAGCTTTATAATATTAGTATCTTATCTAAACAATGGGGCTGGTAATCCAAAGCACTTCCACCCAATGGGATTTTTTGTACTTCCTCTTGATTCTATGAAGCATCAAGAATTCTTCCTCTACACAGGCTGATAATATTAATATAGACTAACCTTAATGCTCTGCTCGATTTGTTGCGGCGCGACGCGATAAAGCCCTCTAGCTCCAACATTGTATCTTACCCATTTGTGCTTGCCTAGATCCGGAATCACCACTGCAAAATAAGCAATTAATTTCAGTCTTTAGTAGCACGAAGTTTGGAATTGTAACTGTGAACCGCATTAGCCTAATCATAGCCGGCGAAAAGTGGGTGACTTTCACCTCTGTCTACACTTTCCGGTAATATTAAGCGTGATGTACATTATGTACAAACCCATACCCAACAGGACAGTAGACATAAACCTATTTGGGTTTGGCAAACATGTCGCGCTAAACCACTAATCTCTTTTTGCGCAGTTGGATAAAAACTATCCTACATCCTTCGCCGGGTCTCTAACTATCTTCATGCCAAATTTCATCCAAATCGTTTCGGTAGTTTTAGTGTGAAAGCGCGACAGACAGACAGAGTTACTTTTTCATTTATAACTAGCTATACAGCTATTAGGGTTGCGCGACGCGAAAATTTAACAAAAATTCAGCACATCAAAAATCGTATCAAAATTTAATGAAAATAATTTTCTGATTCACATAGTCGTTAGTAAAGTCCTAAAGAATGTGTGGTTTCAAGTGTACTGCCTTTTGGGTTCAGGTTGTACTTAAATACAGCATTTAAAGATAAAAGCAGTTGAAAGCCTGCAAGACAATGCTTTGACTTGTTGCACTGCACCACTGTTCTTAAGATTAGTTACTACTGCTGTTGAAAACGTGTACTTACTTTCAGTATCGTTCATCCAGATCAAATGTGTCGTGTTCTCAGCCCAACGCGATGGTTTTGTTTTAGTGACGTTATCGGCGTCAGACCTGCAGTTAAATGATATTATTAATTAAGGAATAAAAGAGTGGTCCCCTGGTGGTGCAAATCAGGTGACAATTAACTGAGGATAGCTTGCCGTGGTTAGTGACCACCCCTATCAGACAAAGGAGACTTCTCGTGTTGACGTGCGATGTATGGTGACACCATTTGAGAGGGTCACGTCACACGCACACGCACAAGCACAAGCACACGTTCACGCACACGCAACTACATGCGCACACGCACACGTACACGCACACGCACACGCACACGCACACGCACACGCACACGCACACGCACACGCACACGCACACGCACACGCACACGCACACGCACACGCACACGCACACGCACACGCACACGCACACGCACTCACAATCACACACGCATACATACAGGCACACGCACACGCACACGCACACGCAAACGTTTACGCACACGCACACGTTCCCGCATGCGCACAGGCACACGCACACGTTTACGCACACGCACACGTTCCCGCATGCGCACAGGCACACGCACACGCACACGCACTCACAAACACACACGCATTCGAACATGCAGACGCACACGCACGCCCGCACGTACTTTTGCTTAAAAGAAGGCTCCAATATTGAGAAAATGAATTGTGAATCATTAATAATACATTATTATTTTTATTTCAACTTACCAAGAGTAGTAATGTGAATTATCTGATATATTATTTAACAATATCTTTTCTTCATACTCCGCCTCTAAAGGTCCTACCACAAAAGTAACGGGGATCACCCACTTTTGTGGAGGGGATTTTGTTGTTTTCACCACAATTTTCTTTGTAGTGGTGGGGAGAGGGGTAGTGGTTGTGGCGTTTATATCTTCCTCTGTTATATCCGTGAAGTTATCTGTAAATTTATTTATAGTAAATTGCTTATATGGTTTACTAGAAAACTAGAAATCCTTATAAGTTAGTTTTGATATTTTAGTCTGTCTGTTCGTCTGCGAGTTAGCTTAGACCTCGGAGCTAGAGCCGAACTTAATAACCAGGCACCAAATGAAAATAGCATCACAGCATAGCATTGAATAGCATAGCATCGAATAGCATAGCATAATTTATAATTTTAATAATTTAGAATTTTATATAACTTGGTGTTTTAATGCAACCCAACAAAAAGACTTTACTAATGTACTTAGATAATCTTAGTTGCAACTCGAAGTTGGGAATTGTGCCCCATGAGAACAATAGACTCGTTCCTTATTTCGTATGGGACTTAAACATAACCGCTATAAAATGGGTGGTATTGACTATTTGAATTAATTAATTTTTTAACGAAATATCGCATGGCACCGAATAGCATAGCATAATGTCGAATAGCATAACATGATAATCGAATAGCACAGCAACAATTAGCATAGTACAATATCGAATAGTGTATCACAAACCTGGCTCATAGAACATTTCGTCTAGATCAGCCCGAAGGTCTTCAGTGAGGAGATAGTTCACCATGGAAGGTTCAGGTGGTGGAGGTTCCGCTGTCATCACGAATCTGTTAAAGAAAACATGTTCGGTAACCTACCCTGGCTTTAAACGGGTGTTAATCAGGATGTTGATGTTAAGATTGTGTTATATTTGTACTGTAGGTAAATTGTCGTTGTGCCTTGGATGTATCGTGGTTGTACCTAGATTATGTAATGGTCATCAAATTGGTGGATCTAGGTATAGTTTAGTTTAGGGATTACAGTTAATTTAAATTCAGATTTGATTTATTTATTTATTATTTTCGACGGTCGCGTGGTCGGAGCCAAGTCAGGTCAAGTCGATTGCCACCCAAGTCAGAGATTTGTGTGATGAACCGAGGATGTGCCGAGGATGACTTATGTTTTCTTACCTCTCTTGCTTCAGCACCACATTTTCTCCCACCACAGTGGCACATAGCAGAGGGTATCCTGGTTTCTCACACCACCCATCCCAAGCGGAACTGCCGATACCATCATCTGTCCCATCTTTTTCAAGAGCGCGCCATAGGTCCCTTAGCAAAAAACAATTATTTAATTCTTGTTTTAAACTACCATTGTAATATAGGATACGCACCACTAAATGGTAAAGAATCACAAAAAATTATGGACTCTTACAACACCAGAGGCATGTACGTAGCCGACCCATTAGATGACAATAGAACTATCTACCATACTCACACAAAGGAACACAACCAACAGTAATTACACGCTGGCCAAGTGCGGGTCGGTGGATGCCACATGTCCTCAAATGATTATTTCCTATACATACCTATTAGTTTTCTCACGATGTTTTATTCACCGATATTCACACAAACGCGAAACGGTTCACACAAAGGTGTGTGGGCGTAACATTACATTTCAAAGGCAATGCCGATATGCGCCACCGCTGCTATGCGATTAGCATTAAATCTCTCTAACTGCTAAACAAATAGCATGCTATTGCTATTGCTATTACTCACTTAGCATCAGCACTAGCGAAGCGATGGTCCCGCAGCAACCTCGCGAGAGCAGCACGTCCCGCGGCTTCGCCCGCCGCTTCTATAGCCATACTCACTATGGCCGCGCCCTATACCAAATATTATTGTTTAAAAAACAAAAAAAAATACCGATTTATTAACTAACCTACCTGAAAAACTCACAGTCAAACTCAAGTCACATTGTATTAAAAAAAAATCGAATTTCGAATGTTTTTTTAAATTCGAATTCAAGTTTATATTCTTTTTTAATATTTTGTTGTTTTTTTCAAGAGTTTTACGAAAGTTGGAATGGAATATGGAATTAATATTTTTCACCAAAAAAAAAACAATTTGACGTTAGTTTTTATTTGTAAAACAATCAAATAATGCACGTACTCTAGATATATTAAAAAAAATAAAAATATTTGACTCAACCGCCATCTATTAACGAGGATAGTGTATTTATTTTGTTATCTCCTTTCATATTGACTTATGTTTGTCTTGCTAAAACTCGAGATAGGTTGAACGGATTCGGCTAAAAAATATTGTGATATATTCGTAGAAGTCTACGCTATAAATTAACGGTCTTATTCATAAAAATCTTTTAAGACTCTTTAGTTAACATGGACTTTGTCTCTTTCTTACTAGTATAAATGTTAAGATGACAGACAAAGACAAACTAATTATATACCTATTTTAGCTATAATGAGCTTAAAAGACATTTATGAATATGGGGGTAATAATTTAATTATACCACAAATTTAGTAAAAACATCCTTCTTTTTTGACGGTGGTTAGAAATATTACCTTATGAATAGACAGTTCATCGGTCGCAGATTCGATATCAGCCCTTTCCAATCTCGGCGACGCGACTGCCCGAACAGAATTGCTCGAGTCAAGTCTAAAAAGAAAACTCATATTAATTCTACAAACAAGTAAAAACCTAGCAGTCTTCAGTTTTTGAAAAATTGAGAATTAGGCCATAAGTCACACACGCAAGTCAAGTAGGCGTTACGTTATGGAATGTAGTGTGATGTGATGTAGTGTAATATGATTCAATGTGATGTAATGTAATGTGATGTGATATATTGTGAATTAATGTGATGTGATATTATGTGATGTAATGTGTTGTAATGTGATATAATGCGGTGTGATGTGATGTAATGTGATGTAATGTGATGAAATGTGATGTAATGTGGTATAATGTAATGTAATATGTTGTAATGTGATGTAATGTGATGTAATGTAATGTGATGTAATGTGATGTGATGTGATGTAATGTGTTGTAATGTGATGTAATGTAATGTGGTATATGTTATGCTGTTATGTTAAGTTCGTTAAGTGGTCAGTAAAGAGCAATACCTGAGCGCCGGCAAAACGTGATCCAAAAGCAAAGCGTCCGTAGGACGTTGAGTATCATGTGGCGGTGCCTTTTCCGCTAACACTGAGGTTAGAGCAGACACCAACCACTGCGACGACCACCACCGGGGGGACACCAGACCTCCGAACCACTGGAACAAAACCTCTATTCACTAAATAGTACTTACTGACTGATTTTTAAGCCTAACGGGCGAGCCTGTACTGTCGGCCGAGTACTCGGTACGAAACGAATCTAAAATAGCGGCACTCTATTGCTGGGTTGTTATGAAAACGATAAGTCGCCATTTTGCACCGTCCGCGATATTGAATTCAAAATGGCGGCATTTAAAAATCTTTTATTGTCGTCAAAACTAAAGGTAGCTTTAGTGGGAGTAGGTGACATATTGATTGCATGATTCCAGGACATACATATACACGTGAGGTATTTATTTAACTTCTTTTTTCTGCTTGTAAAATAGAGTTTTGAGAGAGAGAGAGAGAATATTAAAGTACAAACCTGCTGAGCTAACAGCTTGGCGATGGTCTTAGTATCCGATAATGTGGCTGGAGACAAGGTGATCAGGCCCCAACCTTCAGAGTAAGGGTTCCCACCTTCTACCACCACCATATCTGCAAATACCCAGGGCATCTTAATACTCACAAGCGTCAGCAGATGTATATATGCTACAGAAGGAATCTTCTATAGCAAATATACATCTGTTGTTGCTTGAATGTATCATTTTGGGGGCGCCATTATTTACGTGAGGTGTTCCAGGAGGAGGGGGGAGGGAGGGGGGAATAAGGTAAATATTTCCAAATCTCACTTAGTAGGAAACGGTGTAAATAAACATTGCGGGAAGAATGATTTCTAGAATAACATTTTATGACCTCTCTTTTTTTATCGGGGGTTATTAAAAAAAGTTTATTAAAATCAATCCATTTATTTCAGGGATATAGCAATAAAAATTTGTACACACATACACAGATACACATTTACACATATCGAACTTATTATTTCCAGTCGGTGGTTAAAACGCCGTGTATTCACTCGTATTAAAATCGATCCACTTAAGCGCTAGAATGTTATAAGTTTTACACAGATACACATATACACATATCGAACTTATAATAACCCTTTTTTGGTTTTACTTAGAAACGTAATTTTTGGCGATCACTTACCAAATTTCGGAAGGGGATATGAAGTATTCAACTCATAGGAGAAATGCTGAATTGTCTTCTGTACCCATTCCAAAAGCGGCCTGCAAATATAAAAAAAGCCATTTAAAACCTTATTCATAAAATAATAAAAAAGTTATAACACTCTTTAGTTAAAATGGTTACCGATAAATACTCTTTAGTTGGTTTATTAAAAAAAAAAACTTCAATATGTCTCCGCGGAACTGAATTGGCATTGTCTAACAAGTTTTCTTAGAAACGTAATAAGTATATATTTGCAACTGGCCTCTGATAATATTCACTCTAAACCATAATTCATAAAGGCCATTATAGCCAAAATAGGTTTAATATTCGTTTGTCTCTGTCTCTCATATTGACATTTACACTAGTAAGAAAGAGACAAACTCCATTTTGTCTAAAGAGTCTTATAAGATTTTAATGAATACGACCGTTAGTGTAACTGACCAAACAATATAGTACTCACTACAAGGTAATTACAATATATCAATGTAGTTAAATATTTATTAATATTTTAGTTCAATTTTTTAGAGGTATATTACTCAAATAATATATTTAAACATAGATAATATGATTAGTAATAGTGAATAATTAGTCATAGATCTAACAAGGGCCAAAAATTTCATACTGTGATTGAACAAATCTAAGAAGTACCTTTTGACGTGTCACTGTTTTCTATTAAATTAGCTTTATAGAGGCGTAATTCACACTATTTTTATTAGCTTTCCTGTAAAATAATTGAATTATGAAGCTATTTTTATTTTAACATAACATAAACAATTTTCATACAAAAAAAAATTAAAATTCTAAATGTACTACATTTAGAACTGTCAAACGGTACTTCTTAGATTTGATGGAGTGTAGAAATGTTGAACCTAATTTGAATATTCGATTCAGTAGTTCTGTTAGTCACAAATTTCTCTGCGTGTATGTACATAGTTTAAAAAGCAAATGACTGGGTACGCGCGTTTCATCGTAGACTACATCATTGCTTAACAACACGCAAGTTGTGGTCAAGCGCAAGCTTATTACAGAATTAAAAAACTTTTAGAGCCTCACTCCACTGCCACCTTCATACCTAAAATCATTTGTTATCACAAGTGAATCGGTATATTACGCAGGCGCGTTCTATAGTAGATTACATCATTGCTTAACATCAGGCAAGTGAAAGCAAAGAATAAAAAAAATGATTTCATATGGAAATCTCACCCAGACTCATCCAAAATAACTTGCTGATCACTGTACAAGCTTATTTCGGGTTCTGGCTCCTCTTCTTCGACATCATCAGTTGTGTTTTTAGCTCGTTCTAGAAGAGGGGCAGCACGACGCTGCAGTCTGCACACAGCTAAAGACAGCATGTGGGGGGGCATAGGCGGGGTAACTGCGAATTCATCTTGGAGCTAGGAGTAAAGAGATAAAAACAACTTTTACTAGCACTTTCTGGGCACTCTGTCTAGTTTTTAAGTTAGAATTTAACTGTCTAATTTGTATTTAGTTATATTTGAACTAGTTTTCCGCCCGCGGGACTACCCGCGTATGTCGGTTATCACGCTAAACCATTAGCCTATATTTGCACAGTCTAATAAAAACTATCCTTTGTCAATCCCCAGGTCTCAAACTATCTCCACACCAAATGTCACCCAAATCGGTTCGGTAGTTTAGGCGTGGAAGCGCGACAGACAGAGTTAATTTCGCATTAATAATAGTTACGAGCTGGGTGTAAGGAAAAATTATGGTAAACAAACTTTATTAAAAATTATTTCACTGACGCACACTTAATTACTACAGTCAAACACAATAATCACCTTACACACACTTATACACTAATCTTCACTTAAGCTAACTTTATTAAAAATTACTTCACTAACGCACACTTAATTACTACAGGCAAACACAACGATCACTTTACACACATTTATACACTAATCTTCACTTAAGCTAACTTTATTAAAAATTACTTCACTAACGCACAGTTAATTACTGCAGTCAAACACAATGATCACTTTACACACATTTATACACTAATCTTCACTTAATTTAACTTTATTATAAATTACTTCACTAACGCACAGTTAATTACTGCAGTCAAACACAATGATCACTTTACACACACTTATACACTAATCTTCACTTAAGCTAACTTTATTAATAATTACTTCACTAACGCGCATTTAATTACTACAGTCAAACACAATGATCACTTTACACACATTTATACACTAATCTTCACTTAAGCTAACTTTATTAAAAATTACTTCACTAACGCACACTTAATTACTACAGGCAATACAGGCAAACACAACGATCACTTTACACACATTTATACACTAATCTTCACTTAAGCTAACTTTATTAAAAATAATTTCACTAACACACATTTAATTACTACAGTCAAACACAATGATCACTTTACACACACTTATACACTAGCACAAATTAACACTTCTTATCACTTAACACTATATTCACTTAACATCACTTTACACATTATCACTAACCACTTTTTAACTATAGTTCTCTTAAACTCTTCGTTTCTTCCCTTACTTCCATATCCGAGTCTTCCCAAATCCAAAACAGGACTGACTGCGAGGCGACATACGGCTCTATTTATATCTCCCTGAAGCACGCCCCGTAAGTTTCATAATCTATTATTAAGGGGCAAGGATTAAAATAAATCAGAAACCATAAAAATTTAGTTTTTATTTAAATCCGCCATTAATAATAATAGTAATAGTAGTAGACAACCATTATATCAGGCTACAAGGCCCATATCACTACATAGTATAAAACAAAGTCGCTTTTTCTGTCCCTATGTCCCTATGTATGCTTAGATCTTTAAAACTACGCAACGGAATTTGATGCGGTTTTTTTAATAGATAGACGTATTCCAGAAGAAGGTTTATAAGTATAACACATTGCACCCGTGCGAAACTGGGGCGGTACGCTAGTAGAATATCACATAAAAACAAATACAATTTTTATTGACATTAAATCAAACTTAATACTACCCCCGTATTCATAAACGTCTTATAAGCTCTTTAATAGCTATAATAGGTTTATAATTTGTTTGTCTTTGTCCAGTCATCTTGACATTTATACTAGTAAGAAAGAGACAAAGTCCATTTTAACTAAGAGTCTTAAGATTTTTATGAATAAGGCCGTATAAATACAACATATATATTTTTTTTATTCACGCTGCTGTGTGTTGTGCGGTGTCAGGTACATCCGACCTCGGAAGCGCCGGAACAGGACACCCTTCGGCCAAAATTCTTCTTTTCCGATGGTCAATGTTCAGTGTGTAATAATTACGCCATATTAGTAGAAAGTAGAACCTTTAACGAATTGTGTAAGCAGCACGATATTGATCCGTTTTTTACAACTACATCGGCGGCGAGACGATGCATAAGTCATAAATTCATTATTTAGTAATGTCTTAATCATATTGCTTATTTTTTTTTTTATATTCCCTATACCTATTTGTAAATTCAGTGCTATATTGCTCACATTACATGGATTATAAGCAATTTCTTAAACGTGAAGGCTTGTAATTGGCTTAATGTTTCATATTGTAATTTCTATATATGTTGTTTATATCTGTAAGCCTTCCAGACTGTAATAAATAAATAAATAAATAAATAAATATTGGATTTAGAGTAACGGCACAGTGTTTTGCAAATTATTCTCAGCAAGTGCTTTCATTTGACACCCATGTTGTAGGAGTACATTGACAATAATTCTACGCCATCTTATCTGTGCCGCCATGTTAGATTAGGATCACATCACACAGGTAACTGTACATTTTCATACAAACTAAACGGGCTTATATGTCATATAGTTGAAGGTCTCCTGGAAAATTGATTTGAAAGATTCCAACCGAACGAACATACATTGAAAGTTGAAAAAACAAAGTTAAAAAAATAAATGTCACACGAAAAGTACAAAATGTATGCGATTGACATTCACGTTCGAAAAGTCACGTGACAACCTTATTATTATCATTTGTCTATGGCCTCAGATGTTGACAATGATCAAGCTATCGGCATCATCTCAATACTGAGACTTAACCCTGTGCTCCTGTAACCAACGATCTACAGCAAAAGACTCGGGATTTGAACCCAGCCAAGTCCCGGAAAATCTAAACTGTTTAAACCGCACGAATTTAATCAGAAAGTTAATAGGATGAGTTGGAAAGTTAGACTGTGGACTTTGGACTTCGTTCCAGGCAAAGTGGGAGACAGCACAAATAAATAAGAGAGGTGAAAGATAAGTATATAAAAATCAAATAACTAACAGAATATTCATAATATTTACCAATCGATGTCCTAAGTAAAACCCCGCCTCTTCAGTAGCCACTATCGGTGTATTTGTTAAGGACACGTGGAATCTGTAATAATACATAATTTTACTCATATACACAAGATATGGCGTTGTCGATCATGAATAGATATGTAAATAATATATTCATATTAGGATATGTATTATAATACCAGTAACATGTATTCACAGTTGTTATATTATGAGTATTATTGTTAAAGTTATTGTGATTCCGTTGAAAGAAAGGGATGCGGTTATACAATGCGTATATACGCATCCCTTTCTTTCGACGAAATCGTAATACGGCAGCATGATATACCGGTTTGTCATATTAGGTTACCAGATATTAGTTTATATTAGGATGAGATTAGGTATATCATATTATGAAGCGCGGGTAATATTGAGTGACACAGGCGGTAATGTTTATTCGATCGGCTGAAAATTGTGTTCCCACGCGAGTAGTAGAAACAACAAAATTTTTTGTCATAGTGTTCCGTATTAGCTAAGTCATCCGTATTAGACACAATAATAAAAATAGCAAATATAGCATCACCATCCTATTTTTTAACTAATACCTAGTAATAGGTATGGTATTATAACAATAATATGGTAACGAATATATTGAGTAATAGGAATATAAATATCTCACCCTAATATAATATCACTACTGAATCGCGCTAGTGAAGTTATTCAAGAGTACTCTCCACTCAATCATTTATCAAATCTATCAGTGAATTTGTGTTATAAGATTTTAGAAAAATATTATTATTTGTTATCTGAATTGCTGCTGTGGCCTTAATTCACACACGCAATTCAAGCACGGCCTGGTGGATTTTAATATAAATCCCGAATCGAGCAATCAAACTTGATTACCTGTCTCGAACGATGGTAATCTTGAAAGTGGCTCGGAAGTGTGGTTCGTCTAAACACGGGAACGTGGACCGAGCATGCGTCAACCAGAATCGAGATACTGCGCAACGTCTGTAATTAATAATTACTTTGAAATACTTCACGAAGTTTTTCTTTACTGTCTTCTTAACAAGAGTATATAACCCACACAAAAACGAATCTAAAATGGCGGCTTGTAATTGCAATGACAGTTTGGACCGTCAGCAAAACAAGTTAGTATAGGTGTTAATTAAGACAGAGGCAAATAAAACAGCTCTGAATTGCACACGCAAAGTTTCTTCGACTATTAGCATATTATATATAAGTTCCCGACAAGAACAGCAGGAACAGCTAGATTCGGACTGTCCGACAACGTCCTGAGCCGAGGTTCGTACCCACATGGGGAGCCCTCCTGGCAGTTGCCACAGTACTTGATCGGTTCGACCATTCTCGGACGGCTCACCGAAATAGTTCGATGAACCAATAATTGACCTTCTAGCAGACAGGGTAGGTCTTCCGAAAAAAAGAAATAATATCATATATTAAATAAAATTAAAACAAATCTTTTATTTAAAAATCTTGTATTAATTATATTTTGCTTTTCAACCTCTTTCATTTGATACCCATAGTAGGGATTGTTAAGAAAACGATAAGTCGCCATTTTGTACCGTCTGTCATATTGAATTCAAAATGGCGGCAATTATAAAATCTTGTATTGTCATCACAACTAAACGTGTATGCAAAATTTCAGCTCGATAAAAATAATTAAACATGTCATGACATATTTCGTCACACTTACTGTCTATGCGTTCCAGTAAGGAAAAAACCGCGCTGTTTGTCATTCCTCTCAAGTTTGGTAATGAACCTCAAACTTAGAGTATAGTTGTATTTACGACGGAGTTTTTCCTGAAAATTAAAAAAAAGATAATACCTAATCAAAAAAAAACGAGACTGACTAACATGTATTATCTGACAACATACAACCTAAACTAGAGACTCCAATGTGTCTAGAGACTCCAAATTTGGCACATAGGCCCCGTATGAGGTTTACGGGTACACCGAGAAAGGATTTGTTTTAAAAGACATTTTGTTTCAAGGTGGTTAAACGGGAATGGCGTGCGCGAAGCTAGTTATCGATAAGTTAGATCTACTAATTAAAATATGGGTCAAATACAGACAAATCAAGGTTATTTTAATTTAGTTAAAAGCAGAAAATAGTAGTCACTGTCTTTATTTTAGTAATTTCGATCCTCGGGTAACTGTAATGTTATGTAGCCAAAATAATATAAAACTTGTCACAGAAGTGGTCATAACGTGACGAATTAAATGTTGTAGAATTAACAGTTCATATATTTATTATACCATCATCGTGTGCGATAATGTGGCACTTGTCACAAAGGTAATCACAACGGGACATTCGTCACAAAAATGTCATAACGTGACATTCGTCACAAAAATGTCATAACGTGACAAACCTTGAACTCGATATAAGTCTGATCAGCCTGCGGATAGTCCAACACTTTAGCGACTTTCGGCCCCAACGATCCACCCGACTTGAAAAGTGCGCGTTCTGTCACATTCATGTCCCGGACATTCAGTACTACGAATTGAGTGTCACGATCGACTCTGAAGTCGATTGACACTTCGCCTGTGAAAAAAAATTACATAAAAAACTGTACCTAACACGAGAACAACTGTACCTTACTTAGCAAACCTTGCATTTTCATCAAAATTAAATTTGTATACAACTTTTTTGCTCGAACTCGCACCGAGGAGTGAAATCAATTATTAGCTAAAGTATCGTACATACTGCACCGAAGCGTCTTAGTAACCGCGGTAGTGTCTCTACTAAGCCCTCAGTTAGCATTAGAATTTTCGTAGTCAGCAAAGCAAAGACCCAATTTCGTAGTGACAACGGCGCGGGTAGCATATTTCGTTGCATTAAAAATCACCATTAAGTAGAGCTACGGTGTAGCTAGCTACGTCCAAATTCTGTAGCAACTACGGCGTAGCATATTTCGTAGCTACTACGACGTAGTATCAAAAATCTGCAGTACCTATAGCAACAGTGTAGCTAGCTACGTCCAAATTCTGTAGCAACTACGGCGTAGCATATTTCGTAGCTGCTACGACGTAGCGCTCAAAATGTTCGTAGCTACTCTGTAGCAGAACTCCGTAGCGACGAAGGATTACTCGTTATATTCTGTACTTGTTCTATTATTTACTTAAAAATATCGTAATATTACCTAAATTCTGATTGAGTTTTTGATTTTAATAAAATGAAGTTAGGACAGTCATTTAAAGCAGTTTTTTTTTACTGAGCAATGCCCACGTTTGACAGTGTTGGTTCACACTGATACTCATTTGTTCTTTTTTATCTCTTTTGATTTTATTTTATTTTTACATCTGTTTTTTTTTTAATTTTCTGTTTTTGTCAATTTTTTTTTCTTTTTTTTTTGTAATAACAAGTTTAAGCATCTAAAAAAGAGTATGAACTTGCCTCTAAGTTCGCCTGTGGTCAGATTTGGGTGTAACCATAAACTGTAATGTTTCGGTATCACAAACGTTGGTAACCTTGGCCCTCTCCATGGAAATATAGCGCCATTGGACGCTATTCTTTCCCTGAAAGATAAGTCCAAATTAAAAAGAAATAAATATTTTTAAACATAATAATATTTAACCCGAGAGCTGCGGTGGCGCAGATGTATAGACCTCGTCTTTGATATAACTTCGTGTGTTCGGTCCTCGGTCGTGCTCACCCATCTTTGTGTAAATTGTTGTTCAATATCAGCGAAGGATGAATCTAAGAAATCTAACAACCAATCATTCGAGAACTTGCAACGTCTACCTAACCCCATTTGGTCAGCGTGTGTGGATTAAGGCCTAAACTCTCTCAACTCTTAAAATAGTTGAGAAGAGACCTGTGCCCAGCAATGGGATACTAAATAGGGTTGAAGTGAAGTGTCAAAATAATTTGGTAGTTGAGACGTATATAATTAGGTGATACTCAAATAATTGTTTTATGTCAAGTTAAAAAACACATTTGTGAAGTTACCAACAAAATTTTTGTCTGAAATAGCACTACGAGTATGGATGGTGGTGCTATAAGAGGTCATTCCGTTAGCTTCGTTCCAATCGAGTGTCCTCATGTGTTTCTATAGATACTTACTTGTTAGCAGAGGCGCCATTTCCATCCGAGTCAGTTGGAGAAAAGCCTGGGATCAGAGTGGATTCGTTGGCACACGGACAATCTGTTAACAATCACAAGATTAGAACCGGCATTTATCTGGCAATGTTGCTAGGTTTCTTTTACTGATACAAGCATCCGTTTGGCACTGTTGACAGCCTTTTGAATTAAACCAATAGGCACAAGATTAGTCGCGCAACGCTTCTAGCCTTTTTAATTGATTAAACAGACACAGAACCCTATTGTTAAATCTTTATGGCATTGTCACTAGGTTTCCGAGTTTATTTAACAGACAAAGGATTATATTGTCACGTTGGGCAATATTCTATCTGTCTAGATTAATTCAATAGAAAAATATGATATTAGAATTTTTGGCAATGTTGCTAGCCTACTGGATAACCTAATTCAGCAGACAAAGGAAATTTATTATAGCTATTAATATTAGATGAGCAGCAATGCTATTGTGGATAGCAACCGTGACAGCCTACACAGGGCTACTGTTACAATCTATACACTATATACATTATTACTCTATGATCTATACAAAGTGAAAATTTTTGGCAAAATGACTTTGATCACGCTTAAGACAATGTAAAACAAAAAGGTTTTATTACTATTACCTGACTATTATACAGATTATAAAGGTCAATTACCTGCTTGTGGTGTAGCGTACACCACAAGTAGAGCAGTCGCGAACATAGCAGAGAGCACGACCGCTGCTAGACATAGTGCGCGTCGTTGAGAGCAGACTGCCACAGGGGCCTCTCTTAGTTCCCTAGCTTCGCGGGCTTTGTCCGTATCTAAATATTAATACAAAGTTTAATCCAAGACTATTCTGATAAACTGAGAAAATTGTAAACGTACAGAGTAAGTCAATGACAAATATCTAATATAAAGTCACACAAACCTGCCAAAAACGCGACGTCGTCCAAATCTGGATCCACCATGTTACGCCAGGCAGCTGCTAATAAAAAAATATATTTTTAACATTTACCTAATAATCTAGACCAAATATCTCAAACTAGATGTAATTTTTAGCTATGCAGGCAGGCAAGCGAACTTGATCTCACAAAAAGGCATCCATTTCCATTCAAACATTTTGTGTATATTTGTGATTAGGGTTGTGCTATAATCGTTAACTAAAATAATGTATTAGCAGTCTGTGATGCTATTTTGTGTGCCATCGAGATGCATGAAGAAGCTGGTGCTTGTGATGATCGCAGCTCTATGTGTTCATATATTTAGTTAGTTACCTTTAGCAGAGCCATTTCTATCGGCTTTGAATTTGCCGATTGGCTCCATTTGTATGCCATCCATTTCACACCACGCCCCACATCTCGAACATTACCTGCACAAATTAAATCAATCATCATCATTACCCTTGCCTTTTTTCCCATTTCTATTGGGGCCGGCTCCCAGTCAAACCAAAAAATAAAAATAAAATTAAAAATTCTAATATAATCAATAAGGTTGCAAAATTGTCTAACAGGCCTCTACATGTTAGCTTCGGCCCTACATAGGTACATCTTACAAAAGTCCGGAGCTCCATAGCTCTGAGATATATACGAAAAACATACACACTATTAATAATAACAATTCGGTTGGTGTCACATTCATTTAGAGCAAAATTGTCTAACGGGCCTCTACGTGTTGGCTTCGGCCCCACGCACGCCTTCCTAAAGTCCGGAGCTCTATAGCTCCAAGAAAAAAAAAATACAAACATAGTAATAATAATAATAAGCACTTATTTGTAATTAATTAGTTGAGAAATCAAAAACCTCAGTCCTTGTGACCATGAAATCTGAATAGACTGAGAAACGTCGGGATATATATCTAAAATAAACCGCGATAAAATCCGCTGTAGTTTCATTTCAATATGTTTATCTTAGTAGCTTATGTGATAGCATGTTCCCCTAGGCTCTGGGGTCGCGGATTGTAATCCCACGCTGGACAAAAGTCTTTGAAGGCTGTGTCACCTTCGTCCGTGGGATCTAAATCCCCACACGTGTTCCCCTGGAGGTACAAATCAGGTGGCAATAAATTGGTAATTAACTAATTATTACTTTACTGGTAATTAACTTGTGATAGGCTTCGGCCGTGGTTAGTGACTACCCACCAGAGAAAGCCGCACCGCCAAGCGGACTTGCCGTGTTCCGGTGCTATGTCTGGTGACACAATTTCCGAGAGTGGGTCGGAATTGTTGCTCCTTTATGATTTATAACCATATAGTTAGAGCCGCATTCTACTGCAACCTTCTCACCGAAAATCATAGTAATATGCAGTAGGAGCAAGTTAGCTTTCAAAGACGGATAGACAGACTACACCTTTGATTACTCATCAAAGGTTCGGTTTCTACCTTTTTAGATACGGAACCTTGAAAATACCATTACATTTAAGGCATCTTCTATGTTTCCCGATAGCTATAATATGACGGTCACGAGTGAATCGGTATTTACTGGGTATTCGCGTTCCATCGTAGACTGCATCATTGATTCACATCAGGCAAGTTGTGTTTTTTTTTTAAATGTTTTGTTGTTCTGCAAAAAGACTGATTTAATAATAGTCGTCTTTCTTAGAAATTATCGGGAAACGTTATTTAAAATTATAATTATTTCAAAGTCTTTTAAACTTTTTTTCACAGGTTATCTCCTTGTTTCTCGTGTGCTTTCTACGAAATTTATCAGAAACATTCATTTAAATATTGTTATCAGGCCTTAATATATTTAGTTAAAATAGCATATTCGCGGCAATAACATAGTAAAAACAAAACACAACAAGCAAAGGCAACAATGCATTCAGCCACGGTATAAAAAAGGTTCAAAGCACCTGTCAAGTGGTTATACTTTATGGTACGGCGCGTAAATAGAGTGATTGCTCTTCAGACTACAGTGTTTTTTGTTTACTTCCGCCATTTTTACGTCAAAAGCGACGGAAAATATGAAGGGGTTGAAAAACTAGCGAGGGAAAATATGAAGTTCTAAAAAATTGAGAAGACGCATTTAAGAGCTGCAGGGCACGGCGATTTTCTTTGCTCTGTTACGCAGCCCGTCAGTAAAGGTACCCTCCACCTAACATAATACACAGCGAGTAATAGGAAGTGACTGTGTAGGTACCGTCCACCTTACATAATTTTAACGCGCGTTTAACTCGCGTATCGCCATCTGAGGTACAAAGTCATAAAACATTAATTAAATCTCTTAAAGAACTATTTAACCACAGATAAAAGTAATGTAAGACTATTCGTCACTAATATCCATATCGCTTGAATCATCATCACTGTCTGTGCAGCTTGAGGAGTCAGAATCATGGCGATAGGCGATACGCGAGTTAAACGGTCAGCCTATAGTGACTGTGTAGGTACCGCCCACCTTACAGAATACACAGCGTGTAATAGGTAGTGACTGTGTAGGTACCGCCCACCTTACAGAATACACAGCGTGTAATAGGTAGTGACTGTGTAGGTACCGTCCACCATACATTATAATGGCAACTGTTGGTTGTGTTCCTTTCTTGACCAATTGTATCTCTGCTCACTTCTCTTGGCAGTTCATATTGCAACAGAACAGTAAAACTGAGAGTTCTCATTGCATCCGGTTGAGTTGTGGACCCTAATTCACGTAATTGCTTGACGCGCCGATCGAGTTGCGGTAAGTTGCAGTTAAGTTTAGTGCAAAATGGTATTCGTGTAATTGTTTAGCTGTCATATCTAGTCTAAAGCGCTCGCGTGACGCGAACTTGACGCGAGCGTATCTGACAGCGGTTGTCAAAATTACGAGTTTACGAAAAGGGATGTTTGTATCGAAACTTAACTCCAAGAACTTCTCAGAACTAAAGGACCTAGTTATTTCTGAGAAGTTTCAAACCCGAAGTTTTTTTTTGATAGAACTCATCTTCATACTTATCAACTAAGTTGTGTGTATGCTGCAACTGATATGCTATGGGGGAAGAAGTGAAAAAGTTAAATGGAGGGTAAAGTGCAAGTACAGCACAGTGGTGAATATAGCTAGTGCTGCGAATCGGGACTTTGTGCGAAGATAGTGCAATGCAGTGATGTACAGTCAGTGGTGGTACCACAATTTGGGACTATAAATGTTCTTTTGGACTCTGGACTTTGTAAGTGCTCAATAAATACTCCTTCTATGTCAATAGTCGTTTGCTTTCAATCCCGTTACCTACTTCCGTAACAATATTTTATGAATAGAACCGTAGTCTATGGTAAGAACTAACAAGAAACTCGACCATAAACAAACAGCTATTAAAACGTAAAGAGGCCGGGGTGTCATTCAACCTCCCTCGAGTACCTTCACCCTTCTCGCTAAAGAACAGACAATTCCTTGTTGCCCCATTAAATAGGATGGAACTAGGGGAATTTATGAACTTTCTTGTGCTAGGAAAAGTAAAAAAAATCTAGTATGAAAGATATACAAATATTTTTCTTTTCTTTTTCATGTTATGAAAATCACTATTACCATATGAAAATGAATGAGAAAGTGTGGATGTTTGTTACTCTTTCACGCAAAAATTACTTTTTTATACCATTGATGTACTCTACGATGGAACGCGCTTGTCCAATATGCTCGATTCACTCGTGATTACGAATATTTTCGCTGAGAAAGTGGCAGTGTAATAAGCCTTCAAATGGTTAAAAACCATAAAAGAGCGACAATTCCGATCAACCCTATCAAATTGTGTCACCAGACATCGCACCGGAACACGGTACGACCATGCGGCGGTACGGCTTTATCTGGCGGGTGGTCACTAACTACAGCTGAAGCCTACTTAATTGTCATCTGATTTGCATCATCCAGGGACCACATGTGGGGATTCAGATTGAACGTGCTTTCCCTCTGACGAAGGTGACAGCCCCAACTGGTCAGTCCCTATTGGTCTAATTTAGATGTAGTACAGAGATAGGTTATAGTTTGAATTGAAATAAAACTACTTTTTAACGGATTTTATCGCGGTTTATTTTAGATTTTAGATCCAGACGTTTCAAAGTCTTTTCAGACTTCATGTTCACGGTATTTGACCAAAATTTGACCAAAAATATTAATCAAAATGATTACTGAGTACCTACAAACATTAGATATTAACTATTTAAGTTGCGTTCCGATTTAAGCAAATTGCGCTCACAGTGTCGTGAATCTTTCGGGATCTAAAATCTAAAATAAACCGCAATAAAATCCGTTATAAAGTAGTTTCATTTCAATGTGTGATATTTGCGTAAATCTAAAACGATACTATATAGTCTGGATTTCTGGATCTACTTTTTATCCTGATACGGATACTGTATCAAAAACAGAATTAGTTTAAACGCTACAAAATATGTATGTATACAGTCATATCAGACATACAGGTACGCCCCTCTTAATAACCGGGGGTTCCCCTTCAAACGGAAATGATAGCAAAATTGTCAATATGACTGACGGAAATGGTAAAATTATTAACAATCTAACAAGACAAATTGATCCTATACAAACATAGCTCTTACGCCTACGCCTGTATTACCCAAAAGTGTAGGCAGAGGTGTATCTGTATATTACCTACTTAGCTCCCATATACGTAATTTAAGTATATTATACCTACTAAAATTCTTGGTATATTGAAAAAGATTTTTTGCTGGGCCCGAGATCTAGTGTTTAACGAACACGATTTCCACAAGACTATCGAAGCAGCCTTTTCATTACCTACTCCGTAAAGAACACTCAACAACGTACTATTGCGTTACAAAATTTGATTCCCATCACAACATTTATTAACGGTTAATTAAAATTACTTTCATTAATAAGGAAAAAATGTATGGATCTTTATGTGTCGCTTGATTTAATTAAAACTTATCTGAGAATCATCTCGAGATCACTTCAGCTTACAAGTAAAAAAACTCCTTGAAATTCTTCTATCCGTTCAAGTGCTACAAAGCGACAACATTAAGTACTACCTACCGCTGTCGCCATAGATTACTATACTAGTTCTGTTTGTGGCTTGGTACTTCGTAATACTTGCGTCAAATATTTATTACTGCTCTATTTCGTCTGAGGTTAAAATTCAAATTTCTTTATTTTCGGACAATACAATCCATTTGTTAATTATATTGTACTTATAAACAAAATAAAAATGACGGGTTGCACTCCGGGAGTGCCGGCAGAAGTGAAAACTTGATTATTAACGTTGAGCAAAGCTGTCTACTCTCCATCCGTCTTACACTTTTTCGATCAGGTCACGTGTCCTGACGCGAGTTTAAGATTTTATACCCATTACAGAAAAAGTGCTCAACGCCGCTAAAGAAGTTTTCACTTCAAAAAAAGAAAGTTAGTAAATAAAATATAATTATATTAAGACAAATATTGTATTGAAATAAAACTACTTTTTAACGGATTTTATCGCGGTTTACGTTGTAAAGTAGTTTTAACTATTTCAATGTGTGATATTCGCGTAAATCTAAGACAGTAAAATATTGTATGTTTACGAATTTAATAAACCATGTGCCATCTGCGAGATATCCCGCGCGGACGAGAACCGGAGGAATAACTTTCATTATTTACATCTACTGTCGTTCGTAACATGCTACGCAAGGATCCTAGTGGATCATCTGATAACGTACTCAACGTACGATTAGAAATAATTATAGCGCAGATATTGATTTAACTTTCGCAGTAACGTGCACGCGTTACTGCGAAAGTACATTATTGCGAAAGTTACTGCGATGTACGTTACTGCGAATGCTCTTTAATGCGATATGTTACTGCGAAAGTTCTTTAAAGCGACGATTACAGTTTCGATACTTATAGTATGTTACTGCAATGTACGTCATGTAAGAATACGTAAATTCTGGAATATACCAAACCTTGGAAAAGGTCTAATCTGGTATAATATACTTAATATGTTATATTTCGAATAAGTCAAATTCGTAATGATAATATGTCAAATCTAAGTTGGTAGATACAATGTATTTATGGTGCTTATTTATTTTAAAACAACCCAGGTCTATAAAAAAATGTATTTCTGCTGGCGTATCCTCTTCTCAATACATCAGCTGTTATTTTATACTGTCATCGCGTTCTTCTTTCGAATCAGCTGTCGTCGGAAATGTCAACATGAACGAACGAATGAACTCCGAGCACGGGTGAAGCAGTCATCTTAGAAGAATTGACACTTTTGTGTTGTCAGTTGGTTGACGTGGTGCGTGCTGACAATAAGTTCGTTTCTATCCAAACATTTTGTGAGCATTTCTCATTGAAAAGGTGGTAAAATCATTAACTAAGATATTGTTTAGCTTTCTGTGTGGTCATTTTGTGTTTCTGACGATCGCAATCCTATAGGTTCGCCGACATCAGAAGTGGGATGTTATCCAAGTTCCCCGATGTAGCCCTACTCATTGTTATTATAACAACAACAAAATTTAAACTTCCTTGCTTTTATTCAAGCCATAAAAAGTTTAATACCTAGCGGTGTATCTCCCTACATTTGATGCTTCTGGTTAATGGATGCCGCAGGAACAGTGATAGCCTGGATGCCGCTAATTAAGTGATGTCCTTGGTTAAGGGATGCCGCTGGTTAAGCCACACCCCTGGTTAAGGGATGCCGCTGCTTAAAGAATGCCACTGGTTGAGGGATGCCGCTAGTTAAAGAATGCTGCTGGTTAAGGGATGTCGCTACTTAAAGAATGCCGCTGGTTGAGGGATGCCGCTGGTTAAGCCACGCCCCTGGTTAAGGGATCCTGCTGGTTAAGGGCTACCCCTGGTTAAGGGAAGCCGCTGGTTAAAGAATGCTGCTGGTTAAGGGATGTCGCTGCTTAAAGAATGCCGCTGGTTGAGGGATGCCGCTGGTTAAGCCACGCCCCTAGTTAAGGGATCCTGCTGGTTAAAGGTTGCCCCTGGTTAAGGGATGCCGCTGGTTAAATAATGCAGCTGGTTAAGGGATGCCGCTGCTTAAAGAATGCCGCTGATTGAAGGCGGCATGGTTAAGCCATGCCACTGGTTAAGAGATACTGCTGGTTAAGGGTTGCCCCTGGTTAAGGGATGCCGCTGGGTAAGGGATGCCGCTGGTTAAGCATTGTCTCAGGTTAATAGCTGTTTAAAAATACCGCTGGTTAAGTGATGCCCCTGGTTAAGGTATGCTGCTGATTAAGTAATATCACAGATTATGGGACGCCCTCGTATAAGAACCGCCGCTGGTTAAATAGTGGCTCTGGTTAAGGTAATCCACGTTTTCCGTTGCAGCTAACGACGTAAAATAATGATGATAGTGGTAAAATTACTGTTATTAAAAACAACAGCATTAAAACTTCTTTGCTGTTATTCAAGCCACGAAAAGTTCAACACCTAACGGTTATGTGCACCTCCCTACATTTGTTGCCTCTGGTTAAGGGATGCCACCGGAAGAGGATAGCCTGGTTAAGGGATGCCGCTAAATAAGTAATGCCCTTGGTTAAGCGATGCCGCTGGTTAAAGCTTGCCACTGCTTGAGGGATGCCACTTATCAAAGGATGTTGCTGGTTGAAGGATGCCGCTGGTTAAGCGATGCCCCTGGTTATACGGTGCTTTGGTTAAGGGATAACACTGGTTAAGGGATGCCGCTAAATAAGTGATGCCCTTATTAAAGATATGCCGATGGTTAAGGGAAGCCGCTGGTTAAGTGATACCTCTGGTTAAAGATTGTCACTGGTTGAGGGATGCCACTTGTTAAGGGATGTTGCTGGTTGAAGGATGCCCCTGGTTACACGAAGCTTTGTTTAAGGGAGACTGCTGGTTTAGATATGCCGCGGCTAAGTGAACCCGCAGTTTAAGTGATACCCCTGGTTAAAGATTTCCACTGGTTGAGGGATGCCGCTGGTTAAGAGACGCCCCTGGTTAAAGGCCGGCGCTGGTTAAGGGTTGACCCTGGTTAAGAGATGTTGCTGGTTAAGAGTTGCCACTGCTTAAGCGTTGCTTTTGTTAAAGGATCCGCTGGTTAAGGGTTGCCACTGGTTAAGAAACGCCTCTTGTTAAGGGATGCTACAAGTAATGTGATGCTACTGGTAATGTGATGCTACTAGTTGAGGGATGCCCCTGGTAAAGAAATGCCCCTGGTTCAGTGATCGCCCTGGTTAAGTGCCGCCCCTTGTTAAGGTATTCTCCTAATGAAGTGATGCCACTGGTTAAGGGATGCCGTTAGGTTAAGTTATGCCCCTGGTTAAGAGATGCCGCTGGTTAAGTGACGCCACTGGTTAAGAGATACTCCTGGTTAAGGGATGCCGCCAAATAAGTGATGCCCTTGGTTAAGGAATGCCGCTGGTTAAGGTAAGCTGCTGGTTAAGTGATACCCCTGGTTAGAGATAGCCCCTGCTTGAGGGTTGCCACTTGTCAAAGAATGTTGCTGGTTACGCGATGCTTTGGTTTTTTTTTTTTTTTTTTTTCTATTACCACCAACATGGTCGGCGCCTATGCTTAAGCTTAATGTATTATTTTTCCGATACTATTTTAGTCCCCCTTTAATAGTAGGGGTAAATGGAATAGGTACACTATTTTGTTTCTTTTTTGTGTTTTCACTATTTTTCTTTTGGTCTTATATTTTTAATGTTCGTTAATTGCCGACCCTTGTTTAGGGATTCACCTGATGAAGTGATGCCACTGGTTAAGGGATGCCGTTAGGTTAAGTTATGCCCGTGGTTAACAGATGCCGCTGGTTAAGTTACGCCACTGGTTAAGAGATACTCCTGGATATGTGTTGTCACTGGTTAAGAGCTGCCCTCAGTTAAGGTATGCCGCTAGTTAAATGGTGGCTCAGGTTATGTGCCGCCTCTTGTTAAGTGATGTCACTGGGATGCCCTCGGTTAAGGTATGCTGCTGTTTAAGTGGTGGCCCTGACTAAGGTAATCCACGTTCTCCGTTGCAGCCCACGTCACAAAATAATGATGATAGTGATAAAGTTATTGTTATTGAAAGCAACAGCATTAAAATTTCTTTGCTGTTATTCAAGCTACGAAAATTTTGACACCTGAAGGTTATGTGCGCCTTCCTACATTTGATTGAAGCCGCTGGTTAAGTGATACCCTTGGTTAAAGAATGCCGCTGGTTAAGGATTCCACTGGTTAAGGGATGTCCCTGGTTAAATGAAGCCGCTGGATAAGTGATACCCCTGGTTAAAGATTGCCGCTGGTGAAGCGATGCCCTAGTTAAGAGATGTCTCTGGTTAAATGAAGCCGCTGGTTAAGCGATGCCGCTAAATAAGTGATGTCCTTATTTAAGAGATGCCGATGGTTAAGGGAAACCGCTGGTTAAGTGATACCTCTGGTTAAAGTTTGCACTGGTTGAGGGATGCCACTTGTTAAGGGATGCCGCTGGTTAAGCAGTGCCCCTGGTTACGCTTTGGTTAAGGGATACAGCTGGTTTGGGGATGCCTCTAGATAAGTGATACCCTTGGTTAAGGTGTGCCGCTAGTTAAGGGAAGCCGCTGGTTAAGTGATACCCTTGGTTAAAGAATGCCGCTGGTTAAGGATTCCACTGGTTAAGGGATGTCCCTGGTTAAGTGAAGTCGCTGGTTAAATGATACCCTTGGTTAAAGATTGCCGCTGGTGAAGCGATGCCCCTGGTTAAGAGATGTCGCTGGTTAAATGAAGCCGCTGGTTAAGCGATGCCGCTAAATAAGTGATGTCCTTATTTAAGAGATGCCGATGGTTAAGGGAAACCGCTGGTTAAGTGATACCTCTGGTTAAAGATTGTCACTGGTTGAGGGATGCCACTTGTTAAGGGATGTTGCTTGTTGAAGGATGCCGCTGGTTAAGCAGTGCCCCTGGTTACGCTTTGGTTAAGGGATACTGCTGCTTTGGGGATGCCGCTAGATAAGTGATACCCTTGGTTAAGGTGTGCCGCTAGTTAAGGGAAGCCGCTGGTTAAGTGATATACTTGGTTAAAGAATGCCGCTGGTTAAGGGTTCCACTGGTTAAGGGATGTCCCTGGTTAACTGAAGTCGCTGGTTAAGTGATACCCTTTGTTAAAGAATGCCGCTGGTGAAGCGATGCTCCTGGTTAAGGGATGTCGCTGGTTAAATGTAGCTGCTGGTTAAGTGATGCCGCTAAATAAGTGATGTCCTTATTTAAGAGATGCCGATGGTTAAGGGAAACCGCTGGTTAAGTCATACCTCTGGTTAAGTGACACCCTTGGTTAAAGAATGCCGCTGGTGAAGCGATGCTCCCGGTTAAGGGATGTCGCTGGTTAAATGTAGCTGCTGGTTAAGTGATGCCCCTGATTAATAGATGCCCTTGGTTGAAAATGCCGCTGGTTAATTGATGCCCCTGGTAAAGGGATGCCGCTGATTAAGTGATGCTACTGGCTAAGTATACCGCTGGTTAAGCGATGTCCCTTGTTAAGGGTTGCACTGGTTAAGGGATGCTGCCGGTTAAGGTTGTCGTTGGTTAAGTGAAGCCATTAGTTAAGGGATACCGCTGGTTAAATGATGCTACTGGTTAAGGGATGCGGATGGTTAAGCATACCGCTGATTAAGTGATGCTACTAGTTAAGAAACGCCTCTGATTAAGAGGTGCCACTGGTTAAGGGATGACTTGGATTAAGAGATGCCACGGGTTAAGAGATGCTGCGCGCTAAGTGATCGTCCTTTTTAAGTGATACTGATGGTTAAAGAATACCGCTGGTTAAGTGATAACAATGGTTAATGGATGCCCATAGTTAAGGAATGCTACTGGTTAAGAGATCACCCTGGTTAAGTGATGCCGCTGGTTAAGCGATCGTCCTGGTGAAGTGATGCCTCTGATTAAGTGATCGCCCTGATTAAGTGATACTAATGGTTAAGGGATACTGCTGGTTAATTGAAGCCGCTGGTTAAGGGATACCGCTGGTTAAGTGATGACCGTGGTTAAGTGATACTCATGGTTAAGGGATACTGCTGGTTAAGGAATGCCACTGGTTAAGGGTTACCGCTGGTTAGGCAATCGTAGACCAAATAGGTATAACCAGATATACTTAATCATTAACGAAAATATTATTTAGCCTTCTGCGGTGTTATTTTGTGTATCTGATGATCGGAACCCTATGGTTTCGCCGACTTATAGGTATATCAACAAATGCGCAGTATGTATCTGTAGGCACATCACTTATCTATATATCAGCTGTCATTTTATTCTGTCATCGCGTCAGCCTTTCAAGTCAGCTGTCACTCGAAAATGTCAAAATCGAACGAATGAACGCTGAGCACGGACGAAGCGGCCATCTTGGAGAGTTGACACTTTGTTTGAACTGCGTCATCATGGAGTGCGCGCGCAACTGCGTATTCAATGGATATTTTGCCTCTAGCTTTAATCCAACTGAATCTTATCGATCTGTAACCATCTTGTAGAGTTAATTGTTGTGTTACGGAGAGATCTGGATAAAGTGATTGTTGCCGTAGTTATTCAATTGGAATACCGTCTTCTTACCCGATAATTCACGCCTACTAAAGTTGTTTATTCATCCTGATTTTAGCATTATTGTCACTTAGTAACAATCACAACTACTTGTTAGGTACTGTTAGAGCACCTGGCCGCACGACTACCTGTTTGTCAAAACAAGAAGGCTATATTTGTTTTGATCAGATTTTTGATAGCTGTTGTCATGAATTTTTTAACTTCTGCTTTTTTTTGACAGAATAAATGATGACAAATGACAATTAGCGGTCTGTTCACAAGTTAGGTTTTTCTAAGAAAATATATTTTTTTATTTGTAGTGATAATAATTATTTTTTTAATTGATTTAAGAAAATTTTAATGTCGCAATACTATCACATATCGTAGAATATAAGGCATGAAATAACATTTTCGGAAAAAAGTTTTTTTTTATCAAATTATGTAAATGTCGCATCCATTATAATTTGTAAATATTATAATATTTAATAATAATTAAATACATATTCGTTTATTATTTTAAAAATTCTTAGCGGAAATAACTATTTTATCAGTTTAAAATTTCAAATATTGTATTCCATATTGAAAGAAAATATTACACTCAACTATGTGCTCCGTGGATGTTATGTTTTAATCCAATTGAATCTTCGCAATCTGTAACTATCTTGTGAAATTATTGATTTTATTATCGAGAGTTCGAGATGAAGTAACTGTTGCCTTAATATTTTATCGAAATACTGTACTGTACGCGATAATTCCATGCCTACCTAAAGATGTCTGATACCTAATCCAGATTTTAGACAAAAGCCTTCGTACAAGTATCTATTTGACTACCTTGTTTTGTTAACGACGCCGGTCCATGTCATCACAAGTACACGCCGCCATTTTGATTCGTTACATTGACGCGGATAATACATATTCCAAAATTGAAATACCTATTCCTACATTAACTACAACGCAACAGCATAATTGATAAAACTGAAATCATTTCAGTAAAGAATATTCTCAGTAACGTACATCAGAGCAAAGAAATTTCGCAGTAACATACATCGCAGTAACGTACCTACGTCGCAGTAATGAAAACCCGCTTTTATCATCTTTTATATGTTTAATATCTAGTAAAACCTGATTTAATTGATCCTAAAATACTTAGAAGACTCTATTAAACTCATTAGTTACATTAAGTTAATGCTTGAAAAATCAATCGAGCAATCTATTTTTAGATACTCAAAGATGGCACCCATTTTCCCAGGCTGCCTGGCTACCCATCTCCAAATCTCCAAAAAATATAACAAAAATTAAAACAAAACATTTGAAAACACACTCTCTTACCTGATTTACGGTAAATTCCAAATTTGAACACAGCAGCGCAACATTGTTGGATTTCAAAATTCGAATTTCGAGTAACGAAGCGCGTTTCCACGCGGAGCACCGGCGAGCGAATGGGGATAGATTGGAGGCAAAATCGATTACCCGGGACCAACCTAACGCGAGACAGAGAAAGCTACAAGCAACGTTAGAAAAGGATATAAGTTACACGTGCCACAAGAAAGAGACTGTTTTCCTTAAGTTAGAGAAGGATAGAAAATGTGGGGTAGTGTGTTATGTTAACGAGGAAAAAGAAAATTCTATTTATGCATGTGTGAATCTACCCCTAGTCATTGCCAATTTCACCAGTTATTATTCGGAAGTTTAATTACAAATCACTAGTTTAACCACCAATTTCAAAGTTTATCAAATAAGTAGTGGTTATGAATTAGGTTGATACGATTTTAAAATAAGGTTATGGAAAAAATTTCCTTTTAGAACTGCGAAGTGGTCGAGTAGGTTAAAATTGTGTGTTTTTGGCCATGTTAAACAATTTTTACAAGTATAAAATGAAGTCTTTTTCTTCAGCTCTTTAACGGATTTTCATGCATTTTACACGAATAGACAAGAATGATCCATGAGGAAGGTCTAGGGGTATAATTTGTACCCGTGCGAAGTCAGGTGGCCCAGCGGTATCAACCTCGCGTTTGATATATATGGTCACGGATTCAATCCCCGGCCGTGCCCACACATCTTAGGGTGAAATGTTTCATCGCCGCTCCTCAGTATTGGTGAAGGAAAACATCGTGAGGAAACCGGCATGTGTATCAACTGATCATTCAAAGACATGTGACATCCACCAATAATAATTGGCCATCTTTCGTGCCTAAACTCTCTCAACTCGTAAGATAGTGGAGAAAAGACCCGTGTCCAGCAGTGGGACACTATAAAAAGGGGTCGAAGTAAAGCCAGGGCGGGTTGTTAAATTCTATAAGGTGTTTGATATTTCAAAGTAAAAATTACTTTTAACCACCGACGAAACAGAAGGGTGTTATGTTTCGCGGTCTCAACTCAAGAACTCGTTAACCTCAGCGGTTGTCAGTTCTGCGGCAGATATGAACGGCCCACTGCCACTTCAGCTTACTAATCCGGTGAGCTATGTCGATTACTCTGGTTCTCTGTCGGATCACTTCATTGCGGATTCCATCCTTCACAGAGACTCCGAGCATAGCCCTGTCTATAGCTCGCTGAGCGACTTTTATTTATGGACCATGGACCATGAGTGTCCACGTTTAGACGTGTAAGTTCAATAAACCGGAATGTAAACTTAAATAAGTATATAGTTAATACCCTTATCGTAAGATGCTTGCTTTTCACGCCGCAGGTAGTGGGTTCGGTTCCCACCCAAGTGAAACATTTGTGTTATGTACATGTCTGTTGGTCTTGTGTCTAAGTGTAATTATCTCTAGAACCGCTCATTCGATCTTATTAAAATTTGAAACTTAGATAGTGTATACCCTATAGGACATAGGCTATTAATATTTTCAAAAATCATCCCCTAAGAGGGTTAAATAGAGGGATGAAGTTTGTATGCAACTTTTTATTCCTTGGCCCTATTCACTTAAAATTCGTTACACATAAACCTTTGACAAATAATGAAAAATCTGTTTTTTTATTTTTCCATAATTACCCCCAAGAGGTGTGGAAAATTAGTTTTATTTGTAAAAATTAAAGTTTCTCTGGATCTGTTTAGTCCCAAGTCCGATTCACTCCAAATTCAGCACACATAAATCTTAAAAGAAATCCTGAAACACGTGTTTTTATGGATAGATAAAAAGGCTTAATTAGTTACAATTAAAATACTTAATTAATTAATTAAAAATAATTACTATAGGCCGACCGTTTAACTCGCGTATCGCCATCTGAGGTACAAAGTCATAAAACATTAATTATACTACTTAATTATTCATAGTTACTTAAAATATTGTTTTATCAAAAAACTGAATAACATTGTTAATGTCTTTAATAACACCCCTTTTCTTTGTAAGGGGTAAACACACTAGAAAACGGAGCTGTAGTCTTTCTCGTTGCACCCTAATGCAATGCACCCTACATAACTGAAAGCCGGAGGGTTTAAATGCTGCAATCCGGCCATCGACGTATAGGGGACAGTAAAATAATGTTTATACGCGGTGTTAAGCTGTGAGATTCAAAAATTCGAATCAAATTTTTTCTTTTTTACTGAAAACCTTAAATTATTTTTTCACCTTCGTCCGTGGGAGTGCACCTTTTAACTAAATCCTCACACGTGGTCCGCGGATGGTGCAAATCAGGTGGTAATTATGTTTACTGGTAATTAACTGGTGGTAGGCCTCAGCCGTGGTTAGTAACCACCCATCAGACCAAGCCGCACCGCCATGCGGCGCGATGTGATACCATGCAGAGAGAGTGGGTCGGAATTGTTGCTCCTTTAAGGTTTCTAACCATATAGAGGCTCATTCCACTGCCACCTTCTCACCGATAATCATTCGTAATCACGAGTGAATCGGTATACTAGGTTAACTTTACCTTTGCACAAGTAGTTATACAAGCTTTAAAATATTAGTAAAAAAAGCTTAAGAGTTGGTGGATGCTTATATTTAGCATAACGGGAAATTAACGCGCTAACCTTTAATTTGGCTTTATGTTTCAACACGGGTTGCACCGGTCGTGGTCGCAAGTAGACTGCAAGGAGTCTGCTTGCGACCACAACCGTGAAGGTGAGTGCGTTAATTGCCCGTTACGATAAATATACATCTATTATATAAAATTTCCATGTCACAATGTTAGTTACCGTACTCCTCCGAAACGGCGTGACCGATTCTTATGAAATTTTTTATGCATATTCAGTAAGTCTGAGAATCGGCTGCTATCTATTTTTCAAACCTCTAAGTGTTAAGGGTTATTCACGCTTACATTTTTTTTTAAATTTATGAACGAAATTTTTAGTTTTTATTTTTTTATTATGTGGCATTAAAAAATACATACGTATTACATTAGTAATACGCGGTACGAAGTTCGCTGGGGCAGCTAGTATTAAGAATGCATCGCGAATGTTTAAACGTAGGTATAGAGTTGGTGGATGTCATATATCCTCAAATAGTTAACCATGCAGCGTCAACATTTCACACAAAGATGTGTGATGTGTGGGCACGACCGGGGTTCGTACCCGCGACTTTATATGTACCTATTTCAAGTCGAGATCTATATACGGTGCTCCATCGCTACACCTGCCCACGTGGTTTTAGGATACAAAGTAGGTTCCATAAGCGTATTACTAACTTTGCACTCCGCCCGCGCGTATTTCGCTTATTAAACATTAACCTCTATTCGCGCAGTTGGTTAAAAACTATCCTATATCCTTCCCCTTGTCTCAAACTATATCTATACCAAATTTCATCCAAATCGGTTTAGTAGTTTTGGCGTGAAAGCGCGACAGACAGACAGAGTTACCTTCTTTCGCATTCATAATATTAGTAAGGATTTAATAAAATGAGATTTTTACTATAGCAAACAAAATACACGGTTACAACACCAAAGGCAAGACTTCAAGATCAGTGTTTCACGAACGATTTTTCCCTTAGACCACTTTAAAAAAAATTCTGGTTCCAGTGGACCCCATAAAGCTACATTTCTACGATATTCTAAAATCTCGACTTTTTTTTTTTAAAAATGTTTTATCTAACTAAGGTATTGTTGCTGTTGAATTCCAATCACTAATTAACGGTTTTCAAAAAATTAAAAGTACCTAAAATTTGATTGTTTGATTGATTGTGCTCTGTATGGATGTCAAAAAAAGTAAAGTTGGCCAATCCAAAATATGATCCGATCCAGGTTTACTTTTTTGACACACATGTACACATGTCTACACGTCAATTTAAAGTTAGGTACATTTACAGTATAAACTGATTTCACTTTGTAAAAGATTTACGTACAACGAGAGGTCAGCTTATACAGAAAATGTATATTTTAATTAGGAAGTTCCCCATTCGCAGTCGTGAAAATAAATATATAATAATATTTTTTGTAGTATTATTATTATTTTCTTTTTTTTTTCAAATATTATTGTGTAATTAATAGTTTTCTGACTGGGTCTCCGCCCGCACGTATGTTTGGTATCGCGCTTAAGCATTAAGCATTTTTTTTGGATGTTCAATAAAAAATATCCTTTGACCTACCCCGGATCTCAATCTATCTCCGCACCAAATTTCATGCAAATCGTTCAGGCGTGAAACTAGACAGACAGGCGTTACTTCTGCAACAACCATCATTTTCAATTTATCTGACCCCAGTGGAGACTCCTGTGGACTTCTGGGGCTCCATCTGGCCACTTTGGGAATCAGTGACATAGTTAATATTGGATCAAAAATGACCGTGTCGGTTATTATTACTCTTTTTAGAGGGCCCCAATGCTTTAGTCTCTAGGGAAAATCTTTGGCACAGCTTAAAAACAATCATACCAAAGACTATCACCGACATCAAACAGGTTTTAAAAGCAACACCGTACCGCGGAAAAATTCCGCATGCATGAATTCCGCCATCTTGTTGAAAATAAACTATGAATGATAACTTTTACCTGGGAATATTGCCATCTAGCGGCGAATAGGGAAACTAATATCTATGAGTTTTATGCAACCCATAGAGAATGACTTCGATGTTTAATATTTTTAAGAAATGACATTTGTGGCTTTCCAGCGATGCTGTCAATAACTATTATGGAATTGAATAAATCGACTAAATCTTAAATTGAATCAATTAACAGTTCTTTAGTATTGTATACGATGACTATTATTGACCAAATAGCAATCTAAAATTGACTGATTCATAAGTACTAAACTCATAAACTGGTTGCACAGGCTTCAAAGGCGGTGTAATGAATTGTCAACTAATTATAATTAGGTCTGAAGGTCTAGTAATAGTCCCATCACTACCCGTGACGCAAAATTTCGTTCGAAATATAAGCAAAAGTCAAACGAGCGAGCGAAACTGATGCCTGATCCGGGGATTCCCCCCAAATTAGAGGAAATTTATGAAATAATATTTTAGTAAAGTTATGAATATCTGCACTTGCATCAAAAAAGTATTATCTTTTGTTCTATTATTGTAACGAAAAATTTTGCACTTGCTGCGCTCACTTTTTATTAGGCTGTATTATGACAAGCAAGATTGATCCTTTTATGAAAATAATATTTCTGTATTGTCCGCCAGATAAATCCTAAAAATATTGGATAAAAAACATCATAAACAGTATGAATTATTAGAAATGTGGTTACATTATGTCATACATAAATACATAAAAACCATAAATAAGCGTGACATCACACAACATTTGAAAAAAACTTTAATAAATTATAATTATCAATCAAGACATTACAAGTTACCTACATGGGTTGGACAGTTGGACTTGAGGGTATCGTGACATGGTCATCTGGCAACACTGTAGCGAAGCCAGCCAAGGAAGCAGGTCCCCACTCCCTACCCCAAGCAAGTGTCAGTTTGGTTGGTGTCAGTGAGAATCACAAACAAATTGTTTTCAGTTTTCTGCCATTGAACACGTTTAAAACTAGTTTGAAAGTAACTACGTAAAATACGAGTGTTATAAACTGAAAATCTATTAAAGATGGCTGTAAGTATTATTAATAGCATCCTTTTCTTTAAGATTATGTACCAGTTACTATTCTACAACACCGGTGTTCAGGCATAACCTAACTTTTTCCATACGTTTTTTTCCAATTTTCAACCAATAATAAATGATTTCTGTGTTATAAACTTGTCTAAAACATCAAATTTGTGTTTATTTAGTCAATAGCTGCAGCGCAAACACAAGAGGTGCGCTCAATTACGCGCATTGAGCGAATTGGAGCACATTCTCATATACGCGGTCTCGGTCTCGATGATTCCTTGGAACCCAGAGCGATCTCCCAGGGTATGGTGGGGCAGAAGATGGCTAGGAAGGCCGCTGGAATTGTCCTACAGATGATTCGAGAAGGTATATCGATAAAATATTAGTTCAATAGGTCTGGTTTCCATGGCGACGTGTATTGTAGCTTGTGAAGTCATGGCATGCTTTGTGAATTGGTTGCAAGCAAAGATGAAACCCTAGGTTTGATACCCATGTCAGTCTCGAAGTTGTAACTTTTCTATAAATATGACTAAAACAACATTTTCTTAAACAAAGTCCATCTGCGTAGATGAACAAATATCTATTTTATAAATGGGGAGTCTGCCTCCATGTGGCAGTGTATTTATTTACACACATATTATGTTTTAAAAGATATAATTTTTTTTTACCAGTAATGTAAATTCTACTTGACCACAACTTGCCAGTTGCTAATCAATTATATCTACAATGAAATGTGCACACCCAGAAAATACTGATTCACTCGTGACTTGAATTATATTATTTACTAGCTGACCCAGCAGTCTTCTGCCATGCTTCCTTTTTCCAAACAGGTGTTGTGTTCTTTTTTTTTTCTATTTATTTCTCGAGTTTCATCACAATTGACGATGCCACTACAATAATTTTTACAATGAATTTAACTAACATATAAGTAGGTATAGCTTATTCAAACACGCATTAAAAACCAGGAGTTGCCTTTAGGGGCAGCTTCTAATTTTTAATGCGTGTTTGACCATATCTTCTAAATATCTGATGAAAAGAAGAAACTGACTGACTGACATATCAACGCAGAGCCCAAAGCCCTGGGTCTGGAGACTCCAAATTTGGCACATAGGTTCCTTATGGGGTCTAGGGGTGCACTAAGAAAGGATTTTATTATTGATGTAAGGAATTATTATTTAAATACCTTATAGAACAAACATATACTTCTACAGAAGAAATGTTATTAATTAATAAATAAGAGTTGGTAAAATAACTAAATATATATATTAGATTATATAAACTTAATTATATGATAACTTTTATAATATTGATAATTTTTGTAATATGACACAGGGACACAGGGGTTCACCCTAGTTCAGGTATACACATAACTCTGTTTTTATTTTATAGTTAGTTTTAATCTCATGTTGTACCTTTTAAACCTAATAAACAATTATTATTATTGTTATTATTTTTCGAAACTCACCCTTTAAGGGGTGAAACGGGGTTCCAAAGTTTGTATGGAGAAACAAGATTAGTGAGATCAATTTCGCGGGCGGAAGCTTGTTTAATATATTAATAGTATAGTTTGCCAATGGGTTTGATAAATTAATATTGCACCAATTTGATTTCTAAGGTTGTCATTTCGAGTACATCTCATATAAATGTGATAAGTGTCTTCATCTTCATTGCACACACTACAGAATGGGGAAGTAGTTTTCTTCATTAAATAAGCAAAGGGCTATTGTGTTATTAATCTATTTATTTGACAAAGTAACAAAATATAAACTTTTCACATACTAAATAATTTCACATTATAAATTCTATTTCAATAACAACCAAGCACAACATTCAAATTCATTATATTATTAAAAAAATACTCTATGTCCTTTAATTTAAGCCAATAGCACACATTGAAAAAAAAATATTTTATAAAAGATTTTTTATAAATATTGACTTTTAAAGTCTTTCCAGACTTCATGGTCATGGGTGTCCATCCAACTCTAATATAACAAACATTATACATAATTATATTAGTTCTTACTGCACCTTTTCACAGCTAGAGTAAGTTGCTAATACTAAAACATTCAGATATTTTCTCAATCTTATAGGTAAAATAGCAGGTAGAGCAGTGTTACTAGCAGGCCAGCCAGGCACTGGCAAAACTGCTATCGCCATGGGATTGGCACAAGCACTAGGGCCGGACACACCCTTCACAAGCATGGCAGGTAAGCTATCTAGCAAATTGTTTTTTGGTCTTTTGTTACGTACGTTTTTAATTAATATTTTATTCATTACAAAATCAGTAAATTAAGAGCGATCTCTTCGTTATAAGATCGATGACAGCGCGGCGTAACTTAGCGGCCAGTTAGGGTCATTGACCGCAGTATACAGTGGCGAGAGGGCGACCGTACCCTTAGTATCAACAGCAAACATCTTTTGTTAGCGATTACTTAATTTTGTAATACAAACATGTCAAAATAAAATTTGTTTCAGTTTATTTTTTCTGAACAGCGCTTACGCCTGTATTACCAGCAGATGTAAGTAGATGTGAAAATCTCCGACATTTTGACTGCTATGTATAAAACCTATTCAGATCTGCGCAGTAGCTGTGGGTAGAGAAATCTGAGTGGTTATGCGATACACCTCCCCATGCTAGTAAAAAAAATTCCTTTGGTTTTTTAAGTTCATATCCCCAGCTAATATCGCGCGGTATGTTCCTGTCTACCCAAAGCACCAGCGAAAACTGTGCAGATCTATAGACCTTTACAATTCTCCACTTCGAACTGCCGCTGTTTAGATTGTTTCACATTTGAAGTCTACCAAGGCGTCGGAAATGAGTGAAACTCTTCGAGTGAATAAACCTATATTTTATTTCAGGATCTGAAATATTTTCTCTGGAAATGAGCAAAACCGAGGCGCTTACGCAAGCTATTAGAAAGTCTATTGGCATACGTATCAAGTAAGTAACAACCAAACTTTAAACTAGATTTTGACGGGCCGGTGTCGTTGGTGAATACTTGCTTATCACGCCGCTGGTCATGGGTTCGATTCCCACCAAAAACAGATATTTTTGTGATGTGAACATGTCTGTTTGTCTTGAGGCTGAGTGGAATTATCCTACTTCCTACTAATAAAATATTCTGGGACATTAACACACACGGTCACCTGGTCCCAAACTAAGCAGAGCTTGTGTTATGGAAACCAGATAACTAGTATATACTATACATATAATACTTTTCTTTTGTAAATATACACTTATAGTAGATATTTACACCCAGACTCGACACAAACACAAATGTTCATCACTAATGTTTGTATCGGGTGGGAATCGAACCCACGACCTGCGGCGTGAAAAGCAAGTATCTTACCGACCACGCCACCGACCCGTCTAATATTTTAAACGCGAAACTTTGTTAGAATGTATAGAATCTAATTTTAAGTGATTGGGTATCTTATTATATTAGAATTATATTTAAAAAAGTTATTATTTTTGTGTAATCATTATTATTCTTACGTTATTATTATGTAGTGGTAACAACCCCGAAACACAGGTTCCACCTAGTTCGGGTAATAATGTAATTATACTAGCTTACTATAACTGTTTCCGATTGATATGTAAAATGACGACTTGAATTTAATAAATTTTATTTTATTTTATTTTATTTTTATTATTTTATGGATGTCTGGATGTATGTTTGTTACTCTGTCACATAAAAACTACTGTATGGAATTATGTTCAGAATTAACATACGTAATATGCGGGCTAAGCCGAGTGTAAAAACATACTTACTAGCAAAAGCTACCATGCGTTTCAAATAATAATAGGACTGGAAATCCGCCATCTTGGACCGGAATGCGCAACAACTTCACATTCCATATAATTCATTCTTGGATTTAAATAATCACAAAATGACATCTAGATTAAAAAAAATAAAAATGCTGTTCGAGTAAGATTGGACATTTGGAGTCGATTTTTTTTGTTATGAACATGTTTTATTAACTCGCGACGAAAAAAACGGGTGTCATAAGTTAAAACGTGTGTTTATATCCGTGTATATGTATTTGTGTACAAGTTTGTGGTATCCTAGCGCGAAAATTTACTTAGGTAGGTAGCTGTATGTAACTACATACCTAAGTAAGTTTATCTCCATAAATCACATTTCCATACATTTTAAAATAATATTATTGTCTGTGGTTTGATATTTTGTGCTGACGCTACTTTTGCTTGGTTTTTGGTATGAAGTTAGCCTCGAGTCCAGTCCTATTGTTATTTGAAACGCATAGTAAGTATGTATTTACAAAAGAACATTATGCAGTTATTTTGCTGTCATAACACTTAGCCATTAGCTTAGTTTGGGATCAGATGACCATTGTGTTAATATCCCTGAATATTATTATTAATTACTAGCGGACCCCGCAGACGTCCTCCTGCCCGGTTAAACAGTGCCATCTACCGGGTCCGAAAATAGATTACATCCGACACTCAGACCTACCGAACATAGTTATAAGAATTCATAAAAATCGGTCAAGTCGTTTCGGAGGAGTTTTTATTTATTTTTCTCTGCGTAAGAACCATCCTCGTACTTCAAGGAATATTCTAAAAAAAGAATTAGCGTAATCGGTTCAGCTGATCTCGAGTTATGTGCTTACCAACACATTTTGCTATTCATTTTTATATTATAGATTAATTTTAATTAATTGAATATTAATTTCCAGAGAAGAATCGGAGATAATAGAAGGGGAAGTGGTAGAAGTCGTGGTGGAGAGAATGGGTGGTACTGGTGGCGCTAAGTCTGGTAAACTGACCCTAAAGACCACGGATATGGAGACAAACTATGATATGGGGTTTAAAATGATCGACTCGCTTCTCAAAGAAAAGGTAGGTTGTCATAAACCATCTAAGTTTAGTATTTACATAAATTCACGCGAATATCACACATTCGAAATTATACTACTAAAACTATTAACTTTAAGTACTCGTTACAGTGTTTCCAATCGTTTATTTAACTTTTGACAGCTCGGAGTTCTTTAAATAGATCGTTTAACTCGCGTATCGCCTATCGCCAAGATTCTGACTCCTCAAGCTGCACAGACAGTGATGATGATTCAAGCGATATGGATATTAGTGACGAATAGTCTTACATTACTTTTATCAGTGGTTAAATTGTTCTTTAAAAGATTTAATTAATGTTTTAAGACTTTGTACCGCAGATGGCGATACGCGAGTTAAACGGTCGGCCTATATAATTATAGGTCTATATAATATAGTGATGCCCAGATGCGTTACTGTTTCAATTACTTTTAACAATCAATTTGAGTAGTTTTATTTCAATGTGTGATATTCGCGTGAATTTAAGAAAATTCTTGTTACCCAACTGCACAAAATACGGGTGATGTTGTTCATATTTAAAGAATGTGACGATTTCAGGTTCAAGCCGGAGATGTTGTAACCATAGACAAGGCCACTGGAAAAGTCAACAAATTGGGACGCAGTTTCGCTCGCGCAAGGGATTACGATGCTACCGGTTAGAAATAAATATAATAATATCTCTATGCAAGGTGCAACGGAGAGGGTTACCATGCCTCAAATTCTACATTATTTGAACCATATGCAATAGAGTGACGTTTAAATTCTTTCATACCAGTTTGGGGGCTGAGTCACCTTCGTCCGTGGGTGTACACTGTACACCTTTAATTGAATCCCCACACGTGGTCCCCGGGTGGTGCAAATCAGGTGACAATCAACTGGTGGTAGGCTTCGGCCGTGGTTGGTGACCACCCACCAGACAAAGTCGCACCGCCAAGCGGACGATGTCTGGTGACACAATGCAGAGAGGGTGGGTTGGAATTGTTGCTCCTTTGAGGTTTCCTTGGAGGCTCATTCCACTGCTACCTTCTCACAGATAATCATTCGTAATCACGAGTGAATCGGTATACTAGGCTGGTGCGTTCCATCGTAGACTACATCATTGCTTAACATCAGCCAAGTTGTAGTCAAGCGCCAGCCTAGCGCTGAATAAAAGTTCTATCTATTATGCCTCTCTTATTTTTATGCTATATAATACATCCTCTTTTGTTCCATATGGGTAGGGCTCCCATTTATTCAACTCTGACATTTAATTATTTTATTCTTCATCATGTGGCACAGGTTGGTCTTTGATGTGAAACATCTTCATGACACATCTTGGTGTGAAGTGAATTGTTTCGTCACCGCTGCTCATATAGTTGTAAGAAAACATTGTGAGGAAACCTGCATTTCTAAGATCTAATCATTGGAGGGCATGTGACATCTACCAACCTGCACTTGGCCAGCGTATGTTGATTAAAGCTTGTAAGAGAGTTTAAAGACGACTCATGCCCGTTGGGACATTAAAAATGGTTGAAATGTTGATGTCAAAAAAAGGTTATTAATAATAATTGTTATATTACAGGGCAGCAAGCTCGCTTCGTTCAATGTCCCGAGGGAGAGTTACAGAAGCGTAAGGAAGTTGTCCACACAGTCACTCTTCACGAAATTGATGTGATCAACTCCAGAACCCACGGATTTTTAGCTCTCTTCTCTGGTAAGTCCAATTTTCTATCATCTATATCAATACTAAGCGCTTCAAATAAGAATAGGACTGGACTCGCGGCTAAGTTCCGACCAAAAACCTAGCAAAAGTAGCGTCAGCAGAAAATATCAAACCACAGACAATAATATTATTTTAAAATGTATGCAAAAGTGATTTATGTAGAAAAATGTACTTAAGTATGTAGCTACATACCCATGTAAATTTAGGAGGCCACAAACTTGTGCACAAATACATAAACACGGATATAAACACACGTTTTAACTTATAACACGGCTTTTTTTTGTCCGAAATTAGTAAAATATTTTTATATTTAAAAGAAATTGACTGACAGACATATCAAGCCCAATGTACAGTCTTAAACTTACTTTTGTACGTACATGTTTTGCTGACACTGCTGCCTACACCGGGCACGTGTCACTATACTTAATTTTATAAATTTACTAGCGATCCGCCCCTTCTTCGCACGGGTGCAATGTGTTTGTACGGTTAGCAACCGCACATTGTACTTTGGCCTAGTTATTTTACTGCTGATTTAGTAATTTGTAATTATCTTAATACATCACGAACGTAAGTGCGTCAGTTCGTAATAAGCTAACATTGAACTCGGTCAACATTTTAACATATTTTAGTGTAGCAGTTACGGTGTACAATAAACATTTTATTTTTTATAACTTTAACATTTTTTATTATTGAACATTAACATTTTGGAACATTAACATTATTGTGAGGGCATCAACTCTTACAGTGTTAAACTTTTAAACCTTCCTCTGGAATCACTCTATCTATTAAAAAAAAACCGCATCAAAATCCGTTGCGTAGCTTTAAAGATCTAAGCATACATAGGTATATAGGGACAGAAAAAGCGACTTTGTTTTATACTATGTAGTGATTAATTTAGTGTGCAATCAATCGCGACGCGAGTAATATTACAGAAAGGAATCGCCTACAGTTTTACGTGTCACTTCTAACTTAACCTATCAATAAACGTGGTTACTTTAACTGTGATACTTTGATCTGTGTTCAGTTTTTTGGCAACCTTGGCGCCTCCCGTCACACTGTAGGAATATGGTCAATGCTGAAACAGTGCTGGCGTTAGGGGGGGGCGCGATGGGGTGACGGCCCGGGGCGCCAAATTTGGGGGGCGCTGAGGTCTGGGGCATCGAACATCGAAATACATCGTATCTAGTCTAAATAACATTAGATATACATCACTATTCGTTTCTTTTATCCGCCTCCCAAATCTGAACATAAACTACGTTGACATTGGGTCAGCAAGAAATTAATACTCTATAATGATTTCCTTAAGTGGGCGCCTAAATATTACTGCCCGGGGTGTCAGTGGCCCTAACGCCGCTGCTGTGCTGAAAATCAGTGCTGTGGGTCGCCTCTAGTAGGCACTCAGTGTTTACTGAGCAATGTCCATGTTTGACACGGATGGGTCACGCTCACTCTTTGATTTTTTTTAATCATTTGAATCTGTGTGTCCTGTCTCTGTCAAATAAATGTTTTTGTTTCTTTTGCTTTCTTTTTTTCTCTGCGCACTCTATAACATCTCCAAGTGTACAAACTGTACCGAATTAGTACCGTTGGGTCTAGAGACTAGAAATTAGGCATATAGGTTCATTATGAGGTCTAAGGGTGGACTAAGAAAGGATTATTCAAAACGTGGACTGTGGTTAGAAATATCCACAAAATGTTTGGATAGATACGGATGCCTTTTTGTAACATCAAATTTGTTTTGCACACACTGCGTGTACACCCAGCCAACAATGACAATCACAGGCGAGCTACCTGAGTGATATTGACGTCTTGTGTGTTTGACAAATAAAAAAATGAAAAAAAAACACATCTTTGACAGGTGACACTGGTGAGATCAAATCTGAGATCCGCGAGCAGATTAATAGCAAAGTGGCTGAGTGGCGTGAAGAGGGGAAAGCTGAAATGATACCTGGGGTCCTGTTCATTGATGAGGTAAAGTAAATCATTCTGTGTCCACGCGTAAAAGACCCCTATTTACTGTTCCCCATACTAGGCCAAGAAAAAAATCCTTTGAATTAGGATCTGGCCACTCATACAAGGATTTAGTCATAACCCATGATGATAGTTAGATGTTTTCCACCATTATTTACCTAATTTTAAGAAATTCATTCACGATTGTTCAGCTGCTCCTAGGGACCTGCCTAGTTCTAGTGGCAAATGATGTTTATGTGGCATCATTAGCCACTTGTATTGGGTGATAGTAATTATTTTTCTTTATTTAATTTTTATTTAAGAACTTTTACTCGTTGATTTATGGCAAAAATTTTTAATAATTGTTTTTGTTCTTTTTTATTATTATTATTTTATTTTCAGCCTCTGTAATAATATTTCTTATTTTTTTTCTCTTTTTAAATTGCATGCTCTTACATGGTGTCACCAGACGCCGGAACACAGCAAGGCCTCTTCACGCAACCACGGCCGAAGCCTCCCACCAGTTATTACCGGTTGTTACCAGTTTATTGTCACCTGATTTGCACCACCCGGGGACCACGTCCAGATCCAAGGCGACTCAGCCCTTATAATCAATTCTTACCTATTGTTATAATAATTATAATTTTATCCACAGGCTCATATGCTAGACATAGAATGCTTCTCCTATCTAAACCGTGCACTGGAATCTGAAACCGCACCTGTAGTAATGATGGCTACTAACCGGGGAATCACCCGGATTAGAGGCACTGACTACCGCAGTCCACACGGGATTCCCCTTGACCTGTTGGACCGCATGATAATAGTGCCTACATCGCCGTATTCACATCAGGAGTTGAGAGAGATACTTAACATCAGGTGAGATTAAGTTTATGTTACTAACAAGCTCCAGCCCGCGTGTTCCCCGTTTCACCCCCTTAGGGGTTGAGTTTCGAAAAATTGGCCTTTAGTACACCCCTAAAGTGCCCTTATACTGAACCTATGTTCCAAATTTGAAGTCTCTAGACCCAGTGGTGTGGGTATGTTGATATGTCAATCTCTTTTAATATATTTGGACTAGCTGCCTCAGCGAATTTCGTACCGCGTATTTCTCACCTTTTGCACCTTCCTTAAAAAAATAGGGGTTGGTGATAGAAGGGTGAAAATTTAGGGTTATATGCATTTTTTAAAGCCACATTAAATTTGACATTCATTTATACATATTATTATTTTTAATTTGTCCAAAATAAAATGTTAGGTGTGGATAACCTTGTCACTTAGGGGTATGAAAAATAGATAGTAGCCGATTCTCATAATATTCTCATCTGAATATGCATATAAAAATTCATAAAAATCGGTCAACCCGTTTCGGAGGAGTATGGTAACTAACACTGTGACACGAGAATTTTAATTAGATTTTGAGATTTACTCCAGCGCTTCAGATTAAAAGATTGTCGTATTCTTTTTTTTTTTCATAAAAATGTTGGCTCTGGCTGAATATTTTTTCTTAGAAAAAATCCAGCTGCTAAACCGGTTGACGTTTTTTTTTTTTAAATTTTTATTGACTTTGGTTGTTTGGATCTTATGAGCCTAACGGCTGTCGGCAGAAGGGGTGTTACCAGAACTGATATATATATGTTTACTTTCAGATGTGAGGAGGAAGACTGCGAGATGTCAGCTGACGCACTGACAGTGCTTACCAGAGTCGCTACAGAGACCTCGCTTCGTTATGCGATACAACTTATTACTACAGCCTCACTCGTATCTAAACGACGAAAGGCTCCTGAAGTTAGTATAATCTGTACAGGGCGACTGCCGAGCTTTACTCGTTTTTTTTTTGGAAATTATGTTCAAGGGCTCCCAGTAATAGTTTTTGTTTTTCTCACAAAAAGAAGGGATCAAAATCAAAAAAGACTTTTTTACCCTATCATTATTATCTTCACACAAAATTATTAACAAAACTTACCAACCGTAGACCGAACAATATGTTGCATCGCTTACAAGTTAAATATGGGACGTTAATTAAGGATTACGTTATGCTTTCTGGTTAACAGGTGAGTATGGAAGATGTGAAGAAGGTGTACTCGTTGTTCCTCGACGAGCACCGTTCGGAGCAGTTCCTTAAAGAGTATCAAGATGAATTTATGTTCAATGACGGATCTGGAGGTACAGCACGCACCAATAAGCAAACGAATCTAAAATGGCGGCAGTAATACTCGCACGATACTCGCACGTTATCGCTTTAGTCACACACATTGGTACAGCACACCAAAAAGAACTTAATTTTGACCATGTATTCAATATTAGGCATTACGTTTTAAGTTGTAGGATAATACAGAATCGCTGTTTTCGAGTGAATTCAACACTTGCTTTGCTTTTTAGGTCTTTATTTTTTTTTTATTTTTTTTTATGTTTACTCTTGTTTTTGCTGCCGTTGAACGTCGCCGGCGCAGGCTTTAGAGACCGTTTTGGAGCACGAGTTATATTGCATATAAAAATGAATATTAAATTTATCATTATGCCCCATTGAAAGGCGTAGTACAAAGTATCGGTCTTATTCATAAAAATCATAAAAGACTTTATAGTTAAAATGGTCTTTGTCTCTTTCTTAATTTTTTTTTAATTTTTTTTCTTACTTTTGTTTCTTACTTTTTTATCTTACTAGTATAAATGTCAAGATGACAGACAAAGACAACCGAATTATATACCTATTTTAACTATAATGAGCTAAGAAGTATGAATACGGGGTAAGACTAAATAGTCGCCTCTGCTCGCTCTCCAGGAGATAGTTTCCTATTTTTTGAATTTGGTTATTTTGATTTTCAGATGCCTCTCAGACTATGGAAGTTTCCCAATAATATTTAAAGAATATCATAATTTCTATTATTATAATTAAAATAAAAACACTTAAAAATATATTAGTCTTTTACTTCATATTAATATTTTATTAAAATTGAGGGCCAAAGAATGCGGCATCTTAGTAAGGTGCACGTCCGCAACAGTGCATTGAGATCATACTAGAACATTTTAACACGAACTGTTACACTGGCGAGTTCATAGTGCATTTCACACGGGAGGTTATACGTATCTCCTAGTACCAAGATTTCTTCTGCCAGTTTTTGGGGGAGGTGAGGTAACCGCGTACAGCACACAACTAAAAGTTTGAAGAGTACAAATGCACACGTAAAGCTGCAATTTGCGTACTTCCCGTGTTAAATGTTCTAAGAGCGGTATAGTAGATTAATACGATCCTTATAGTCGATTAATTTCGAACATCACTATTTTTTCTTAGATTTATTTTCTGTGGTTACTGGTTACTTTGTCTTTGGTCGTCTGTCAATTACTTGTCAGACAATTCTAAATCCGACATTTTGGTGAATACCTAATTTGAGAAATTTAACGCTAAAGTACCTATCAGCAAAATAATCATGTTTGCCATCAGGAATCTGCTCAGGACCAATCCCCAGGTTATCAAAAATGCAGTTCAGGCCAGAAACATGAGTGTAATCGCCACTCCGGCAAGAAATAAGGTCAGCCGTGGTGTAAGTATATTTTGCTATTTCTCCTTGTTTTTACAATAAATCGTTTGTAGAATGGTAAAAATACGACCTAATTAGGATTCGTAATGGTAAATTTGAATTAAGAAATTACTTTTAGTGCCGGAAAATAGGTAAAACTAAGTTAGCAATTACGTAATGTAAGAGGACAAAAGATAGGTTATCTACAACAGTCCCCGTCTGAATGGTGGAACCACATCAATTATATCATCTTTGCACTTAAACATACAAGAACCAAGAGTATAACTACGGTACTTGTTAGTAGGTTTAGTTATATAGTTCGTATCTGTTTTTTTTTACATATATTCTAAAGTGGACAGCCATTCTGACGTCAGGAAGGCGAAACGAACTACTATTGCTGACTTTCCACAATAAATACCGATATAATGTCTAGCCAATTAGTTAGTTAGTTAGTTAAATTAATAATTCTATTTATCTATCAACAGCTACCACCTAGGAGCTGGTAGAAATATTCAAAGTGCTGAGAATTATCTGATTTGTTATCATGAACTTTCAGAAAGTTCTGATACAATTTTTTTTTTCACCCCAATCTCACTGGGTGTAAGGGAATAGACTGCACATTTGTTTGCAGAAACTTGTAGCCTAAATTATTTCTTGAACTCTTAATATTAAGAGAAGTAGAGCACTCCACTGTAGAGGTACCATCCACTTTACAGAATACACAGCGTGTAATAACTGATGGTTTTGTTCCTACCTGTGTATAAGTAAGGTAGAAAGTGACTGTGTAGGTACCGCCCACCTTACAGAATACATAGCGTGTGATATTAACTGTTGGTTATGTTCATGTGAATAAGGTGGACAGTGTCTGTGAAAATTTGAAATGTTGGCAATAGAGGAGTGATTGGATGACTCTGGATTGAGCAAAAAATCTTCTAATATACTTAGAGAATCATAGTTGCAGCGGTAACCACAATGTGAATAATCACCTCTGCCTCCACCTTTGGGTAAAACAGGCATGATTGCTGTGTATACTAAATGTAAATTTAGTGGTTACTAAAACAACTTAATTTTTTTTACAGGAATTGTTGTTCCTATCATCTTTGATGGTAGTAGGATGGTGTACGATCCCCGCCTGGGTGCTGGTCAACATCAAACACTACAAGAACAAGGAATAAATATTGTGTAGCACTTTGTAGATATTCAGTTTATTGTTTAAGTAAATGTTTTAATTTAATCAAGTAATTAATGTTTCATTTTTTCCTCCATGACACTTTGGGCATGACTAACTAAGATTAACTGGTGGCAGCAAAAATAGAAGCTTACTTAACTGGTGGTAAGCTTCGACCGTGGTTATTGACCATCCACCAAAGTCGCACCACCAAGTCGCCCTGCCATGTTCCATTGCGATGTCTGGTGACACCATTTAAGAGGGTGGGTCTGAATAGTTGCTCCTTTCTTGTTTCTAATCATATGGAGCTCCATTCCACTGCCACCTTCCTTCCTTCTCACCGAAGATGATTCATAATCACGAGTGAATCAATATAGTAGGCAGGTGCGTTCCATCCTAGACTACATCATTGTTTTACATCAAGCAAGTTCTAGTCGAACATGCGTATTTCAGAATTTAAAAAAGTTGAGATTTTGATTCTGTTGAAAGAAAGGGATGAGATGCTTAAAACATATTATGCCACAAGACGTAAGCTATATTGCTTTATAAAACTGCTTTTCAAAACTACCGAACTGATAGAGTTAGTTTGAGACCCAGGGAAGGATGTAATACAAAAAGAGGTTAATGGTTAGCACAAAAGGTTAATCGTTAGCTACGCGCACGGAACGGACGGAAAGCTTATTTAATATAATCATCACTTCACTACATAGTATAAAACAAAGTCGCATTCCTTTCCCTTATATCTCTATATGCGCTTAAATCTGTGAAACTACGCAACCGATTTTCATGCGGTTTTTTTTATCATGTAGAGTCATACATGCATAATATAGTAGAAAAACACTGATAATTTTAGATGTTTCTGATGCGATGCAGCGATGTTGTAAATTAATAAATTGTTTGTGTTTACATTGCAAACGCCGGCTAAACCCCCCTAAAGTAACTATAACTACTGTAGTAGGTAGTAACTTTATACTAAAAGGCGCGTATGCACCTTTACCTGTAACAGGTAAAGGTGCATACAATCGCGCCTTTTTCCAATAGTAGGCGGATAGGTACTATAAAATAGGTAGACAAAACGCGGTCATGGAAAAGTTGTTTGCTACGAAGTCTATTGTAAAAGAAAGTAGTCTGAAGTAGCCTGGGAGCTATAACACTCTCCCTTAAATCCCTGCATGCCCCTAACCGTAAGGTTCTGATGCTATCAGTCAATCAATACAGACAGGTCTTTAGGTGGGATTACTACGTCTCTCCATAGTCTTTTAAGGACAACGGCCTTTGTGGCATTCCTTTAGACATAGGTAACAACAAGGCGCCGCGCCGTGCGTGCGTTTAGATTCCCGAGTGAGGCAGAGCAGGCCTTTAGAAAAGTTAAAGGTTACTAGAGCAAAGCGATAACAAAAGACGAAAAACAACAAAATATATGGAATGCGTTATGTTGATTTTGTCAGCAGATGTCGAATGAGTCAGCCGTGCATGGCCTTACAATTAGTTACAATGCGACATTTATGAGGAATGTTTTATTTCGCGAGGCGCTCTTATTGATTTTATGTCGCTCTAGCTTCCGCCCATGGCTTCGCCCGCGTGGTACATATTGCGATTAAAAGTAGCTTGTGTGTTAATCCTGATCATAATCTATCTCTGCGCCAAATTTCATCCGATTCTGTCCAGTAGATTTTGCACGAAAAAGTAACAAATATGTAGGATGATTAAATTCAACTAAGTACGCTCGATTTGCGCTGGGCTGATAACCGCTAGGTTCTCAATAGTCTGTAGGGCAGACCAAAGAGTAATCGAAAAAATCGATTATCTGTATTTAATGTCGCATCCGTACCCTAGTAATCATCACAGACTTCTAAAAGAACCTATCGGTTGTAAGTGTTGTAACTATATTTTTATTGATTGGCAGTGTTTGACTTGATCGGCCGAGTTTGGCCGTTGATGGCCAATTATAGAAAGGGTCAAGGGGAAAGCAAGCCGTTAGAAATCCTAGCCAAGTGGCACTTTAGTTAGATAAATCAACTTCGTCTGCTACCAATAAAACGTAGTGTTATATTTTCAATGGCTACCAACTTATGACATCACGAACAAAACGCTCAAAAACTCAAAATGGCGGCATAAAGGGAACAAAATGGCGGATGTTTGTTTATCAGCTGGCTAAAATAAAGACAACGTGCGACGGGCGTGAATGCACAGACTCATTGAGTAACACAGAACACTACGTTTTACACAAACAATGTGAATGTGACAGAGAGACATGTGTTGTTTTGAATTGATGCCGTGTTTCTGGTGTGTAAGATTTTAGTGTATTTTGTGCAAAATGCATAAACTTGCACTATTGTGGGCTGCGCATAATGAAGAGGCTTGGTTACGGCGACGGCAAAGAAACGTGAATCGCCAGTGTTTGGAGAAAATAAGTGAAATGCCGGATTCCTTGTTTATCGAGAGATTTAGACTGGACAAAGTAACATTTAAGAATCTTTGTCGGGATTTAAGTCTTCATAGATTGTTGCGAGGTACTAAAGAAATTCCCTTGGAAATAAAGGTGATTAAAAAATATTATTATGAAATAACGGGGTCGTGCTGAACTGCGTGGTGCAGTATAGATTACCGCGCAATCTCCGGTAGATAACACCCGTCCGACTAAAGTCTTTGAGGAAGGTCTCGACTCCATTTATAAAGCATAATATTGGTTCTGTTTTTTAGGTTCTTTGTACTCTCAGCTTTTTGGCTACAGGCTCGTTCCAAAGGCATGTGGGTGTTACTCAACATTTAACCCAAAGAACTGCGAGTCGGTGTATAAGTCAAGTAGTTGAGGCACTCAACAATAGTCACATGTTGAGGAACATTGCCTTTCCCCAAACACTAGAAGAAAGGACAAGCTTAAGAGAAGAGCAAGTATCTAATATGTACACTTAATGGCTAAATAGGATTTATTTTTGAGCAGCGGTGGCGCAGTGGTATGGACCTCTCTTAGAAAAATATAGGTCATGCCCAAACATTTTTGTGTGAATTGTTTCTTCTCCGCTACTCAATATCGGTGAAGGAAAACATAGTGAGGAAACCGGCATGTCTAAGAACTAATCATTCGAGGACATGTGACATCCACCAATCCGCACTTGGCCAGCGTGTGTGGATTAAGGCCTTAACTCTCTCAACTCATAAGAGAGAGGAGACCCATGCCATGGACACTAAAAAGGGTTGAAGTACTCACTTCTCTCACTGTGAGGATTTATTTTAATAATAATAATATTTTCACAAATACACCCAGCACCATCTAGTCCCAAGTTAAGCAATTATATTTGCTTGTGTTGTGGATACTAGGAACTTACTTCAAATTATAAATTAATTACACCTAGACACAGAACAAACAATAATGCTCAATGCACAAACATTTAAGGCACAAAAAACCTTGGTGGGAATTGAACCCAGGACCTTGGTTCAACAGTTAGGGTCAACTACGCCAACAGGCTAGAGGAATGAGGCGAGTTTTAAAAGTTCTTACTCAGTGCACCCCTAAACCTCTTATGGAACCTATGTGTCTCAAATTTTAAGTCTAGCTAGACCCAGTGGTTTCAGCTGTGCATTGAAATTTCAGTCAGTTTCTTAATTTACAATTTAATTATTAATGAATAGTAATAAATTACTATAATAAAATTCATATGTATAAAATAAATTTCAACAAATATTTGATAGATAGGTGTTATTACAGCTTAAATGAATTTTCAGAGTAGTCAGTAGTACTCACCTGACATTTATTATTAAATTTTGCATTTTAAATTGAAATTGTAACATTATATTTTTGAGAAATTTTTAATGCATGGTATCAAGAATTTTTGTGCTCCGATCTAGTAAGGACACTAAAAACTATTTTTTTACACCTTCAATGCAGGCTTGGCCTTGTATTCTTTTCACTTGTATATTTACAAAATAAATATTTACTTCAACCCTTTTTAGTGTCCCACTGCTGGCCACGGGTCTTCTCTCGACTATCTTATGAGTTGAGAGAGTTTAGGCCTTAATCCACACACGCTGGCCAAATGCGGGTTGGTGGATGTCACATGTCCTCGAATGATTAGTTCTTAGACATGCCGGTTTCCTCACGATGTTTTCCTTCACCGACAAAATATCGTATCTTAAATTAAAAAAAATATATAAGAAGAAACAACTGACTGACATATCCACACACAGTCTAAACTGTTGGGTCTAGAGACTAAATTTGGCACATACATTCTGTATGAAGTCTAGGGGTGAACTAAGAAAGGATTTTTCAAATGTGATTATTTATTCAGATTTCAGGAAAAATTTAATTTACCTGGTGTCATTGGATGTATTGACTGCACCCATATAGCCATTGTCAAGCCGGATCATAACGATTATATGTTTTTTAATATGAAATGTTACCACTCATTGAATGTACAAATGGTAAGTTTTATACAGAAAAATCTTTTTAACCAGTCGTCCGCAAACTTTGGGAAACTGATTTTTACTATTGACACTAACCTTATTGATGATCTTGGCTGTATCAGTTGTGTACTGGCTAGGGTCATTGACCGCTAATTTTACACCGCGCGCTTTCATCGATGTCATTACGAATGGAATTGTCATATACTGATTTTACGTTGGATAAAAAATCTATAGAACCATTAATAGAAAGTGATACAGAACCATCAAAAAAATTTGTGCACTGATTAAAATGTTTTCCTGTATTATTGTAAGTTAGGGTGGCCAAACGTCCGGTTTTTCCAGGACATGACCTGCTTTTCAGGGTGTCCTGAGCTGTCCTGGATAGTTTTTAAGCCAAGTCCTGAGTTTTTAAAGAGTTATGATATAAAATGTATGTCATGCGGGCGAAGCTGTGTGTGGAAAGCTGGTGTGCTTAGAAAATCTTAGAACCGGCTGATGTCACATGTCCTTGAATGGCAATGGCCGGTTATTCTCACAATGTTTTCCTTCACTGATCTAATCTGAGACAGGATCAAAGCTACTGTTTATACTCAGTAGGTTTTGTGATTTTTCAGATTTGCGATCATAACTCAAGAATTTTGAATGTAAATTCGAAATGTGGTGGTGCCACGCATGACTCTTTTATATTCACGTCCAGTCAAGTGGAACCGTATATGCGTCAACTTAATGAACGTGGTGAACAAGCCTGGTTATTAGGTAAGCATAGGTACCTACAAAAGGGTGACGTTTCCAGTAATCCGGAGCTGGATGGAGTAAATCATAGCGGGGCGTAGTGGAGTGGAGCAGACCAGAGCTGTATTGAGCAGTATTTATCATCAGCCTGCATCTAGCACGCCACTGAGCACGATCTGTGGATTTTCTCATCCAGTTCTTGCCAGCCGTCCTGCTGAGATTGTCACTCCACCTAGTCTGAGAGCGTTTTCGCGGCTAAGTGAACACGATTACCACTATCACTGAAGAAGACCACCGAGGCAGAAAAAGCACCCTTAGTGCCTTACGAAAAGGTATTTGAATAAATACTATTTTTAACATGTCAAAATGCTATTTTTTTTTTCATTGATAAAATTCAATAAACTACCTCTGTAGTCGAGCGGTGTAAGTCGTCCGATTGGGATACTGTGCCGCGAGTCGCGGTTTTGATTCCCGACCCGGACAGTCTTTGTGTAACGACAAAGATTTGTTTCGGTTTCTGGTTTGTTTAAGTCGTTAAGCCGTCGGTCCCGGTTGTCATTTAAAACATCTATGGCAATTGTTACAGGTAGTCAGAAATCTAATATAATCTGACACCTGAGATCTGATAGGCTGCATCGTTAGACTGGGAGCCGACCCTAATAGAAATGGGAAAAAGGCAAGGGGAATTATTGATAATATTCATTAAATATGAAGTGAAATGGCGGAAATAAAATAAATTGGAAGTAGATACAATAGTAAAATATATTTTTTTAATTAATATTTTGAATAATTTTTTATTATTATTATTATTTTTTATCTTACATTTCAACTCAACATCTTGACATGTTGCTGTTAGTATTCGACAACTTTTTTCGTATTGACCACTTTTACGAAGGCTACTGAAAACAATTTAAATAAAATGAAAATACTAAATATGTTTCAGGTGACTCTGGATATCCACTCAGAGAATGGTTACTAACACCTATATCAGATGCTGCACCAGGCTCTCGGGAAGCAGAATACAACACCCGGCACGTCAAAGCAAGAAATTGTATTAAACAATGTTTTGGTTTACTAAAAACACGTTGGGGATGTTTAAGAAAACACAATACTCTTCATTATCAGCCGCATGTTGCCAGCAAAATTGTTGTTGCATGTTGTGTGTTGCATAACATAGCATTAGAAGCTGGTTTATCAGTTGACGAAGCTGGCTTTGATGATAGTGATGATGAACCAGCAGATTGGTCTGACAGCAACCAAGAAGAGCTCAAACGCGGCAGGGAAATGCTTACTCGTTTAATAAAAGAATTGTAAGATAGATATACTTGTTTTGATGTTTTATTTGATACACTACCCTTTATTTACAAGAGATTTGCAAGACGGTAGGCATGATTCCTAGGTATGAAATTCAAAATTATGGAAAAATAAAAATAATATTCGGATAAATCTTGTGCGGACTGGGGATCGGGTGTCTGTGACCTTTTTTTCTGGTGCGAGGTGTGATGCTCGGTATGCTCGGCGACCAAAATGGTTATTCAATTGACTAAAACTCCAAAACCCGTGGACGTACGTGACAACATTTTAGTAGTTTGACAACAAACATGAAAAATGTGTTTTTTATGTTTGTTGCCAAGGCTTAAGAAATAGGTATTCCAGGATTTTCTAAATTTAGTGCTATAAAAGTGGAAGTCATTGTCAGGTAAAGTAGTGTAGGTGAATTGTGAATTACAATGCGACGTAAAAGGGTAGAGAAGATGGGTACTAACTTCTTGATTACTGTTTTTAAGTTTAGTTTTTAATTTAGTTTTACTATGTCGCACTGTAAGTATATTAAGAAGAACCTTGAAGACCGATTCGAATATAATTAAAATAAAACAACACTAGAATAATAGTAAAAACAATTTATATTTATCCCATCACTGCCCAAGCCACATGACTAGGAAACTTATTCCCGCCAAAACTGGTGACAGTTTAAACAAAATGGCGGCACCGCGTTGAATTGGCGCGCATTCACGTTCTAACCATTCGTAGTCTTCAGAGAGGCCGCGTTGTTGTAAAATAGGGCCTAGAGTAGATAGCACTCTTGCATGGTAATCGTTAAGGTATTTAATCTGGAAATAAAAGTAAGTACTTACTTTTCTAAATAAATTAATTGGAATTTTGTTTTTACTACAAACATAGGCAGGTACATTAGCTCTCATATTTAAGTAGTAGGTAGCTCGAAGTTAGAATTGTGTCCAATGAGCAGCAATAGATTCGCCCCAATTACGTATGAGACGTAAACATAGCCGGTGAAAACTGAGTGATATTCGCCTCTTCGTCGATATTCGTCTGGCATGAGTGCCAATATATACGCGCTAAGTGCCAATATACTTAACAAATTTTGTTGGCTGTATCCTTACAACCCGTTAAACTAATTTAGAACAAAATAGAAACATAAGAAAGGACAATAAAAAGTTTTAGTCGCCAGCGCCGTAGGTACCTCTAGTAAGAGTTTGTCAGTACGAAAAAAAATTCGAATAGGTAAGTATGTGCCTTAGTAAACATATTGAACTTGCCAAATGCGTTTTGAAATTAGATTCATTATTTAAAATAAAAATAGTGCCCGAAACTTAATAAAATCGAATTGGTAAGTAATAAAAGTTATAGACAAAATAATTTGCACCAATTTTTTTTAATTTTTTAGTGGTGACACCTCGTAGATACTAAGTGTACTGAACACAGACTACATAGATCCCAGAAGGATTTTAGGATGGCAGAAAAAATTGTATTATTTCTTACATCTGTAAAGGGTAACACATCCCAGGTGAATCTTACCTCAAAATCATTCATTAATTCCACATCAAGGCAAGCTGTTTGATGCGGTGCTAAAGATATTGTGTAGAAACCAACCGCGCCACGGCCTTCGAAATCGCCAACCAATCCTTCAGCCTGTGAAATAGATGAATTACTAGTCTTGTATCAACTGCCTCATCAGCTTAGGGGATAGCGTGTGTGCCTCTTACCCCGGGATCACGATTTCGAATCCAATATAAATCCCCATACGTGGTCCCAGGCTTCTAATCAGTTGACAAGAACAGGTGTTTTCCACAACCACAATAAGTAGCCACATTCGCATATCTGTCGTAATCTTGATTGAATCGGTATACTGAGTTAGCGCGTTCCATCGTTAAAATTGAGACTGACAGACTGACGCGACGGGCCAGTGGTCGGTAACATACTTGCTTTTCACGCCGCAGGTCGGGGTTCAATTCCGATCCGAGACAGTCTGTTTGTCTTGAGTTTGGGTGTAATTATCTATTATTCTAAGTAGATATGTATTTACAAAAGAAGAGTAGTTAATATCTGGTTTCCTTAATACAAGCTCTTCTTTAGTATGGGATCAGATGACCGTGTGTGTTTATGTTCCAGAATACTATTATTATATCTTACAAGCATATGATCAACGTCACGGCTCATCTCAATAGTCTGAACGAGGTCTTCATGACGGATTCCATACTCTCCAACTTCATAGTAGCCAGGTTCTGTTAAATAGGAAAAATAAACTAGGTATAGGTATTAATTTTAATCCATCCCGCCATAGTTACTTCTGTAAGCCAGGATCGACAGCGGCGCGACACGAGACTAGGGAGTTGTACTCGGCTAAGTCCCGGGACACCTAAACTGTCTTGAATCCCGCACGAATTTAATCAGAAAAATAATAGGTTTTGGAAAGTGAGATTGTCCACTTCCCTGATCCAGGTAAAGCGGGAGCCAGCATAGAGAAGAAAGAGAGATTTAAAAGCCTCACCAAAATGGACTAAGCAAGCACCACGGGTAATGTAACCTAAGGGGACCTATTACCGCTGGTTTCAGTATACTAATTATGGCAAAAAAAATCTGAAAAATAATAGGAGTTAGAAATTAATGTCCATCTGTGGACATACTTCATGTCTTTGAAAAGACTTTGAAACGTCGCCGTCGGGATCTGAAATCTAAAATAAACCGCGATAAAATCCGTTAAAAAGTAGTTTTATTTCAAGAAGTTAGAAAGTTAGGTTGTCCACTTACTCTATAGGTAAAGCTGGAGCCAGCATAGAGAAAAAAATGGTTTAAATTGCCTCATCGAATGGACTAAGCACCACGGGTAATGTAATCTAAGGGGACCTATTCGAGCTGGTTCCAGTTAGGATTATGGATCATGTAGATTATTAAAAAATATTGAGTGAATTAGGTTCGCCCCCTGTAATGTACCTATCTATAATATAAAAATGAATCGCAAAATGTGTTGGTAAACGCATAACTCGAGAACGGCTGAACTAATTTCGCTAATCCTTTTTTTAGAATGTTCCTTGAAGTACGGGGATGGTTCTTACGCAAAGAAAAATAAAAAATAAAATCTTCTTAGAAACGGCTTGACCGATTCGGTAGTTAAGAGACTCAGTCGTAATCTATTTTCGGACCCGGTAGGTGGCACTGCTTTACCGGGCAGGACGACGTCTGCGGGGTCCGCTAGTTGCATATAAAAATAGCAGAGGAAATGTGGGTGACTTTCACTGTTACCTACACCTTCAATTAATACAGGTGTGTGCTATTTTATGAGTGACGTATTTGTTTTACGTAATCAAAATATAGTGAAGATATTATAAGCCAAAGCCCCGCATATAACAACAAGGATCCCGATAAAAGATGGCGCCACTGTCCCGATACCCACAATACGAACTAGATACTAGTTTACCCTACTCGATAATAGATGTCGCTACCAGGCTTAAAAAATCGTAAACACTAGCTACTAGATTACCTTAATTAACAATAGATGGCGGTACCAGTTTTAACACTACCGAAAACACTAACTTCTTGATTACTATAGTTGATACAAGATGGCGCTAATATTCTCAACTGAAGGGACTAGATATTAGTCGACCCTACTTCATAGTAGATAGCGCTACCAACGTAATAATACTAACCGTTGCTATATATCATGTTTGGCGCAATCCCAGGATCGTCTGCTGTGGGCCCACTAAGTATCCATATAGGGCCTTCGTGGACGTTCAAGAAATGGCCCACACCATGACCTGTCCCATGGCCATAGTTAAGACCCACGTCCCATAGATATTTACGGGCTAAAACTTCTATTACATTACCCTGAAAAAGATAAAATAATATAGTATAAAAAATAATACAAAATAAAAAAGAGGATAGGTAATTACAGAAACTGCCTCGATAGTAGAAACTAACTAACTAACTAACTTCCACATCTCAACTTTAATGCGATTTATCCTAGTATTTATTCGTGAATGAACAACATACGTGTCAGATATTTTTAAATCTAGAAGATGGACTAGGTAAAGATACCTTTTATGGTCGTACCCTAGAATCATGCTTATTAGCTTGAGGAGTTTTTATTGGTACACCGGAGATTTTCGTCAAAACGATAAAGTACTTGACAACTGACATGAGGACATCACGTGTGGGGACGAACATTAGCTTGGGCGACGCGACGTTGCCAAACAAAACCATATTTTGGAGATCGGGCTGTTGACGTGAGGACCGGAATCAAGGTTTATATCTCGTGGTACAAGACCGAAGCTATCATATCGTCTTATACTTTATCATTTAACTATTGTCCCCTTGGCTAGATATAAATTTCCGTGCTACTGGCGCTCGACTGCGAAATAATACGAATCGAGAAATTATACCCATCAGTGTCATTCATGTTTGATGAAAATGGAATGAAAAAAATATATAAATGCGACACACGCGGTTAACACATACAACATTATAAGACGAACTAGCTAGTAGTTTACACTAGTCGTTAATAGATGTCGCTAGTAATATCTACGGCTACTTGTTAATAAAGGGGCTATAGTTTCTTCTCACCGTTACTAGATGGCGCCAGCAGCTTTAATATAATGAGTCTTACCAGTGTCCCTCTCGGAAGTACTGTAGTAGCTAAGTTAATTTGTCCTTTAAGTACTCTGGTGAACGTTAACCGCTGCGCAGGAGTGGGCGATGCGGACATATGGCGAGTTCTCGTTATGTCCGTAGTTCCTTCACTAACAAAAACAAACGTAATTATACTAGGTGTTAGCACCAGACATTGAAACATTTTGTGTGATCAGTCCATTAACTTGACCGTGGTATGGAGGGTCCCGCCCGAACAATAGTTAAATATAAAGAAAAAGACGGGAAAATATATTTCTATGGCCACCATCGTCAAAGAAGCTTTTTTACTAAATCAGTCAGCTTGTAACCACCTCACCATCTCAGCTACTGGTTCCCTGCGGATTTCGAAGTCAGGTGGCAGCCGTTAGTTTAATTCTGGTAGCTAGCCGTATCAGGTTAGATTCCAAGCCGACCCGAATGGAAATGGGAAAAAGGCGTGGGAAATTATGAGTCTGCGTATGACCACAACTGGTGATTCCCCTGTCGAAACATATCTAAAGCCAAATTAAAGTAGCGCGTTAGTTAATGTAGTATTAGAAGAAGAAATTACTTACAAATACTGCCCCCCAGAATCGAGTAATAACATATCATCTTTTGTTATTACACGTTGCGGCCCGTCTCTAATCGGTGAATAATGTATGATAGCTCCATTCTCACCCGCACCAGCGATAGTGGAGAACGATGGACCCATGAAGTTTTCTTCATCACTACAAAAAAATAAAAAACTAAGTAATTATTAATGTTAATGATATTTATTATTGTTTTGTCCGTCAAAAAGATAAATTAAAAATATTGGACATGTATCTATCTTCTTCTTTTAAAAAAACATTATGACGATACGTCCAAGCGAAATTTCAAATGACGTCACGCTTAGTTAAGTTTTAGCCAGCAGTGTCTAACTTTAAAAAATTATATGTACATATTTATCATGACGGGCAATTAACGCGCTAACCTTTAATTTGGTTTTACTTTTTTTCGACACAGTTTGCACCGGTTGTGGCCGCAAGAAAATAACCATAGTTAAATTACATTACAAGTGACGGTACGGAGCTCTTTCGCTGGATCAGTCTGCTTGCTATCACGACCGGAGTAACCCGTGTCAAAACTTAATGCCAAATTAAAAGTGAGCGCATTAATTGCCCGTTATGATAAATATATATACTAAAAAAAGGGTTGAAGTGAAGTGAGTGATACCTATAGACACCACACAGCTGGACTCTCGCGCTCGTCTATCTTATGTCTCACCACTGTATATTGTCCCAGGACGAGCTAATTTTGATTGGTTCGTTCAAGGACAAGAACTTGAACGAACTAATATAAATTAACTATCTTCCCAGATACCCCACCAACTTTTGACGATTACAATTTTATACAATATTTGATGAAAGTGGCGTCTGGTAGGTACTTATACGTCTTATATGACTCTTTAGTTGCAATGGACGTTGTCTCTTTCTTTCTAGTATAAATGGCAAGGTGATAGACAAAAACAAACGAATTATAAACCTCTTTTAGCTATAATGAGTTATGAGACGTTTATGAATGGGTTAGTCTGTTTCTAGAACTAGTAAGACATGCGGGTATATATGTCTTATACCGGATCTTGCACTATACCTTCTGAATTCTTCCAATTTATCAGAAAGTCCCACTTCTGTGACTTCCACGCCGGCTGATATTTGTGTTTCAAGCCAGTGTAACGCTCGGACCAAGGCGACGCCATCTTTGATGTGAGCCTCACGGAAGCCCTGAAAACAGATTTAATTTAAAAATCAAAAGTCTGACTTCAGTGCACATAAAACTTACCTATTAATTATTTCTTAATACTTTCAGGAGCTGTGTATAAGTATAAATTATGCCCAAACTTTAAAGTCACTTCTTTAAACTACTACACTTGCACAAGCTTATTTAATACAACTAACTATCACTGTATATCGCACTTAATTATCTAACTTATTTTATAGTTTCTCCTATCGGTCAATAGGTGGCGCTGCCAGTGTTAACAATATATTAAAATTTGAATATCAACTTCTTTTAATAGAATAATAATAATAATTATTATTATTATCGGTGAAAGAAAGCATCGTGAGGAAACCGGCATGTCTAAGAACTAATCATTCGAGGACATGTGACATCCACCAATCCGCACTTGGCCAGCGTGTGTGGATTGAGGCCTAAACTCTCTCAACTCATAAGATAGTTGAGAGAAGACCCGTGCCCAGCAGTGGGACACTATAAAGGGTTGAACTGAATAATAATAATAATAATAGCCCGTGTTTCCGAATTGGTAATAGTCAATTTGGTCTGATATTTTATTTATAAGATGTCCCTCAGTTCAGTGTGTCTTTTGACATAGGCCTCCTCCAACTGCTTCCGCTGCACTCTATTGGTTGCAACTCTGGCCCAGTAAGGTCCCAGTCCCAATGTTAGGCGGAAATCGTCTTTCCACCTTTTAATAGAATAAAAGAACTAAACCAAACCTATCAAGTTGGGTATCAATATAAACTGATTTTTTATTTTAAAGATAAGTGTTACTTCAGTTACTCGTGAGATAGGTATGTGGCGTCACATACCTAACGCCACTCAAGAGACATGACGTCATAGCAATCCTGAATCGCACAAGCAAAGTTTCACCGACGATTAGCATATATACAACTTCCCGACAAGAACAGTTGGAGGGAGTACCGCGGTCGCCGGGCATTACAACCCGCCCGGCTGGAAGATCTTCCCTTTACACTGGAGGGTCACTACCACCCGATCCTCCAGTCACCCTCCACAGGTACATTGTGTTTTCATGCGATGGTTAAGTGAATCTATTACAATTAAATATAAGGAAGACTCATTCTTACTTACTTGTAGTTCTACATCGTTCTTGACACACTTGGTGAGTGCCACCGGTGATGAAGTTGTTGTACGTACACGGGCAAATCCGTCCTGAAGGTATAAATAAGAATTGTAATTAATAAGATGACCTAATGTAATTTATTTTTATACCTACACACGCCCATCTCTTCCCAAACTAAGCAGAGTATGTACTATGGAAACCATATAACTGCCCACCAGACACTAAAGTGCAGTAACCACGAAATAACGATTGCGAGCAAACGCCATTTGAAGTTAAGAATTTGATATACCTAAACGAGTAAAAACCACATATATTGTGCGAGTCTGCAGATAACATAGTGCCGATGCCGATATCTATCAATCTCACCGACTTTCGATATACATATTATGTCGGTGCCTACAGATACTTCACGATAAAATATAAATTATATAGTGCGCGATATTTAAAGATATACCTACGCTCAGATACAGATATACCGATAGTATATCTGTATCTGTGTACCTAGTGTGCGGTAAGCTTTAAAAAAACACAAAAAATGTATTTACCTCGATTGCTAGAACTACAGCATGGCTTGCTTCACTTGACACCCAAATAGCTGAATCACTGCCTAGCTCCGTCTGAAATATTAACATTATCATTAAACTGAACAGTTTTCAGAGCTTTTCCAATAAGGTACAGCGATTTTAATAGAAAATACTAGAGAGGTACTGTCAGCAACAAAAGTTGATTAAAAAAATCATTGTAACACAAATGATTGCACACATGAGTATTTTGTGACTTTTTTTTTATTATTTAATAGACATGCAACTGACTGCAACTTGTCAGATGTTAAGCAATGATGTAGTCTACGAATGGGAGGCGCCTGCTTAATTTATCGATTCACTGGTGATTACATATGATTTTCCATAAGGTGGCAGTAGAATAAGGCTCCATACGATTAGAAACAATTACGACCCACCCTCTTAAATGGTATCACCAGACATCGCACCGGAACACGGCAAGGCCGCTTAACAGTGCGGCTTTGTCTGGTGGGTGGTCACTAACCACGGCCGATGAATTAACCAGTTTATTGTCACCTGATTCGCACCACCCGGGGACCACGTTTGGGGATTCAGATAAAAGTGCAAGTCCACGGACGAAGGTGACTCAGCTTCCTAACGAACTGTTCATTATAAAATATTAATAACAAAGTTAATCTTGTCCTCTTTCGTCACGACATGACATGGAATTATGGATTTTTTTTGTATTAAAATGTCTTGTAATATTGAAACCGTTATCAACTTTTGTAACTGACTGTACCGTCCACCTTACAGAATACCCAGCGTGTAATAACTGTTGGTTGTGTTCATGTGTGTGAGTAAGGTAGACAGTGACTGTGTAGGTACCGTCCACCTTACAGAATACACAGCGTGTAATAACTGTTGGTTGTGTTCATGTGTGTGAGTAAGGTAGACAGTGACTGTGTAGGTACCGTCCACCTTACAGAATACCCAGCGTGTAATAACTGTTGGTTGTGTTCCTGTGTGTGAGTAAGGTAGACAGTGACTGTGTAGGTACCGTCCACCTTACAGAATACACAGCGTGTAATAACTGTTGGTTGTGTTCCTGTGTGTGAGTAAGGTAGACAGTGACTGTGTAGGTATCGTCCACCTTACAGAATACACAGCGTGTAATAACTGTTGGTTGTGTACCTGTGTGTAAGGTAGACAGTGACTGACATCTAAAAGGTCTGTAACGAGAAATACTTCTGGTGTTAAAAGCGTCAAACGGTTACCATAACGATATGCTTGTTTAGTATAAAAAAGTAATCCTTACCGAATAGCTTCTTAAATAATCAAATATATCATCATAAGGTCTGGCTTCCACCACTACGTTTTCTGACGCTAGATGTGCAACCACGGAACTAGATAGTGTCCCGTCCCCCCAAAATAAGATCACGTTGCTTAAGGATCCCTGAAAACAAAAAAAATATAGTGGGACATTAACACACACGGTCATCTGATCCCAAACTAAGCAGAGCTTGTACTATGGAAACCAGATAGCTGGTAATATACTACTTAAAATACTTTTCTTTTGTAAATACTGCCATTGCTGGGCACTGGTCTTCTCTTCGATCCACCATCTTACGAGTTGAGAGAGTTTAGACCTTAATCCACACACGCTGGCCAAATGCGGGTTGGTGGATGTCACATGTCCTCGAATGATTAGCTTTTAGACATGCCGGTTTCAATACGATGTTTTCCTTCACCGATATTGAGCAGCGGAGATGAAACAATTCACACAAGGATGTGTGGGCACGACCAGGATTCGAACCCGCGACTTTATTTTTCTAAGGCGAGGCCCGTACCTACCACAGCGCTGCTCAGCAATTAAAACTTGGTTTAAATAATTAATAGGTAGTAAGTGAGTACTTACGGCTGTATCGATTTTGATGAGTAGGTAGGAGAAGAATACAGGATTGTAAGGGATATCTGATCCACGAAGGTTGAGTGTGTCTAAAAAATATTTGTAGGATTTTATTGTCTGTACTATCAAGCCAATTCATTGTTTATGTTTAACTTTAGGGTATGCCTCTATAATATTTAATTGAATATCTATGGTTGTTTGGCGGAAGTCTCTTAGTAGTCTGTGGGCGGAAGCGGAGTCCAGTAGTCTGTGGCTGAGTCGTAGTGTGTGAGAGTGCATTCTGTATCTTATTTCCATCCCACATATTGGTATAGTGTAGTAATTATATTTCACTTCAACCCTTTTTAGTGTCCCACTTAGACCACTTAGACACTTGTAGAGACCCGTGCCCAGGCACGGGTCTCCTCTCTTAAGAGTTGAGAGAGTTTAGGCCTTAATCCTCACACGCTGGCCAAGTGCGGGTTGGTGGATGTTACATGTCCTCGGATGATCAGTTCTTAGACATGCCGGTTTCCTCACGATGTTTTCCTTCATCGAAAAATGAGCAGCAGAGATGAAACAATTCAAACAAAGATGTGTGTGGGCACGACCGAGAATCGAACCCGCGACCTTATATTTCAAAGGCGAGGCTGATTCCGCTCGCGACAGCTGCTCTTAGATTTAATTATGTAACTTTATATATATTTTTTGGACAGGGGCTCTACATAAATGACTCCACCATGTAGAGAAGGTGGGTCGGAATTGTTGCTCCTTTAAGGTAACTAACCTAACCATAAGGAGGCTCATTCCACTGCCACCTTCTCACCGATAATCATTCGTAATCACGAGTGAATCGGTACACCGGGCTGGCGCGTACCATCGTAGACCACATCATTGCTTAACATCAGGCAAGTTGTAGTCAAGCGCCAGCCTATCGAAGAATAAAAAAAACATCGAATTTTTTCTACTTAAGTATAAAGATAACTTAGGCAAGCGGGGGATTAGTTTTGGGGTGTCTTTATGTATCTGGTCTGTGATTATAAGTACTCACAAGCTATATCATCCAGCGCTGTTAGGAGCAGAGCAGAGGCTGAATTTGTTGCAATCTGTTGTGCTAGTTCTGACAGCTTGACTGACGCGGATTTGCCTGAAATATTTTAAAATTGTCAGATAGAATGTCACTAGATGTCCCCAGAGGCCTAAGCTGAGCTTTGCATATGTGTGAGTGCAAATAAATGTAGGTGTGACCTTGGACTAGAGCGCGACGCGTCCTTTGCTTGGTTAAAACCGGTTTATACTGAAATAAAACTACTTTTTAACGGATTTTATCGCGGTTTATTTTAGATTTTAAAATCCCGACGTTTCAAAGTCTTTTCAGACTTCATGTTCACGGGTGGACTGAGGTATTTGACGTCCAAAAATATTAATCACAATTATTACTGACTACCTACAAACAATAATATTTAAGTTGCGTTCCGATTTAAAAAATAAAAAACCGCGATAAAATCCGAAAAAAAAGTAGTTTTACTTCAATGTGTGATATTCGCGTAAATCTAAGGCAATACTATGTGAACCGGTTTATACTGCTTTTTGACAATCGGCCTGAGGCGCGGTGCGTAATTTGCGCAACGCATCTCATAAATAGTCACTAACTAATCACTCACACAAAGGTTCGAACGTCCTCGGACGGCTTCCCTTTTACAAATATCCACCCTCCGCCTCCTGGTATCTATAGACACTTAAATCCTGACTCACATAAACAGATCGAACCGGTAGAAACCAGTACATTACCAGTATATGTAGTTGGAAGTGGCAACAAATCATTGTTAGGTCTTGGAGGCGGTCCATCATCCAAGATCACGCGAGCAGCATCTACCAAGTTGTCATAGATCGCCAGGAGAGACACGTCCACCGCCGCTAGAGCATTCTGCGAAAATGAAGTAGGCAACATTATAATTTAAGTTGCGTTCCGATTTAAGCAAACTGAGCTCACAGTGTCTTGTATTCTGAGAGAATTTTGATTGGGTTTTGGTAGATACAAGGAAATTAAGCACTGGGTCCCAAGCAGATGGTATATTCCAACCATTTTCTCTGTTGTTCTACCACATGCTTGGGAATAAATTTGGACGTCAAATACCTCAGTCCACAAGTGACCATGAAGTCTGAAAAGACCTTATAAAGTCGGGATTTAACATTTAAAAAAAAATACATTTTAAAAGAATTTTATTTCAATGTGTGATATTCGGGTAAAGGAGAGATCAAAAGTGGGATAGTATTTTGAACACCAATGTGATATACCTCATTGGAAAGCTTATTTAATAAGCTATGGAATTTAACTAAACACGAATTTTCGGAGCACCCATTTTCATGGCGGCTTTTGCAAATCATAAATAATGCATTAAGGTTTCCAATTTTCAGTTTCAATTAATAAATAACGGGAGGGTGTAAAATCATTTTAAATGCAAGAAAAAATTTAATTAATTACGCTCCATTAACGTAACTCAGAATGTCGTTCAAATTTACAATTATTTTAATCCCAAGCTCTATACAATTTTTGAACGTCTCCTTTAAGAATACACTAAACTTACTTCTAAAGAAATCCAATCACTTCTAGTGTATGTAGTCGGGTCGACAGCTACGACTGAGCCTCGAGCCATGTTCTGAACGAGCCACGTTTGTAACGATACGTCCACGCCTGAAATTATAAATTACTAGCTACTGCCCACTGCTTCGCCCGCGTGGTACTTATTGGGGTAAAAAGTAACCTATGTATTAATTCGGACCGTAATCTATCTCTGTGCTAAATTTCATCCAATTCCGTTAAGTAGTTTTTGCGTGAAAGAGTAAAAAACATACATCTATACATCAAATAGTTGTCCAATAAATGTTTTTTCTTTCTTTTCATTCTTACAACTTATCCTTCTAATATTATAAATGCGAAAGTTTGTAAGTATGTATGTATGTTTGTTACTCTTTCACACAAAAACTACTGGATGGATTTGGATGGAATTTAGCTCAGAGATAGATTATAGTCTGTATTAACATACATATAGTCTACTTTTTATCCCAATAGGTACCACGCGGGTGAAGCCGTTGGCGGAAGCTAGTTTATAATATTAGTAGGAAGTAGAATAGGGTATAATCTTCTCTGTGCCGAATTTCATCCAAATCCGTCGCGCAGTTTTTGTGTAAAGAGTAACAACGTCCACATAACCACACCTCCAAACATGTATCGTGTCACAGAAAGCTGGTAAAGTCGTCCGTCCTGCACCCTATCTTTTACCGGTTGTGTTGGTTGAAGGTGGAGGTGAAGGGAAAAGAGAATGCTCTTGTGTTTGCGCATGCACATGTGGACTATAATACCTCCTGCGCCTCATAGTCAGCTTAGATTGACCACTGTAGCCGTAAAAACGGCTTGGAGGGTACCCTCAGGTGGGTCGTCATCAGAATGTACAGTTGGTTCCCTGCGCTTAACCACAACTTGCCGGATGTGAAGCAAAGATGTAGTCTATGATGGAACGCGCTTGCCCAGTAAATACCAATTCACTCGTGACTTGAAGATTATAGCAGATTATAGCTATCGGGAAACATAGATCGCACAAAAGTGGGAACAAAGCGCTTTGTGCGTACCTATACCTCCCCCCCTTTGCCATCTTGGAAGTAAAACAAACACCCTTTTCATTTGTCGTGGATCAAAAACATTACTAACCTTGTCTCATGAGGTCCCACAGGCTCCCATCGACTTCAACTTCAAATTGGGTCCAGTATCTAGCATCAGTCCAGACCAGAGCCCGGTCTTGTGTGACAAGAGCTGTTCCAGATGACCCACGTAACCCAGAGAGCCATTCTCTACGAGCGTCCGCGGGCGATATGTACTGAGACTGTTAAAAAATTAAAAGTGCTAAATTCTATCCAATTCCGTCCAGTAGTTTTTGCGTGAAAGAGTAACAAACATCTATACATTCTTACAAATTTTCGCGTTTATTATGTTGGTAGGATTGAGCGGTTTTTCGGTTTGAATAAATGCGATTAATATTACTCTACTAACCTAATGTTGGTAGGTCACAAAGTGACTCAAGTGCTTTTTTTTTGCTGATGACCTAACCCAATCAGCCGGAAGGGTTCCTATTGGTTCACCGGACTTTTTCGGTGAGCCATCCGAGGACGGTCGAACCGATCAAGTACTGTGACAACTGCCATGAGGGCGCCCCATGTGGGGACGAACCTCGGCTCAAGACGTTGCCGGACACTCTAGTTTTTTAGGGGATCGGAGGGCGACTCAAGTGCTCGACAGTTGAAATATTTATACATCATCGTACTCTGCGTTTCAAATGAGGGTAGGATTGGAAATCCGCCATCTTGGACTGGAATGCGCAACAACTTCACATTTTTTAGTACAGTGAGCAAAAATGTTTGTTCGATATAATAATAATATCTAGCCGAAAAAAAATTAAAAATGCGTATATCTCATTGCCGTTCGAGTAAAATTGGACATTTGGAGTCGAATATTTAAGTACGAACATATTTTACTAACTTCCGAAGACAAAAGCGGTGTTATAAGTTAAAACGTGTGTTTTTATCTGCGTATATGAATTTGTGTAGGTACAAGTTTGTGATATCCTAGAGCGTAAATATACTTAATTAGGTAACTGCATTGTAATTACTTAAATAAGTAAAGTTTTGACATAAATCACTTTTCCATACATTTTAAAATAATATTGTTGTCTGTGGTTTGATATTTTGTGCTGGCGTTACTTTTGCTTGGTTTTTGGTATGAAGTTAGCCGCGAGTCCAGTCCTATTCTTATTTGAAACGCATAGTAAAGTCAGACCCGTAGTAAACTTAAAAACTAGATAGAGCTTGATGAGGATCGAAATTTTTTAGTAATTTTTACTTACATTATGCGCATCTCCAGTCGGCACTATGTATGCGTCGACTCCTGCGCTCATGAGAACAACGCGCACCGCACTTAAGCGATCGTACGCTGTCTCACGAGTGATCGTCGCGTTGGAAGGGTTAACTGTCAAATTTAAGTCAGCAATGTCAACGACTAGATACCAACTAGACGCCACTTTATCCAACTAAGCTAAACCCCGTTTTCATAAACGTCTTATAAGCACATTATAGCTAAAATAGGTTTATAATTAGTTTTTCTCTGTCTGTCATCTTATTTATAGTAGTAAGAAAGAGACAAGATCGAATTCCGGTGGGCCGGTGGCGTGGTCGGTAAAATACTTGATTTTCACGCCGCAAGTCGTGGGTTCGATTCCCACCCGAAGCATTAGTGATGAACATTTGTATTTGTGTCGAGTCTGGGTGTAAATATCTATTATGAGTATATATTTATAAAAGAAAAGTATTTTATGTATTATAATATATACTTGTTATCTGGTTTCCATAACAGTTCTGCTTAGCTTGGGACCAGATGACCGTGTGTGTTAATGTCCCACTAGATTATTATTATTAATCAAAATTAATTTGTTGTCGCACACCTGTAGTGTTGACTTATGTTAAGCGAGCGGGGCCTCTGCTTGTGGTGTCTACAGGTTTCTGGTCAGTGAGTGAGGCTGCTATTGATGATATAACTTACTAAAAACTGGGGCATCAGGCTCGGCAGAGTTGTAGTAGCTAGCGGGGATGTGGCATTCCACAGCTTTGGATATCAACCTGAATAGAGAAGAAAATAATTGAGAAATTAGGTATTATACAACACGCATATACCTACCTTTCTTCAACCCTTTTTAATGTCCCACTGCTGGGCACGGGTCTTCTCGCAACTATCGGGTTGAGAGAGTTTAGGCCCAATAGTCACTAGTGAATAGGTATATTAGGCAGGCGCGTTTCATCGTAGACTACATCATTGCTTAATATCAGGCAAGTTGTAGTCAAGCGCAAGCCATTTCAGAATAGAATAAAAATATGTAGGTATTGTTTAACCCTTAATTCGGCAAGAGAAAAATTTATGAATAATTGTGTTTCTTTTGATATTTTTAGCTTTATTAGGAGATGCTAAAACATGAAAAAATATTTTAAAAAATCTGGTGTACTCCCATTTTCTGGAAATGCGTGTTCAGTATCCTGAACCTTGCCAGGTTTGCTGTAAAGTTGTATATAAATTTGATGTGCAGTATGATGTACATTGTCGAATTATTACTTTGCAAAACTTATATAAATAACTAACATATATATTTTATTGTTTATTTAAACGTAAGAAAATTAGTATATATTTTTATTATTGTCAAATTAATAGTCACCTTTGATATAAAATGTCCTATTAAATCTTTAATTATGAATCTAATAACTCGCAATAGGTAACTTTTCACCTATTTCTTATTTATCTACTTTACTGCTAATACTACATATAGATAGTAAATATTATAGTAGATCAATGGTAGATATTATAATCAGCCCAAACAAAAAGATTCGTAATAATCACGAACTCAGTCGACATAATTAGGAACTCTTACTTGGAATGGTAATCATAAAAACGATTGCTTTTGCGTACTAATTTAGTCAAATCAATCAATCAAAGGCTGTGTTTAGTACTGCTAAATACAGCCTTTGATTGCATTTTAGATATTAAACATCAATCTTTTTCTTCATACACTGTTTGCAGCAACCGTATGCCTCTCCAAAACTATCCTAGATTTGGAGAGACCAATATCATCATCGCAGATACCATCGTCTGTTCAACAGTTGTTGTTTTCGGATATTCGAAATCTCGCTTTATTTTGTAACTCTCTTGCTAATTGACACCAAAAGGACTTCAAAGCCATATGCTTCATTGCCTGTCCTTTGCAATCCCTGCGATAAATTAACCAGGCGTTATTCACACAAATGTCACTCATTTAAGCAAAGATTGCAGTATACTAATGTCGACTCTTGTACGTAGTTTGGTAGAATGCAGTCAGCATATCAGCGAGATCCAAGCACCCCTAGTGGTTGTTGTAGTAGTTTATATTTTTCTGGACAGTCTACATCAATTCGGGCTTTGATTTCCTTGCCGTACCTCTTTATTTTTCCTACTGGGTAAGCATCAGCACTGGGTAGAGTGATAACCTTATTATCATACCATTTGACAACCACAATTTTATTATTATTGTTAATTATAAGTTTTGTAATGATGACGTACAAATGATGCGTCAGTGGACTATCTGATAACATCTAGGCAGCTTGCGTTAATTTTTTTATGAGGTTTTACCTCTTTATCAGTTCTTGTATGATTTTGTACGTCTGACGTAGCGGTAATTGGTGGCACTAATGCCAATAACTTTAACGCGCGTGATGATTTTTTGAAAATCTGCAAATAATATCATTATTAGATAAAAAAATAATATGAAACACACGAAATAAGCGTATATGTAAATAAAATTATATTAGCAGTTAGTTTTATATCTAATTGGCAGTGTCCAATATACTACACATCACAAAATCTTACTGAAATAGCACGTACTTGGCAATGGGAAATATGCTGGACACGCGATTTTTATAGATTATTACGAAAAATCTATAAATGCTTTTATAATTTTAGTTTGTGGTATATATACTCACAAGTTATATGAAATATTTTAGGGCTAATAAGTAACTATTGCAAATTAAAATAACTAATAAATGGAGACTTACCGAGACCAGTCGCGGGACGTTCTTCTTCCCTGACATTTCGCCGGAAACTAACCAGACAAGCGTGCGCACATCAGGGTCGTAATTTTATATGTATTACTTTATTAAACAACCTATCTATTAAAAATATAATAAACAAAATGTAGTAAAAAATCAGGCTGTATATTTTTTCCAAATTGATGTTCAGTATATTGCACGCTATCGAATTAAGGGTTAAGGGTGCCCATATTAGGCTTGGGCATAGTCATCCACTCTTTGGAACTGACTCATCAAATCTCGTGCCGTAAAGTAATCTCGTCCACAGTTAATGATAGTGAGTGTGCACATCACCATCATCATCATTCATCAGCCTATTCATGTCCATGGCTGGACAGCCCTCTCTAAAGCTCGCCACTGAGAACGATTCTTTGAAACGGGCCGGTGGCGTGGTCGGAAAATTACTTGTTATTCACGCCGTAGGATTAGATAGATATTTCCTTAAAATCAGTTGCTAGCTAAAAGCGACAGGTCTCCCGGTGGTAATGTGTCCTTGTCTCCACTCAACAACTTGTTTACCCCAGTGGTTATCAATTCTGCGGTAAATATGACACCACTGCCACTTCAGCTTACGAATCCGGAGAGCTACACACAACATTAGGTCTCTGTCATATCACATTATTGCGTATTCGATCCTTCAGAGAAACTCCGAGCATAGCCCTTTCCTAGATCGGTCCTATCTTTTGACCACGTTTCGCCTCCGTATCTCATACATAACGGGTAAGACTCACTGATTGAAGTTTTAAGATTTTGTGGAATAACTAAGTACAGTTTATTTTTTGTTTTGTCCGTCAGTTAGATAAATTAAAAATATTGGGCACTTTTTTTTTGTTTGTTGACTAAAGATTACGGAGATACGTCCAAGCGAAACCATCATAATATTGTTTCATTTCAAGCAAAAATACTAAATCTTATTGACGGACTAATTTAAATACGATTTTTCATACCTTGTCGCCGTCCCTATTGGCGACGCGAAAACTCTACGTACCTATCGAATTTTTCATATGTTGCTCGCACCGACCAGATACTTAGAGTCATTGAATAGCTGGGCCTCCACTTACTTTGTTTTTTTTTGCGGATGACCTAACCCAATTAGCCGGAAGGGCCTTTATTGGTTCACCGGATTTTTTCGGTGAGCCGTCAGAGGACGGTCGAACCAATCTCACCTTAAATATGTCGTACCACGACATATCCGGCCACAAGCTAATTTTGATTGGTTCGTTTGAGAACAAAAACAAAATTAGCTATCTTCCCCGATAACCAAACAACTTAGACGATTCATCCTAATATAATAAACGTGAGTTTGTAAAAATGTATTGATGTATGTTTGTTACTCTTTCACGCAAAAACTACTGGACGGTATTGAATGAAATTTGGCACAGAGATAGATTATGATCTAGATTAAGACATAGGCTAGTTATTATCCCAATAAGTACCACGCGGGCGAAGCCGTGTACGAAGGAAGCTAGTAATTTCATACATTATTTGAATAAAGAGATGTCTGGTAGGTATCTAGTCGAAGGCTACCCTACAATTGTGGATTATAATCTCCTGTGTACCTACCTAGTCAGTTTAGAATAGCCTCCTTTTCCGAAATACTACCAGGATTAAATTAAAGGAAATTTACTTACATCAACCAAGTTATATAAATAAAACCACGTCGGGCGGCCATCTTGGACCAAGTAATGTTAGTATCGAATTTATTTGTTATCAAACAATACTTAAATGATAAAGTAAATAGGATTAGATTAGGAGTGCCTTTAATCGATTAGATGACCCGTCTCTGCTTCGCTTGTGTGCTTAATGCAGCGTATGTCCAGCTACGCATATACGCCGCTGCTAAATATTGGTGAAGAAAAAGATCGTGAAGCATGATGATGTAGATATAATATGATTTTGGGCGCTAAGTCACCTTCGTCCGTGGGTGTACAATTTTAATTGAATCCCCACACGTGGTCCCCGGGTGGTGTAAATCAGGTGACAATCAACTGGTGGTAGGCTTCGGCCGTGGTTAGTGACCACCCACCAGACAAAGCCGCACCGCCAAGCGGCCTTGCCGTGTTCCGGTGCGATGTTTGATATAATACTATACTAGTAGTAGTTACAATGCGCAATGCAGCTACCTACCTAAGTAAATTTACGCGCTAGGATACCACAAACTTGCACACAAATTCATATACACGGATAAAACACACGTTTTAACTTATAACTCCGATGATTGTCGTCGGAAGTTAATAAAATATGTTCGTATCTAAATATTCGACTCCAAATGTCCAATCTTACTCAAAAGGCAATAAGATATATGCATTTTTATTTTTTTTCGTCTAGATGTGATTATAATATCAAACAAACATTTTTGCTCACTGTACTAAAAAATGTGAAGTTGTTGCGCATTCCAGTCCAAGATGGCGGATTTCCAATCCTACTCTTATTTGAAACGCATAGTACTTATTTAAACTTGACATTGGCCAAATTGCGGAATAATTTCTGCAGAGGCCATAAAAGAAGAAGAAGTGAATTGTGTCAATCAGGACAAATGATTTTATATTTAAACCCCCATAGTTCATAAACGTCTTGCTAGCTAAAATAGGTCCAAATTTCGTGTCTTTGTGTCATTTTGACATTTACACTAGCAAGAAAGGGAAAGAAAAGAGAGAAAAAAATGGCGTCTTAGAACGTCGCAGTTTTTTAGTTTTTTACTACTAATCTTTAAAAACTTATATAGGTACTTATTTAAACTTGACACTGGCAAAATTGCGGAATAATTTCTGCAGAGGCCATAATTAAAAGAAGAAGAAGAAGAAGAAAGGGAAAAAATCGATTTAACTATAGAGGCTTATAAGATTTTTATGAATAAGGCCGATAGAAAACAGTTCCATACTATTATCTTTAGCAAATCAGTTATCATTTTAATCTGTTATAATACAGATTAGATAGAGTACATAATAAAATTAAGCTGCTTTTTTGCTTCGGTTCTTAACACGTTCAACGTCCTCATACAATTTGACTGGCCTGGTGGCGTAGTGGTTAGTGACCCTGACTGCTAAGCCGAAGGTTGTGGGTTCGATTCCTACTCAGGACAATCGTGTGATAAGCACGAGTATTTGTTCTGTGTCTGGGTGTAATTTATCTATTTTAAAATATGTATTTACAAAATAAAATGTATCTAAGTATTATATCCGTTCCTAGTACCCATAACACAAGCAAATATAATTGCTTAATTTGGGACTAGATGGCGCTGTGTGTATGTGTGAAAATATTGTTATTAATGTATATAAAATGTTTTTATTTCTAGGTATGTGCGTCCCACATATAACTTCAATCTTTATGTGCTGTTAGAAACGTAAATAATAATAAATTGGCTTGAAGTCCAACGTCAAGAAGACGATTGTTTTTTATAAATGAATTATTTTTGCCAAAAATAAATAAAAGCAGTTCTTTACTGGAAATACTTAGATATTTAATTTCAGTAGGTGCATTAACAGAGACTTTTGCACTGAGATAAACTCTCAGCTAACTCATTACTTACCTTTTCTGAATTTCCCTTAGTGCGTAGGTACCTGGTTGTTGCGTAGTGGCCCATATATGGAGCACGGATGTAGAGCTAGATCATAGTGACTCATATATGGGGCACTAGACGTTGAACGTGTTAAAGTGATTTTCTACCATGTTTTTAACACTGTGAAAGGTCCGAACCGGTGTTAAATAAAACAAAAGAAATAGATAGATAGACATATAATAAAATGGTTAGATATTTTTCAATAACAAACAATACAATGTTTACAAACATGTTTTATTACATAGTACGTATAATTGCCTTAGGCTCTAAGCGATAGACTATAGGTTAGTGTTGTAAGAAACTCGAGCCTTGGAGTCTTGTTTGATAAAACTTGAGTTATTTTTGAATCCTCGAGTCTTAATAAAACATAGAGCTCACTCAAGTCTTTCCTAAATAAATCTTTTGTAAAAAGACTTGAGCCTCGTTAAAAAGAACTCAACTATTGAGTCTTTTTTATATGAACTCATGACTCAATCCTCTAAATCCATTATAAATTGTATTAAGTTACATTAATTAAAAATCAAATCATTTTAATACCATTTTTTTATTTTAACTTTATTATTTATTAAGTGATTGCATTAATAAAGTTGTGGAATTCGCTGCCGGCATGTTTCCCGATAGCTATAATCTGCCTGTCTTCGAGTCCCAAGTGAATCGGTATTTGCTGTGTAGGCGCGTTCTATTGTAGACTACATTATTGCTTCACATCAGGCAATTTGTGGTCAAACGCAAGCCTATTATAGGATAAAAAAAACAATAATTGAAGGTGATGTTTAACCATTAATGTGTTTTCTATGGGTTTATGTTACCTGCAATAACAGGTGGAAACTTTTGATTAGGTTATTGGCATTTAATACAATTTAATTGTTACAGATTTTTGAGAATTTCAATCAGATATAAAATCACCCAGTATTACCTATTAAAATACACCAACTCAAGTTCAAGAAGAACTTAAGATTCGATAGGACTCAGAAGACTCAAAGGACTCTGAATCATGTGACTAACGAGTCCTAGTCTTTAAAATCTACTCAAGTCTCGATTCAAAGACTAATGGGCTCAAGTTTCTTACAACACTACTATAGGTCCTAGGTCTTAGGCCCTAGTTAAAGGGGCACACTCCTTTTGAAGCCACTTCAAGTCATCTAGAAAGCCGCGCTCTTGCATTATAGGTCCCAATGTATCAAGAACACGTTTATGGTAATTGTTTATGTAATCAAGCTGAAACAAAATAAAATTATTACAAATACAGGCACAAGTATTGAAATAAAACTACTTTATGACTAACTCAAAGTCTTTTCAGACTTCATGTTCAAGGGTAGACATGGTCATGGACTACCCGTGACCATGAATTTTGAAAATATTGAGCGTCGCGATATAAAATTTAAAATATACCGCGATAAAATCCGTCATAAAGTAGTTATATTTCAATGTGTGATATTCTCGTAAATCTAAGAAAATACTTAAGGTAAGAGTAGAGCTCGGTAGAGGGATATACTGAACCCGGGAGGTAGCGGGTTCAATTCCCTCCCCAAACAATATTTGTGTAACAACAAAGATTTGTTTAGGTGTCTGGTCTGGTGCTGCCTCGGAGAGCACGTAAAGCCGTCGGTCCCTGTTGGCATTTAACACATCTATGACAATCGTTACATGTAATCAGAAGGCTAATATAATCTGAGACTTGGTCTAACCATCTCGGCTACTGGTTCCCTACGGGTTTTGAGGTCTGATGGCAGTCGCTCGTATACTTCTGGTAGCTAGCCGCATTAGGTTAGACTGGGAGCCGACCCCAATAGAAATGGGACCTGATGCGGCTAGCTACCAGAATTATACGAGCGACTGCCCTCGAAACAGTAGCTCGCAGCCGCACGTCGTGGGTTCGATTCACACCCGTAAGAGACATTTTTGTGACCAACATGTCTGTTGGTATTGAGTCTGGGTGTAATTATCTACTATAAATATGTTTTTACAAAAATAATAATAATCTACTATATAAAAATAAGTCGGGTTTTCCTTCCTGACGCTATAACTCCAGAACGCACGAACCGATTTCCACGGTTTTGCATTCGTTGGAAAGGTCTCGGGCTCCTTGAGGTTTATAGCAAAGAAAAAAAAAATGAAAAAATGAAATGAATAAATCGAAAAATGAGTTGGTAAGCGCATAACTCGAGAACGGCTGAACCGATTTAGCTAATTGTTTTTTTAGAATACTCCTTGATGTACAAGGATGGTTCTTACGCAAAGAAAAAAAAAACAACTTCCCCAGAAACAGCTTAACCGATTCGGTAGGTCTGAGAATCGGTCGTAATCTATTTTCGGTCCCAGTAGGTGGCACTGCTTCACCGGGCAGGACGACGTCTGCGGGGTCCGCTAGTCTTACTATAAAAATACGATGTTACATACCTTATCGTCGATTCTATTAGAAAGAATAACTTACCTCGAAATCTGTGAGCATGTTAACATCGATGCACTCTTTCTGGTGCGGCACTAAAGTTAGCGTATTAAACCCGACCACTCCACGACCGTTATAATCACCCAGCAACCCGCTGGCCTGAAATAAAATATCAAAATATTTGTTTAAGTTTATTCTCTCAATAGTTAAAATGAACATTAAATAATTAAATTAACAAGTATTTACAATAAGAAATAATAAAGAAATTAATACATAAGAAATCAATTAATTAATTCGACGGGCCGGTGGCGTGGTCGGTAAGATACTTGCTTTTCACGCCGCAGGTCGTGGGTTCGATTCCCACCCGAGACAAACATTTGTATAAATATGTCTGATTGTCTTGTGTCTGGGTGTAATTATCTATATTTAAGTATATATTTACAAAAGAAAAGTATTATATGTAGTATATTACCAGTTATCTGGTTTCCATAGTACAAGCTCTGCTTAGTTTGGGATCAGATGACCGTGTGTGTTAATGTCCCACTATATTTAATTTAATATTTAATTTAATTTAATTAATTTAATATACATAAATACATACAATCACAAAGACAGTTGACGTCTTGCTGTTATCACTTCACGTCCACCCTTTTTGTGTTCCACTGCTGAGCAAGGGTCTCCTCTCAACTATCTTATGAGTTGAGAGAGTTTAGGCCTTAGTCCACACACGTTGGCCAAGTGCGGTTTGGTGGATGTCACATGTCGTCGAATGATTAGTTCTTAGACATGCCGGTTTCCTCACGATGTTTTCCTTCACCGATATTGAGCAACGGAGATGAAACAATTCACACAAAGATGTGTGGGCACGACTGGGGATCGAAATATTAGATCAAATTAATTTGACATTTCGCTTGCTCAGAAGAATACTGTATTAAGTCAAAATTTGGCGCTAACTGACTTAATAATACAGCTCGACTAAAAAAAGTACGTTCTTCCTTTTGAATTAGGTTGAAAACCGCTTACACGTTAAATGAGCCAATAAGGAAAGTTACATCTCTATTGTACTTACTTTTTTTTAGAAGAACGTACTTTTTTTAGTCGAGCTGTATTATTAAGTCATTTAGCGCCAAATTTTGACTTAATACAGTATTCTTCTGAGCAAGCGATTTGTTAGTCTCGCAAAATATCAAGAATAGCTAAACCGATTTAGTAAAATTAAACGACCAGGATTCGGACTCGCGACCTTATATTTCTAAGGCGAGGACCGTACCGCTGCGCCACCGCTGCTCTATTGCTGTTATGTCACCCTTAAAATAAATAAATAAATATTCTGGGACATTTACACACACGGTCATCTGCTCCCAAGCTAAGCAGAGCTTGTGTTATGGAAACCAGATAACTGGTATATACTATAATTATAATACTTTTCTTTTGTAATAAATCTATAATATAAAAATGAATCGCAAAATGTGTTGGTAAGCGCATAACTCGAGAACGGCTGAACCGATTTCGCTAATTCTTTTTTTAGAATATTCCTTAAAGTACGAGGATGGTTTTTACGCAGAGAAAAATTAAAAAATCTCCTCAAAGACAGCTTGACCGATTTTTATGAAATCTTAGAGGTCGTATTCTGTTTTTGGACCCGGCAGGTGGCACTGCTTTACCGGGCAGGACGTCTGCGGGGTCCGCTAGTATTTACATATAATAGATATTTACACCCAGACTCGATACAACCAGACATGTTCGTCACACAAATGTTTGTCTCGCTGGGAATCGAACCCACGACCTGCGGCGTGAAAATCAAGTATCTTACCGACCACGCCACCGGCCCTTCCACCTTTATTTGTATCTGTTCCCTCTCTACAACAAACTCTCATTCCAAGTGTCTCATACGTTTTATGAAATAAAGTTAAACCACCGGGTTCATAAACGTCTTATAAGCTCATTATAGCTAAAATAGGTTTATAATTCGTTCGTCTTTGTCTGTCATCTTGACAATTATACTAGTAAGAAAGAGACAAAGTAGTATTGTCTTAGATTTACGCGAATATCACACATTGAAATAAAACTAATTTTTTAACGGATTTTATCGCGGTTTATTTTAGATTTTAAATCCCGACTTTTCAAAGTCTTTTCAGACTTCATGGTCACTAGTGGACTGACGTTTTTGAAGTCCAAAAATATTAATCACAATTATTACTGACTACCTCCAAACATTAATATTTAAGTTGCGTTCCGATTTAAACAAACTGAGCTCATAGTGTCTTGAATTCTGAGTAAAAATTCGGACTTGTGATTAATATTTTTGGACGTAAAATACCTCAGTCCACCCGTCAACATGAGGTCTGAAACGTCGGGATCTAAAATTTCGCGTAAATCTAAGACAGTGACATTTCAATTTCAATTCAAGATACTGTAATGATGGGCATACCTTGGGATGTTTAGAGTTCTTAGTAACTGCAATAGTTTCAACTAAATCTTCGTGACGAATACCATAAACGCCCACTTTGTAATAACCAGGCTCTGAAAATAAAATAACATTTGTAAATCATAATTATTTTTGCAACAAAAACACAAAACCTACTTCGGACGTGGGTAATTGAGTACAAATTACATTTTTGAGCCGTTCGGGTTTGGAACGCTTAGATCGTGTGGCCCGAGCACGCATGCACTTTTCAATTATATGTATATCAAGATGCCTTTTTTTATACATTTTTATTCAGTAATCATTTATTATTAATCTGTAAATTGTTGCATAATAAATAAATAAATAATAAATAAATAAATTTATTGGAACAAATAAAACATAAGCATAAAAAATAAATAAATAAAAAAAAAACTTGCCTGATGTTTACTATTATCATTATTATTATTATTATTATTTTTCATACCATTCATTGTAGACATCCATATTATAACCACACTCGAGACAAACAGACAACGTTCATTACACAAAATTAAAAATTTACCGTTGCTTAAAATTTGTCCGGGTTTTAAACCAGGATCATTGGGGTAGGGCTTCCAGGATATTCCGGACGGGCCTTCGTGGACGTTTAGGAAGTGTCCCACGCCATGCCCAGTGCCGTGGGCATAGTCCAGACCCACTTCCCATAAAGCTTGACGGGCTAAACTGTCCAGTACGTTACCCTGGAAAATTAAAAATGTACATACATACCACAAATAATACAATACTATGCTTATTAACCAGACAAATTAAGAATGTTCTTGAACGTATAATAGATAACTTCTGAATTAATGAGAAAAAAATAAAAAGAACTAAGAGAGCCTAGCCATTTTTCCGGCTACGGCGGCCAGTCTAAGCTGACTATGGTACTATTATAGGATATTTGGGATAAACCTTTCAAAAAATTTAATCTTGACCTTTAACAAAATACTGACCTTGATCCCTTCCGGAAATAATGCAGTGCCGACCTTTATCTGACCTTGCAGTACGCGTGTGAACGCGGCTTTTTGTTCTTCAGTTGGACACTGAGACATATGGCGTGTTCGTGTTATGTCTGTTGTACCGTCCCTAGAAATAATAATAATAATATATGGTACGAACAGGGATAATCGTCGGTTGGTGTCACATTACATTCAGAGCATTGTCTAACGGGCCTCTACTATTATATTTGTCTTTTTTTTTATCTTGGAGCTATGGAGCTCCGGACTTTTCGAAGGCGTGCGTGGGGCCGAAGCCAACACGTAGAGGCCTTTTAGACAATTTTGCTCTAAATGTAATGTTCGCACCATATAGGTACAACAAAGGACAATCCCCGGTTAGAGCAGGACTATTGCAGAATATAGGAACTTAAATCTAGGTGATGGTGGTGGGTGCTTATGGATTAGGTAACTAGGATTATGGATGGACTATGGCCCCTGCCTGACCAATGCAAATTAACACGGATAAAATGGCAGGAGGTGACTCGCCCACTCAATAAATGGGACCCCGTATGGCCGCTAAAAGAAACAACAAGGGGCAGGGGCTAGAGGAGTAGAGCGGTGTCCCACGGCATTCTACCCGATCATAAGGGTCCAGCTTCACATGCCCACTAGCCACTTACGGGACACTTCTTCCCCCAAGCATTATTATTATTATTATTAAGTTTGTCTTTTTTTTATCTCGGAGCTACGGAGCTCCGGACTTTTAAAAGGCATGCGTGGGGCTGAAGCTAACACGTAGATGCCCGCTAAACAATTTTGCTCTAAATGTAATGTGACACCAACCGACGATTATCCCTGGTCGCACCATATAGGTACAACAAAGGACAATCCCCGGCTAGAGCAGGACTATTGCAGAATATAGGAACTAAATCTAGGTTATGGTGGTGGGTGCTAATGGGTTAGGTAACTAGGACTATATTATTAAGACCCGCGCCCAGCAGTGGGACACTATAAAGGGGTTGACGACGACAACCACCACTAATTGTGATTGCTGTATGGATGGATACTAACCTGTACTGACCGCCGGAGTCGAGTAGGAACATTTCATGTTTTTCAATGACCTTCTGTTTGTCTCCACGCGATGGACTGTAATGTATGATAGCACCGTTTGCACCTGACCCGGCGATTGTTTCAAACGAAGCACCCATAAAATCTGATTCCTCTCTGGGTAAGAAAACAAAAACACAAAAAAATGGTAAGTTAAGGTTGGTAAGGGGGCGTTCTACAATAAACTTCCAAATAATATTAGGCAAAAATTCTCTTAAACGCGTATCTTCACGTATCTTTATAATCTTGAAGGGAGGGTATATGTATGCATGGTAGATTTGACATACTTGCGGAACTCCAAAAGCTTATCAGCGACTTTTATTTCAGTGACCTTGGCACCGGCATCGATCTGATCGTGAAGCCATTTCAGCAGCCTGCTAACCGCTATACCATCGCGGACGTGGCACTGGCGGAAACCCTGGAGAGAAAAATAACTTTGTGGTCAGGGGACCCTTAATCGGAACAAATATTAAGTCATAAGTCATTTATTTCGAAACAAAAATACATTTGTGTAGAAAATTGAGAATACAATACAAAAATACCAATGATTATTACATAATATTATAGTCCTTTATACGTCTAATTAAAATTTATAAAATTCAATTGATAGTAAAATATTCCTTTATAATTAATAACAACTCAACAAATAATAAATACTACTAGCTTCAAAGTGTGTGCCTTACCTTCAGAAACTCATCTACACTGTAATAGCACTTTTTCTTTAACATGTCCCTTTAATTTCTTTTTTTATATTATACACTATCTATACGTAGAGTATAAAACAAAGCCGCTGTCGCTGTCTGTACCTATGTATGCTTATACCTTTAAAACTACGCAACGGATTTTGAAGCGATTTTTGTAATAGATAGAGTGATTCAAGAGGAAGGTTTATATGTGTAATACATGCATATATTGTAAAGAAACACTGATAAATTTAGAGGTTTCTAATGTGATGTCGAAAATAACGACCGAGCGCGGAGCGTGCTGTTTGTATTGTAAAATTCAATTAATACAAGATTTTTAAATAGTAAATTTAAATAAAATTGATATCATTTTATACTAATTTCGCTAACAAACATACGAGTCATCATTTCAGTTGATAAATGGTCATAGTTGCTACGGATGCTTACAACACCAGAAGCATCTCTGCAGCCGACACTTTAGATGTTGATAGCGCTTTAAGTACCTTATTCACACACAGTGACTCAACGAACAGTTCTTGCGCGCTGTGTATTCTGAAGATGGACGGTTGATACCCTGTTTGAGATGTTTTATACAAACTCGTTTGATAAGTCGCCATTTTGTACCGTCCGCCATATTGGATTCAAAATGGCGGCAATTATAAAACATTGTATTGTCATCAAAACTAAACGTGTATGCAAAGTTTCAGCTCGATAGCTTTAATGGAAGTGGGTGAAATATTGATTGCAATATTATATTACATACATAAACGTGAAGTTATAATAAAAATACTTTTAAATATAATAGGTAGATGACAAACCTCAAGCTCGACGTTATTCTTGACGAGTTTCATTAACGCGACGGGGGAGACTTCTGATATTAAAGTTAAAGGCGTTTTTAGTACATCCTCCTGTAATATAATAGGTACATTACTACATATTTAAAAACCTTAAAAACGACAAAATCAATGCTAAAAACGTTAAAACGTACTAAAAGTTATCAATAACCCGCTATTTTATATAAGCGGCCATCTTGGATTTATTTTAATAATATAATTTCTAATATAATTAAGACATAATTATTATTATATAATGTTAATAATTTAATAATAATTTTCCAAGTCGAGACCTTTAATTTGATACGCATATTGAGAGGTTTACAAGATGTGCCGCCCGCCATCTTATGGCGGCCATCTTGGAGTAATCAAAGGTCATCAATGGAAAAATCTTGGAGGTGAGTATCAAATATCAAACGGCGCTGGTAAGCGCGTTACATGTGAACAGGCGCAATGGTATCAGCCTCGCCTTTGACAGATATGGTCGCGGGTTCGATTCTCAGTCGTGCCCACACATCTGTGTGAATCGTTACATCGCCGCTGCTCAATATCGGTGAAGGAAAACATCGTGATAAAACCGGCATGTCTAAGAACTAATCATTCGTGGACATGTAACACTCACCAACCCGCACTAGGCGAGCGTGTGTGTAAGGGCATAAACTATATTAACTCGTAAGATAGTTGAGAGAAGACCCAAATTATCTACTAGTACGAGTAAGTAAAAAACATTCCGGGACATTAACACAGACGGTCATCTGATCCCAAGCTAAGCAGAGCTTGTGTTATGGAAAGAAGATAACTGGTAATATACTACATATAATACTTTTCATTTTGTTAATACATACTTTTAAGATATAATTACACCCAGACTCAAGACAAACAGACATGTTTATGCACACAAATGTAAGTCTCGGGTAGGAATCGAACCCAGGCCACGACCTGCACGGCGTGAAAAGCAAGAATCTTAGGGACCACGCCACGAAATTATTTATCATAGTTAGACAATATGTATGAATCATATTTCAAATAAGAATAGGTCTGGAAATCCGCCTTCATACTTTTCAGTACGGTGGGAAAAAATGTTTTTTTCGATATAATAATCACATCTAGATGAAAAAAACATTTAAATGCGTATATCTTATTGCCGTTCCAGGGAGATTGTAAATTTGGAGTCGAATATTTATGTACGAACATATTTTATTAACTTCGGACGAAAAAAAGCGGTATCAGAAGTTGGAACGTGTATTTATAGCCGTGTTTATGAATTTATGCAAAAGTTAGTGGCATCCTTGCGCGTAAATTTACTTAGGTAGGTAGGTATCTGTATGTAGCTACATACCTAAGTAAATTTTTCTACATCAATCACATTTCCATACATTTTAAAATAATGTTATTGTCTGTGGTTTGATATTTTGTGCTGGCGCTACTTTTGCTTGGTTTTTGGTATGAATTTAGCCGCGAGTCCAGTCCTATTCTCATTCGAAACGCATAGTAGTATAAAGTGTATAGCAATTATTAAGTATTTAATCAACTTGTTTATTGCTTGTTTTAAGTAATAAAATATCTGGATGACCGAGCTTTACTCGGTATTTTTTTTTAAATGACATTTTCTAAAAATGATTCCAAGCTAGATCGATTTATCGCCCCCGAAACCCCGTATATACTAAATTTTATGAAAATCGTTGGAGCCGAGATTCGAATTATATACAAGAATTGCTCGTTTAAAGGTATTAATTTAGTACTTACCCCAGAAGCAGCTCTGTGAATAGCTTCATTGGCACTACTCGACAGCCATATTGCTTGTTTCTCATCACCCATCTGAGATATCTCAGTCTAAAATAAAATAAATGAAAAATTATATTTTTATAATAACAATTTTATTATTATTTCATATAATAGTTTTATTCAATTTATATTTTATACCTATTTGACATTGATAAATAATTGTAATTTTATTTTAATTGACATTTTGAGTTTTTAATTACTAAGATTTTATTTTATTGTAATCTGACATGCCAATTAGGTATGTCATTTAATGTTGTGTCGCAATAAATGAATTATGAATTATGAAAATTAAACACTTTTTAGAGACAAGCTTTTCATTTCTATTATTTAAATTCACGTGTATGAATCTATGTACGTATGTAATACAATCTTGCAATCAATATTTCGCCCACTACCACTAAAGCTATCGAGTTGAAATTTTGCATTGACAACAATACAAGATTTTATAAATGCCGCCATTTTGAATGCAATATGGCGGACGGAACAAAATGGTGACTTTTCGTTTTCATAACAATCCCTACAATATGGGTATCAAATGAAAGAGCTTGAAAAGAGAAATACTATTAATACAAGATTTTTTACAAACAAAATTATTTTTATAATTTTTAATATTATTTTTCGAGTTATTCTCAGCAAGACATTTCATTTGAAACCCATATTGAAGGAGTACATTAAAATAACTATAAAAATAACATATTATTAAGTATGTGTCATATTGACTAATTCCTAAAGGGAAACCGATGGGAATCGGCTTGTATGGACTCTTCGCCACTAATTTTCTTCTATATATATAAAAGAAGAAACTGACTGACTGATATATGAACGCAGAGCCCAAACCGCTGGGTCTGGAGACTCAAAATTTGGCACATAGGTTGCTTATGGGGTCTAAGGGTGCACTAAGAAAGGATTTTTCAAAACTCACCCTTTAAGGGGGTAAAACGGGTTTCCAAAGTTTGTATGGAGATACAAAATTAGTGAGATCAATTTCGCGGACGAAGCCGCGGGCGAAAGCTAGTAGATTTATAGATCTGTTTAACGCTAAAATGCGTTTACGAATACCGTTTTAGAAAGCCTTAAGTGCTTTATAATATGTTTTTATGAATAAGTCCGTGTGAATTTAAAGATACTTACAGCTAAATTCTTCAAATGATCCAAAATACTTTCGTAAGCGTATAATTCAATAGTCACACCCTCCTCTTGTAATTGTTGGGTGGCATCGTCGGTCAACGACCCCAAGTGAAACAAACGGGTTGAAGTAGGCGTAATTATTAGGTACGAAAAGAAAACCGGATTAAATTTTATGTCCGAACCCCGAAGGTTGAGGACATCTGAAAAAAAACTCAGTATTAATAATACCTAACTCTAAATAGAAAAAAATATATTATTTTTAAAATTTTTATAACTCCGACCTTAATTTTTTTTAACTAAGAACACACTCTCATTCATCTTTCATACAAAAAAGTAAATCTAAATCGGTTCGTCCGTTCGGGAGCTACGATGCCACAGACAGACACACACACACACACAGACACGTCAAGTTTATAAGATCCCGTCGTCGTTTTTGCGTCGGGGGTTAAAAATAGAGATTAGGTATACGTATGATACGAACTTCACCTTTGAAATATAAGGTCGCGGGTTCGATTCACAGTCGTGCATACATATATGCACATATTTGCGTGAATTGTTTCATCACCACTGCTCAATATCGGTGAACGGAAACATTGTGAGGAAACCGGAGAGTCTAAGAACTAGTCATTCGAAGACATGTGACATCCACCAACCCGCACTTGGCCAGCGTGTGTTGTGGATTAAGGCCTAAACTCTCTCAACTCATAAGATAGTTGAGAGAAGACCCGTGCCCAGCAGTGGGACACTAAAGAAAAGGGTTGAAGTGTAAGTGCGCGATAGTATCAAATGAAAGAGCTTGAACAATTTAATTTAATTTTTTTTTTTTTTTTTTAGTTGTTCGTTAGTCTCGCTAAAACTCGAGAACGGCTGAACGGATTTATCTTATCTTGGTCTTGAAATGTTCGTGGAGGTCTAGGGAAGGTTTAAAAGGTGAGAAAAATTCGAATAATTTGCCGGGAAAACCTTAAATAACAGAAGTCGATTGAGGCAGTACGAAGTCTGCCGGGTGTCACTCAGCTAGTTTGAAATAATTTATTTTATATACTTACAAGCGACTTCATCTAGAGCGGTGATAACCAAAGCAGACGCCTTCTTCTTCGTCATCATCTCGCGGAGTAATTTTATTTTACTACCCGCTGGCATACCTTTAGAATATAATACAAGAATTTTAACTCAAGGCGCAGTTTCATACACACAATAAACAAAAAAATAATAAATGTGCGTGTACTTATGTACGCGCGTGAGAAGTTATATTTCTTTGGCATCATTAAATAAGCAGACAGCTTCATACTGTGCAATGATGCAGTTTAATATGAAACGCGGTTACCCAGTAAATACTGATACACTCGTGACTTGAAGGCAGGCAGATTATAGCTATCTTGGTCGGTCGGTAGTGAATTCCACAACTTGGCTGTTCGCACAATTAAAGTGGAAGCAAAGCGTTTTGTTTTGAAGTTATACTTCTTTAGGCGCGTTATGAAAAAATGATGAGAGTGAAATGGACTAATTCTAGCAAAAAACATTTTTTTCTGTCAAAAATCGTGGAAAACATGAAAAAATAATTGAATATGATTTTTTTTCACTTAACTTTTATTTCAATACAGAAAAAAGGGCTGCTTAATTCTTTATTTTTCGCTAAAGTTACAAAAATAATAGGAAAAAATTTTTTTTGACTTCTGGTTTCCATTTAGCTTTCAAAAAGACATTCCACAGTGTGGAATGTCTTTTTGAAAGCCAGAATTAGAATAAGTCCATTTGATCCATTATTTTATAAAAAAACGAGTGGGCTACCTCTAAATGTTGCGAAAAAAAATTTTTTTTATTTTGAAAAACGTTTTTTTTTTATAAGCTACAAATTCTACCCCCATGCTAAGAAAAAAATAAAATTTTTTTTTTTTCGATCCACCCTAATTTTCATTATTATTATAACACAAACAAACGTTTTTGCCCACCATACAAAAAAATGTTGAGTTGTTGATCATTTCAGTCCAAGATGGCGGATTTCCAGTGCCGACCTCGTTAGTTGAGCGGTGTAAGCCAATTTGGGCTATGCTGTGTCCGGAAAATCGCGGGTTCGATTCCCGCCCCGGACAATATTTGTGTAACAACAAAAATTTGTTTCGGGGTCTGGTTGGTTGAGGGACTACCCTCGTGCCTCGGAGAGCACGTTAAGCCGTCGGTCCCGGTTGTCATTTAACACATCTATGTCAATCGTTAAATGTAGTCAGAAACCAATATAATCTGACACCTGATCTAACATCTCTGCTACTGGTTCCCTACGGGTTTCGAGCTCTGATGGGAGTCGCTCGTATAATTCAGGTAGCTAGCCGCATCAGATTAGACTGGGAGCCGACCCCAATAGAAATGGGAAAAAGGCAAGGGGAATAATGATGGAGGATTTCCAGTTCTATTCTTATTTGAAATGCATAGTAAGTCTAAATCTCTCAACTCTTAGTTGAGTTAGTCTAATAATACCTAGAATAATAACTCATTCCTCCAGTGACTATGAAGACTGAAAATACTTTGAAACTTCCTTCTTCTTTAAAAACAAAATAAACCGCGATATAGTCCGTTATAAAGTAGTTTTATTTCAAAGTAGGCAGGTATTTGAGTCTGGCACGAGTCTGGCACTTAATACGAACTTACCAGTATATTTCAATGGTAAAGCGAAGATAGTATTATTGGGACGTTCCGGTGCGGGTTCACCCAGACTAATCCTGGCCTGGTCTACAAGGTTGTCTGTTACTGGTACCAGTTGAATGTTGGCTTTTGTCAGGGCTGTCTGTGAATTAAAATTTAATAACAATATTACAAAAATAAACAATTCTCCCGACTTCAAATTTAAGGGGCCAACTTCATTTAAAACAATAAATACAAAAAAAAAATACAGTTTAAACAAGAAAAAATAAAAAACCGGTCAAAATCTAGAGAAATTCTCAGGGTTCGTTCGATACCAGAAGAGCTGGGAGATAGTTTTAAGTAACTGAAAGGCAGAGCCAGATTATCCATAAGGCGAATTACGCACTTGCATAGAGGCCCCGCCTTAACTAGGGGCTATTCCTTTACAATATAAATGCACCTTGAAACAAACACTATTCCACGGGCGACTTTTTTATCGACTCGACATCTGTTACGACAAATGTATTTTAAAAATTAAGACAAAGGCAGGTAAAAGAAAGGTGCCCTAATTCACGTAATTTCTTGACGCGCCGATCAAGTTGCGGTGCAGTTGCAATTAAGTTTACGTCTGAGTGCAAAATGGTATTCTTGTAATTGTTTAGCTGTCATATATAATCTAAAGCGCTCGCGTGACGCGACCTTGACGCGAGCGTATCTGACAACGGTTGTCAAAATTACGAGAGTACGAAAAGGGTTGTTTTTATCGAAACTTAACTTGCAACTGCACCGCAACAGAACTTATTTAATTACGTGAATTAGCGTAAGGGGCTCCGAGAATTGCCTAGGTCCCCTGATAGGTTTTAATCCGGCCCTGCTGATAGGTAGTCTCTCTAGTGATATGACTATCTGGGCCCCGATTCAGGCGGTTTAGACATTTATCTAACAGAACTGGCGATTTTTGAGGTGACTGGAGGGTCACTAAGGGAAGATCGTCCAGCCGGGCGAGTTGTAATGCCCAGCGACCGCGGTACTCCCTCCAACTGTTCTTGTCGGGAAGTTGTATATATGCTAATCGTCGGTGAAACTTTGCTTGTGCGATTCAGGATTGCTATGACGTCATGTCTCTTGAGTGGCGTTAGGTATGTGACGCCACACATCTGCCATTTTTTTCGACATTTATTGCGCGCTTTAGACATTTAGCTCTAGTACACAAATGTTGAAAAAATGGCGGAATCATTGAAAAACAAAAGAAATCGCCCTTTTTTATTGTATAATAGGTTTGCGCTTGAGCACAACTTGCGTGATGTGAAGCAATGTTGCAGTCTACGATGGAACGCGCTTCCCTAATAAATATCGATTCACTCGTGACTTGAAGATCTATAGGTAAAGCTATCGGGAAACAGAGATGCCGGCAACGAATTCGGCAGTTCGCACAGTAAAAGTGGAAGCAAAGCGCTTTGTGCGTGGAATTTCCACCATATAACGGTGGCGCATAGCCGTACCTCTACTTGTCCGATGGAATAATGGGGGATGGGGGAATAATATGCCCTTTTTGTTAGACCAATGTCTATCTAAATATATAAAGAAGAAACTGACAGACTGACATATCAACGCAAAGCCCAAACCACTGGGTCTGGAGACTCCAAATTTGGCACATAGGTTCCTTATGGGGTCCAGAGGTGCACTAAGAAAGGATTTTTCAAAACTCACCCTTTAAGGGGATGAAACGGGGTTCCAAAGTTTGTATGGAGAAACAAGATTAGTGAGATCAATTTCGCGGGCGGAAGCTAGTTAGAGATAAATGTCTTAAGCGCCGGAATCGGGACCCAGTCCGTTTGCTACAGCTGATTTGTTCCGACTCGGTGATGATGAGGGGAAATAAATGAATTCAAACATGGAAGCCACATTTTAGTACTAAATTAGGAACTTACAAATATTTATTTTCTAACTACAATTTGTGACGTAAATGAAAGCACTTGTTGTGTAAGACTGAATATCACCTGTAGAGGAGTCCATTCTTCTCTCGTGTACGTTTTAGGGTCTACACCCACTATCGATCCCTTTCTCAGGTTTTCGACTAACCATTTCTCAATAGTCGGTGTGTCTGGCAGTGCTGTAACAACGAAATAAAAAATGAGAGTAACACCAAGCTACGATGTTACAATTTCTTCTGCAGGTCACACTAGGATTCTCTGTTTCGTGGAGTCTCATCTTGATGGGCCGGTGGCGTGGTCGGTAAGATACTTGCTTATCACGCCGCAGGTCGTGGGTTCAATTCCCACCCGAGACAAACATTAGTGATGAACATGTTTGTGTCGAGTCTGGGTGTAAATATCTATTATAAGTATATATTTACAAAAGAAAAGTATTATATGTATAGTATACAGGGTGACTGGAAAATAGTGGCGGAGCCGTTAAGGGGAGATAGTCTAGGGTTATTCCGACAGATATCACTATGAAACCTACCGTCCTTACTTAAGCCTTTCCAAGATATTCCTACTTACGAGTCTAACCCAAAAATTCGTACAAATAAAATTCAAAAAATAATAAATCCTAAAAAAAAAGTGATTTTGGCCTACTTTTTTTTGTTTTGCAACAAAGATATTCTAAATAATTAATATTAATTGTTAAATTTCCGCAACTGTCATTATTTTATGCAAAAACTGCTAAACCAAAACGGAAAATGTAAAAAAAAATACTTTGATGGCTGATAAAACATCAATTTTCTTTAAAAAGTCACCCTTTATGATTACGTACAAAATAATTAAAAAACTTCAACGTTTCGTTCCCTTTCAAATGAGATATTAAACTCCAAAATCGGTTAAGGAACAATGAAGATATGGTCAATGGAAAAAACCCGTAGACCCCGTGTAGAGTCCTTTGTTCCAAGAACAAAGGACTTGGTCGACGCGCACGAGTCGAGCTTGCCCCTCCCTCCCGCTCATGTTTATTGCTCAGTCCGCTCTTACGGTTTACTGTGTTCGGATGTGCTTACTTTCTCTCAGTTTTGATTTTTCTAACGACTTGGCTTTTTTATGGACTTTTGTATTCGATTCTCTTCCCGACAACTTGGACTGTGCCCTGTTTTCTGTGACTTGTTACGATTTGGCTGTGTGGTTTATCGGACCAATAATGGCAGGAAGAACATCGTTTAGTAACGAAGAATATGCAGATATTCTTTTTTATTACGGAGCTGCCAGAGGAAACGCTGAACAAGCTCGTCGTGAATATGGCGAAGTATTCCCTAATCGTCGACTGCCTGATGCCCGCGTATTCTCCCAAACCTTCCGGCGGGTGCGAGAGCGCGGAACCGTCGTAAGATACCAAGGTAAGAGAAAGTTATTATTATTAAAGCATGTTCAAACCAGAGATTTCTCCATACAAAATGTAGTTCCTTCCTGTAAAAAACTTTTTTGTCTTTAGGTGACGCAGGTAGACCTAGACTGGATGTCGGGGACGACGAAGAGGAAATTTTAAATTATTTCCAAAGAGACCCTACGCTGTCTACACGAATGATAGCTCGCCGTATGGGACGCTCTCAATGGAAGGTGTGGTACACTCTTCACGAAAATGACCTCCATCCTTACCATTACACACCTGTTCAGGCCATAGAAGAAGGGGACCCTTTAAGAAGAATGCAGTTTTGCAGATTTTTAATAAATGCGGACATTGCAGATAGAAATTATCTCAGAAAAATTTTATGGACTGAAGAGTCCAAGTTTGATAAGGACGGCATTACGAATTATCATAATGCTCATTACTGGAGTGAACGAGCCATGGGTAATCCACACCTAAAAAGACAAAAAGGTTCACAGAGAAGGTTTAATCTAAATGTGTGGATGGGTATAATTAATAACCGCTTGATTGGACCACATTTCCTACCGCAAAACCTCGATGGGGTTGAATATGAAAATTTTCTGAGGAATGTATTTTTTGAATTAATGGAAGATGTGCCGCTAGAAACGAGGCAAAACATGATATTCATGCATGATGGCTGTCCGGCGCATTTTAGGCTAGCTGTGAGAAGTTGGCTAGACCAACACTTCCCCAACCGATGGATAGGTAGAGGTGGTCCAATACCATGGCCGGCACGTAGCCCCGATCTCACACCCATGGACTTCTTCGTGTGGGGTCGAATGAAAACTTTGGTTTATGCCACTGACGTCCCTGTACCTAACGTTGAAGACTTGCGCAACAGAATAATTAACGCAGCGCAGGAAATACAAAGGGAGCTTACAGACTCAAGGGTTGTAAAATCGGGTGTCGTAAGAAGAGCACGAGCTTGTATTAGAAATAATGGTGGGCACTTCGAAAATGAACTGTAGACAGTTTTTTATTAAATAATTTTTTATTCTTCAGTAGTTTGGTTTTTTCTTTCATTTGTATTATTAGTCTTATCTTGATGGTTCCTTAACCGATTTTGGAGTTTAAGATCTCATTTGAAAGGGAACGAAACGTAGAAGTTTTTTAATTATTTTGTACGTAATCATAAAAGGTGACTTTTTAAAGAAAATTGATGTTTTATCAGCCATCAAAGTATTTTTTTTTACATTTTCCGTTTTGGTTTAGCAGTTTTTGCATAAAATAATGACAGTTGCGGAAATTTAACAATTAATATTAATTATTTAGAATATCTTTGTTGCAAAACAAAAAAAAGTAGGCCAAAATCACTTTTTTTTTAGGATTTATTATTTTTTGAATTTTATTTGTACGAATTTTTGGGTTAGACTCGTAAGTAGGAATATCTTGGAAAGGCTTAAGTAAGGACGGTAGGTTTCATAGTGATATCTGTCGGAATAACCCTAGACTATCTCCCCTTAACGGCTCCGCCACTATTTTCCAGTCACCCTGTATACCAGTTATCTGTATTTGGTTTTGGCAGAGTTCCGTACCGCATGTCCTTAAGACATCAGAAAAATTCTCCTGGCGCCCAATACTACTAGCATATATTATAGTCTATTAAGTAGTTTAAGTTAAATTAAGCTAGGATCTTGTTAGCTTATAGCTTATGTAATAGTAGCAATATAAGGTGTGATAATTAAGATAAAGTTGTTTATGTTTACATCAAAATAACCCGTAACATCTGGTTTCCATAACACAAGCTCTGCTTAGCTTGGGACCAGATGACCGTGTGTGTTAGTACCAAAATATTTATTATTATTATTATTATTATCTCTTCACAGTAACTCACTTTACAACCACTAACGGGCTAATTTTTTTATCATGATCAAAGCAATATATCGCCCTCTCTCCCGAATTGTGTGCATCCTAATTGTAAAATTCGTTGTGTAATAGACTGTACCTTACATTAATGGAAATCAACTTTATTATTATTATTATTATTTATCATGTATCTGCCCTCTGTCTAGCCTAAAACACGCCTGGCACTAAGCATACAATATAAATATTCTGGGACATTAACACTCACGGTCAACCGGATCCCAAGCTAAGCAGAGCTTGTGTTATGGAAACCAGATAACTGGTATATACTATACATATAATACTTTTCTTTTGTAAATATATACTTGTAATAGATATTTACACCCAGACTCGACACAAACACAAATGTTCATCACTAATGTTTGTCTCGGGTGGGAATTGAACCCACGACCTTAGGCGTGAAAAGCATGTATCTTACCGACCACGCCACCGGCCTGTCGCATAAAAATAGAGCAACAAAATTACTTACATTGCTTCATTAAATCCCAAAGCGACGAATCTGCCTCGCGTTCAAACTGTGTGTAGTATCTGCCATCTGTCCAGACTAAAGCTTGTGTGTCCGTTACAACAGCAGTACCAGCAGACCCGGTGAAACGAGATATCCACTCGCGTCTGGCGTCTACGGGTGCTATGTATTCTGACTGTAAATAATACGAACAAAGCAAATAAAAACAGCTATAGCAGAAAGTTTAGAAAATGTGTGGATGCATGTGGTGCACCACAAAAAATGTGAAAAAGCTTCTAAAAAGAAGAACCCGTTAAAAATAAAATTTATATCTATACTAAAACTGGTGACGACAAGGTATCGAAAATCGTATCCTAATTAGTGCGTCACTAAGATTATAAAAATATATTAGACACGTATTTTGTTGTTTTATGGTTGATATTGAACAATACGCATTAAAGTTATGGAGTGGGAGTGCGCTACGTCATACAGAGATATAAAACTTATATAGGTAAGCGTGACGTCATTAGATATTCCACTTGGACGTATCGCCATTATCATACAAAAAAAGTGTTCAATATTATTTATTTATCTGAAGGACAAAATAAAAAAATCTTCGTGCCTAGATGTAAGTTTAAACACACACACAGACAGACACACACGCGCGCGCGCGCACGCAATAAATAATAAAATACTTACATTATGCGCATCCGCAGTAGGTATAATGTACGCTGCGAGTTTCAGTTTATCCGACATCAATAGGCGCAGCTTCGACAGTCTCTGCGAAGCCTTCATGGTATCTGAGGAAGATAGATCATCTATACTTGCAAATATCGAAGAGATGTGGAGCCGGAACATGTACTCAATGCTACAGCAAGGATTCAGGGTGCAGCGGGGTAAGAGATGGTTCATTTATAATCAGAATGCAGGCTGGAGATTATATGAGTCGCATCGCATACCCTATAAAAGTAGCAAGCTGTTGCCTAAACTGATAGTTAGATGTATTTCGTTTTCAATTTTAGATTCAGCCTGTCAGTTGTCAAACTCACAAAACGTCAATGTCACTCAGGTCCTTAACTGTGGTTGTCATTGTTACGTCAGGGGACAATGTCCATGAGGTGGGTTGGGTGTGCACGCTGTGTTTACAAACCAAATTTGATCACACTTAAAGGCATCCGTTTCCATCCAAAAAAAATGTTAATATTTGTGTTAAGGGACGTGCTTGAATCATTAACAAAGATATTGATTAATTGTCTGTGGTGTTATTTGTGTTCCATTGAGATGCATGCAGAAGTGGGTGGATCTGATGATCACAACCCTATGGGCACGCAGACATATGTATGAATTACAGAAAACATAGTAAATAAACATCTATGAAATATCAAGACTGTCATGTGCCTACGTGATCGACATCTTGTGAGTAACTTAAGTGATGCTAATATAATTTAAATAAGCTATCTCTCACTGTGAGTGTGACCTAGGGAGGACTTATTTATAGTAATGTGTACTAGCTTCTAACTACGGCATGAAAAATACAGCTCATCTACAGATACGAGGGCAACACTGATAGTTTTTAGAACTGGCCACTTTTAAAGAATATAATAAAAAAACAAGTTTAAATTTTGAAAATAGAACTCTTTGATAATATTATCAAGTACTATTTATTACTCATTCGGTCCCGGTTGTCATTTAACACATCTACGACAATCGTTACATGTAGTCAGAAGCCAATATAATCTGACACCTGGTCTAATCATCTCGGCTGCCGGTTCCCTACGGATGTCGAGGTCTGATGGCAGTCGCTCGTATAATTCTGGTAGCTAGCCGCATCAGGTTAGACTGGGAGCCGACCCCAATATAAATGGGAAAAAGGCAAGGGGACTGGTGACTATTTATTATTCATTGATTTGTCATTTGTTTATTCCTGAAAATAAAAAAAAACTTCGAGGAAAGCATTTTATGAACGCCAATGAAGCAGTGGCTGCGTTCCAGAAGGCCATCGAAGAGACCCCTAAGGACGAGTGAGTTAAGTGTTTTTCTCGATGGTTCTATCGAATGCAGATCGATGAATCGATGTACGCTGTATATTTTCCAAGTTACACGGGGGCCGAGCTGAAAACGTTTGGCTGGCACGGCCACCTTTTAAACATATTTCTTCAAAAATACAGGTTACGTTGAAAAAGCAAGCGGTATATATACTCCTAGAGGCGAGTACATTTCATTGGTGTACACCTAAAACGTAAATCCAGTGGGGCCGAGCCAGCTGAACGGTCATAAACAGGCTATGCCAGGTAAGGGAAGATGCAATCTACAAATACCTCTTTCCTGTAACTCACCTGTGAAAGGATCATCAGGGGCAGCTCTGGCAGCCACATGCCTAAAACCGAAAAAATAATATATTAAATTTTTAACGTTATTTCAACTTACCCCTAGTTTCCACTGCACATGAACACATGTTGCAAGCACTATCTATCTCTATCGTTTAGAGATGAGTAGAAAGAGATAAGACTATGCTTGTATCATGTTTTGTTGTGCTGTGCAAACGTACAGTTACAGGAAAGTGTTTCACAAGCGATGTGTAATGTCTATTGTGTAGGGTTATCGGTTATCGTTGTGACTATACTTGAAACCAGACATTCTTTAAGTCACTACATCCTGTCAAATCTAAGTCGTTTTGACGGTTCTAAACGTAGTACATTTAGAATTTTATTTTTTGTATGACAATTGTTTATGTTATGTTAAAATAAAAATAGCTTATTAATTCAATTATTTTACAGGAAAGCTAATAAAAATAGTGTGAATTACGCTTCTATAAAGCTAATTTAGTAGAAAACAGTGAAACGTCAAAAGATACTTCTT